>JANCMC010033613.1:27033221-27104915 GCA_024363005.1 Charaxes varanes | reverse complement strand
CGTGTTTCGGAAGGCACGTAAAGCCGTGGGTTCCGATTAATGTCACTGAGTGATATTACTTGTGAGACTGTGGGGTTCCCGGGGATGACGTCAGACGTCAATCCGTCATCTTAACTCGCCCCACAGCCACTTCTTTATCCTTGTTCGTCTTTTTAATAATATTTTGATAAAAATTATCACATCCTGAGCGATGATTGTGAGGATATTTTTTTTTATATTATCTTGCACACATCACAAATTCTGTGTTACTTATAGTTTCGATTTTCTTTTATAAATTAATTTTATCATTAATATTGTTCGTACCAACAGACTAATGTCTAATTTTTTTTTTTAATATTAGGAATACTTTTTAAGTATGTCTAATATTCCTTTTTCCCCTCCTCCTGAGCTTAAATTGAAAAAGCTTGTATTAGGAGTGGGTGCGGCAATAGCCCATCGGCAGTGCGGTTTATACCGGGTACCTTGCGGATTTCAGTCCAATTGAGTCCGTTGAGCTATTGAGACTCTAAATATAAGTGGCTATTTGAAAATGAAAATTGGAGAAGGTTCAGTGCTCAGCGGGTGTCGGTTCACGCGATGTAGCAATATCTCCTGCATTCGCCGCTTCAACCTGCTAATTCTGGTAACGCCGTCTATTATATAACAGTAGATACTCTTTGATAAAACAAGTTGTCTTCCTATAGATTAACTTGCACGTAAAGGATGCATAATGCACGGTGCTTACGTAATATATATTTAAAAAAAATTATATTATCTATGATTTAACAATATTACAACGTAATCGATTCAGATGTGCTGAACTTCTGTTTACCAATTGAAACGCAATATTTAAGACCATTTATATAGAATTTTCAACCTTAGTGATAAGGCAAATTTTAAATTCACATAGAAAGATTCAGCTAATCAAAAATGCCTTCAATAATATAAGTAATTCCACAGAAATCTTCTGGACACGTAGTGATATTTCAATTGGCTGTTACCTATAATACTAGAATTAGTTTGCCATGTGCTTAATTATCCTATATTTTTCCAGAGATGGTACCACGCTTGTAGTCCTTTTCGACGTGAAGTGGCGGCAAAGCTGACACGTCAGGGTACTGCTGTCGCATTTCGGTTTATAGGAGTTCCCGGTAGCCCAAGCCCCTTTTTAAAGACTGGCAACGCATCTGCGAGCCTACTGGTGGTGCCAATTTAATATGAAACTAGCTGTTTCATGTGACTTCATCTACGTAAAATTAAACTTGCAATAACCCGTAGACCACTTTAATGACCCTATTGAAAAATCTGTTCTTAGCCAATGTCTACTAACTATAAACTACCGCATTGCCAAATTTCGTTATTGAATGTCCTGTAGTTTTCAACTTATGTATATAGGTTATTATATAGATAATATACAAATTTAATTAATTTCTTAGCATTCCACTGTGAATCTGTGGATGGAAAGCTAAGCAATTTATCTCTCTTTATACAAGTTACCACTTGAACGCTTGTCATTAATTATCTATTAAATAAATTTACTTACAATAACACTCCTTCTTTCGAAACTTATTCCGGTTAAACTAAGAATTTGATGCGCTGTAAAAAATAAGCATACAATTTATAAACGATCGTAAACATTTTTTAGTTAATCAGGTGCTTTAAGATACTTATAATTTAAATGGGCGACAATTGTCGCCTGTCCTCTCCTTCTTCATGATTTATTAATTGTTCAACTCATGAAGTTATTTATATAGTTTGATGCAATATTCATTTCTATATCATACACCAATTTTCCAAAAACGTTTTTCAATTTGTTTTGCAAAACAATAATGATATTACTCTTTGACAGTTGACACATTAAACAATGGCTCATGCGCTATAAAGACTGTACTAATGTTAGTACACTATTTATGGCGCATGCGCCACTCTTTATTGGCACTAGTTGTTTCCCGCGACTTCGACCGCGTAAAATCAGGTAAAAAAAGATTCAATTTTAGCGTGATGATACATAGCCTATTGCCTTCCTTGATTGATCGGTTATGAAATACTGAAAGAATTTTTCAAATGGAACCAGTCGCTTCTGAGATTAGCGCGTTCAAGCAAACTATTGTGTATTGAAAGATTTGACATCTGTTGACAACTACTTTATTTTTAATAATTCTATATTACACAACATCTTCCAATTCAGACGTTAGCTATGCTATCTTTCAAGTTGGATCAAACTGCACACTTTGTTGCAAGTTTCATTAAAATCGGTTAAGTAGTTTAGGAGTCCATCGCGGACAAAAAATGTGAACCGTAATTTATATATATTTAAGATAATAATTTCTATAAAGTGATACAATATTTATTTACTTGTTATTATTTTAGTGAGGAGGAGGAAATAGCTGAAGACGGACCAGCAATACAAAAACCAGAAGAGGAAGAAAGTGATCAATTAGTCATTATTAAACATGTAAGTATTGAAGATTAAAAGTTTTACATGCTGAGTTATATAAGTAGTCAGCCTACCCTAATACAGTATTTGTCTTTTTTAAATTTATAACAAACAAAGAAATTCTATTATTATGTCATTGACCTTATTAATTATAAAATTAAAAAAAAAATTAACCTAAGGTAAACCTGAATTATTCTTAATATTCATTTTATAAAAAAAAATAGCCTCTAAGTTTTGATTCTAATACCAGGCCCAGACATAGCTCAAAGTGTTTGTACATTTTTGACCTTGAATTCCACAAAGTTCTACTAAACTTTGTGAAGTTGCACAAAGTCCCCGGGCACACTACATGATCATCGAAATGTTAATTCAATTGAAGCTCTATCTGGCTGAACAGTTGAATTGATATTTTCAAGTACTGAAAGTATTGAAATTGTAATTGAAAAATAACATGATTATTTTTAATTTCAAACGTAATATTTCAGATGATTATTTAATATTAATATTTATTATGGTCTCATGCATTTTACTTTTTTTTCTACACTCAATGTCAACTGGTTTATTAGAGATAAGTATAAATTTATCTTATCCCTTACAGATTACTCAAAATGTAGATAATTTCGTTCATTAATCTGGATGTAATATTTTTATATTTCTTCTATTTTATTGTAATAACCATATGATACAAATAGCCATATCTGCTTAAAGCGGCTACGTAATATTACACAAAATATATGTGTTTCAGATCCAGAGTGGTTTTTTACATAGTATAAAATGAATTTGCTTTCCGTTCTTGTACGCTTTGAGTTCCGTTCTTGTAGGGTTTGAATTACGCCACGGATTTGAATGCGGTATTTCTTAATAAACAGAGTGATTTAAGAGAATGTTTTATATGTATAATATATGCAATATGCATACTCACTTTTTTTTGTAAAGAATATTAGGAATACTTTTTAGGCATGTCTAATGTTCCCTTTTCCCCTCCTACTAAGCTTAAATTAAAAGCTTGTATTAGGAGTGGGTGCGACAATACCCCATAACGACGCGTTTAGGTAACTTACAGCTTCGTTATAAGCGGGAAGTAGGAACTATTTATTAAGTGGTAGGATTAAGGTGATCCCATAATTGTTTGTAATTCATATTGAACTAAACTGAATTTGTATTTGTAAATAAATAAACTTTTTAAATTTGAATTTGAATAGCCTATAGCCTTCCTCGATAAATGGGCTATCTAACAATGAAAGAATTTCTCAAATCGGACCAGTAATTCCTGAGATTAGCGAATTCAAGCAAACAAAACACTCTTCAGCTTTATGTATATATAATGTATTCATTTTAATATTAAGAGTATTCTGACTAGTATACACTCTTTGCACAAACTTTCTATTTGAAAAGGCAACTAAAAACTAGTTGAAAAGCAACAAAAAACTAGTTAAGACGGCAACAAAAAACTAGTTGAAACTGCAATAATAACATGTTGAAAAGGCAAAAACTAGTTGAAACTGCAATAATAACATGTTGAAAAGGCAAGAAAAAAAACGGGTTGAAAAGCCAAGGGCAATTTTAGACAAACTATGAGTATACCTACCTAGTATTTGAAATAGTAATAATTAAATTACTGCGTACCTTTTCACCCTTTTCTGCCGTCACCAATTGTCGACCTGTAGATAAATAAAACTCTTTGCCCGAACGTTAGATTTTTTTTATATCGAATTATAGCGCCATCTATTGGTCGCTTACGCCATAGAGCGCCCGCCGCGGGCCCGTTCTACCACCGTATTTTAAATCTCTCATATCTTCTAAGATATTCATTTATAGATATGCTGTAAAAAGCGATTTTGGTCTGCATAAAATGTACAAAGTATCTAGCGTATTTAAGTGGATAAGGATTAATTGGGTATCCTTTAAAATAGTTTCGTAAATAGTTATTTTTTTTTGTAATATGTAAATGATAAAATTGGTTCCTGTGGATTATACTTAGGAGGTAGCCATAAGCCATCGCGGACAGTGATGTCCTCCTAGGGCTTCACCCTAACTTCGTGCAGCGGCGTGCCGGGACACAAAGCACGCCGTCCATCTCAGGACCTCTGGACCAAAAGAACCACAAGCGTGGCGTTACTTCTAACTAAAAACAAATGTGTCTGTCTACTGTCAGCTTGGAATAAAAATGAAGAATGAGTGAAGTTCAGAACTTTGCATTATTAAATAAAAATGGCCAAGAGCGTGTCAAGACACGCTTATATAGAAGGATCCCATGTCTGATACGCTATAAACGTATTTGTCAAATAACTTCAAAGGTTATTGTCTGATTCCGGTCAAAACAATTTTTTTAGTGAGTTCATAGCATGTTCTATCGTCATGGAAAATTTCAAGTCTCTGTGTTTAATAGTTTGGAAATGCTAGGGGGGACCACCTTACTGACAGACAGACGGACTGTCAGATGGACAGAGCGAAATTATAAGGGTTCCTTGTGGTACTACGGAACCCTAAAAAGACCTCACACAAATTTATCAAGAGACCTCTCACACAATAATGCCGGATATCCTCTCAGTTTAAGGCTGAAGCAATATCGGAGCAAATTTAAATTTTTCAGTCGTCGAACAAATCTGTATTGACAAGCTTAAAGCCGGAATACGGAGTACATTCAGCCGGTTTTGTCCGCATCCATGCAAGAAATCGAAACGGTTTTGTTCTTCCGATGTGGATTCTTTTATTTTAGTCTAAAATGCGCTTTTGCTGCATTTAATTGCTTGCTATTGCAAACTACAAAGCAATAAATACTGGGATTGTTCCGGAGCAAATTCTTGCAGCGATATTAAAGCAACATTATCTGACTTTCTACTACTATTATTAAAGATGTTCGTAGAGCTGTGGCTAGTTCAATAGAGACAGCGAAAATGGATGACACACGGTACCCAATGCATGGATACAGCACAATCTGGGTTTACATTGATATCAGACCCTTCAAGTACAAGGCGCATGTTTGGAAGGAAAGAGTCTACCTGCCAAGCCCATTTGTTCCACTCGCCGAAAATCTCCCACCTGGTCATACATTGCCCTGGCACGTCTGGAAGTCCTTGAACAGACTTCGGGCTCGGGTTGGCCAAAGCAGGATAACATATTCAGGTAGGGGTTTACGGACGATGATAACAAAAGGGGTGGTTCATGTGACACCTGCACACAAGAGGATGTAATGGCTGCGTGAGTACAGCAATTGACGAGGCCACTTTCTCGGCCGCTACTGTATTGCTACTAATATTATAAAGTTTGCTATAAAAACGATAAGAAGAAGAAGTATTATTATAGGTACTTACTTTTTACATTAAATATTCCCTCACCTATCACACTTGGCTCATGTAGGATTCCTAAGAAACATGAAATTTCTTTTTATTCAAATTTTTCAATTTTCCACGAAAACTCGAAACGAATGATGGCTCAAGGGGTAATTTGTATTTGAAGATGAGCTTAAAGGATTTTGCCTGCTCCAGAAAAAATGAAACTGGATATAGAAACACTTTTATTTTAGAACCAATAGAAATTTCATTATAGGTTACGATTTTTAACAATTTACGAAATAAAAGGAAACATAAAAAAAGTCTCTATTTTTCTTTGCGCGTGTGACTCAATAAACCGTTTTAAACCATTTTAAACTGCATAAACCGATTTCGATGATCCTTTTTCCATGAATAAATTACATAATACTGTATTCAGTGCGGTAGGTAGCGCTGTGATCATTTTCTAGGGTTCTTTTTTTTTGATAAAAATCATATTTATTTATCGGGTATCGTATACTGAACCACTCCATATAAGCGTGTTTTGACACGCTCTTAGACAGATTTATTTATTAAGCAATTGTGTACAAAAGATATATTTCTATGAAACAGTCAATGTAAGTGTCAAATGCGGGAACAAAACGACTTGTATGAAGAGAATTAATAAAGTTGTTATTGCTCTTTATTATAAGGCAATTTGGGAAAGTGCTCCTTATAAATTGGGTCAGCTCTTGCGGGGGTAATTTTTAAGAGTGCCTTATTATTTATTACCTTTTCCTTACACCGACTTCCGCTGCGTTATTATTTGAGATTTTACATTCTCAATTCCATTAAAAATTCCAACGTCACGGCCATTTCTAACACAAGCTTTTATTTACGGCTAGCGAACCCAGCGGACGCTGTCCTGCCCGAACGCTGGGCTACTATATTATATAATATATCCTAGTATTATGTAATATTGTCCCCGTTTCCATTTCCATTTCCTTTCCCGTTCCCGTTCCCGTTCCCGTTTCATAATGGTTCACTAATTTGGCGTTAATGGCTTAAACATGAAAGATAGATATATGCTGTCACGGGCTGTTTTTTAGAACTATTTAAGATAAACATTTCCTTGATACACTATATACGTGTAACTCTAACGGGTTTTGCAGCGCACGCCGGAATAGCTCGCTGGTGGCAGAATTTTCTCTTACTTACTTGACATTTATCGTTATATTTTGGACAATTCACACAATATCTTTATAATTTAAGGCCTATGTGTTATTCTGATGTATGAACTATATTATTGTAAAGTTTTATTAAAACCCCTTTACTAGTTTTTCCGTAAAAGAACGTCAAACATACGTCCATACATCCATGGGTACAAACTTTCGCGTTTATAATATTATTAGGATGTATGTATGAATACAGGTCCGTTTTGTCTATAAAAATGAATAAAATGGATGTCTATTTGTAACATATACTTAAACATCCCAAATGCATATAAGACAAGTATAACAAAAAAAAAACACGTTTTGTCTGTTTATCCGTTTCTTACGGGTAATTTCCTAAATGACTTTACCGATTTTGATGAGACTTTCACTGACAGATAGCTAAATAAATTTAAGCGTAAGTATTAAGTTTCAGCCCAAAAAAATGAAACCACCAAACATGAACAAATTAAACGTTTCCAACGCGAATGAAGTTTCTATTCACAGCCTAGAAACTGTATCAAATTAACATGTTAGATATTATTACGGACAGATGATACAGGAACGGTATGGCGGCGTCTTCGATTGTGGACGCCGTCGGACGGATTGATCCTGGTTGGCACTAGTACGTAACATAGCGAGCGAGATAGGCACGTCTTGTTACAAAGAGACGGCGATAGTGGTATCTCGCTCGCGTAGACACCAAATGTTACTTGTGTAGGGTGCGTACTAGTGTCGGCCTGAAATTTGGCAAGAAGCTATATTTTGAAGTACTTATATAGGCAAAATCCCGGAAACCGTTAACTTGAGACAAAAAACGCAGTAACTTTGTCAAATTAAAAGAAATCTTATGAAAAGTATAAATCTTAAAGTACGAACTCTTAGTACACGAGTCTGCCTCGCACTTGCCCTGTATCTTTCTATATATCTTAGGTACTTCTTTAGCTTTGCGTATTGAACTTAAATTTTTAGAAGACAATTGTTAAGTCGCATTACAATCTTTAAGTCTGTATGTCACAGTGCCAATGGCATATTCACTGCTTTAGAGTAGAATTCATGAATTTCTGAGCTAAATTCAAATTTGTTTTGTGAAGCCCTGCACAAAGTGAATTAAGCTTAACTTAACGTTGTTGTGGCCAAACGCTTGATGCTTATAAATTTTTAAAATATACATATTTTACTTTAATTCCAGACCGACTTCTAAAAGCAGAGGACGTTAGAACATTCGACTGTTTTTTTTATGTTTGTTACCTAAAAACTTTTAATATTATTTACAAATAATCTTTGTAGAGTCTGATAATGCTATGGACCTATTTTATTAGATTGAATATCTTTAGTTTTTATAATATTTGTTTTATTAATTTCTTCTTCTGTAATTATATATAGAAACGTCCATGCCCATACTGTAACAATAAAGTAATATTCAAATATTTTTGACGTGATAACGTCTTATAAACCGATGAACGCCGGCAGCATGCACAAAAAAGCATGAATAATTGTCACGTTCCACCTGAACCGAGTGTGCACGAGACCAAAGAAGAAGAAGAAACAAGCAGTAGAGACACACGATCGGTCTTCGTTCGGCGATTTCGACAACTTATTTTTAATAATAAGTTTTAAATTGTAGGAAATAATTTGTACTAATTATTGCCTTTTCTAATTTTTGATCCCGTATTGCATGATGTACTTGCTTTAATATGTTTGTACATAATTATATTCCCCTTTATTTATTTATGACACACAAACAGAATATGACAACACTTAAAATAACATAAAAAATACTAAACTTATGGACACGCCATATTCCATAAACAAGTGTGTACGATGTTATGTTAAGCGTGCTTACAGTAATATATTAGTTAATTCTATTAAATTAAAAACATCTTTTTTAAACAATAAAGTAAAATAAAAACAACTTATAAATTAAACTTGTTAAAGAGGCCCTTTCCGCGATGGCTTCTGAAGTTGTTGTTGGATTTCGCTTAAAAGAGTTTTTAACATGTCCTATCACAGATTGGATATCTTAAAGGGGGATGAGAAAAATATTTATATATTTTTTAAGGAAATGTTGTAGTCAGTACATACAATTATAGAGTATAGATAAAGTTTTACAATGAGAATTAAAAACGATGATAAAGTTGAAATTGACGCTAAAAACGGCTTCAATTTCGTTGAATGGTTAAAAAGGCACTAGTGGGCAAAAAGACAAAAGGATGCGACGTCCATTTGCACACTTACTGTATACTTTCTTACATGTGTATCAAGGGGCAAACGGGCAGGCGGTTTACTTGAGTCACGCCCATGAACAATTGTACTAACAGGTGGCTCGCAGATGCGTTGCCGGCCTCAGAGAAAAGACTCACCCGCTGGACTTTTGTCCTTGTACGCGAGCTTCAGGTTAGTTGAGAGGAAATGGGAATTATAGTGATTCTTCTTACATAGTAATTTAAAAAAAAAGTTGAAGTTAAGGTTCATTCATAAAATCGACAGAGTTTGAGAAAAGGATACATATTTAGATTTTTAGTAAAGAACAAGGAAAAATACGTTTATTAAAAGATCCATTTTATTTTTATTTTGGATTATTTATTGAAAAGTTTCTTAAAGTAATTAGAGGTAGCGCCATGCTTGTAGCCGAACTGGGCCGGCGCGTCCGGGTACCAGTACCTCTTTCTCACATGACTTGAAATTTTCCATGTTGATAGAACATGCTAAAAACTCATAAGAAAATTATTCTGAACGAAATCGACAATAACTTTTAAAGTTATTTAACATATACGTTTATAGCGTATCAGATACGGAACCCATCTATATAAGCGTGTCCTGAGAGATATATGTATTATATAGATAATTCTTGAGATTACAACCTAAGTAGGTTGTAATCTCATGAATTTTTCTCAACGTTAGACATTTTTGCTTTATACCGATCAAACCATCCAATTGCAAAACAAATTAGGAAAAAATAAGTATTGTAGTGTTTATGTACTGATAAAATTTAACTTGCTATGTACATTTATAATCATCTTCCATGTAAAAATTGTTTCAGTAGACATTGGAGAGTGTATTAAATAGTAGATATGTATGCCGTAATTGAAATAATACTATTGAAATTAATTATTTGTATAATAATTTTATAATATACATAAAATTAAGTATACAAATCATTAGTTGTATAGTCATAAAATTACCCACTAATAAACACTCGGCAAATAAAATTCAACCACAAAAAAAGACGACTGTTTTTAAACAAACTTTAAATCAACCTGGTGCATCCATCACATTAAATTACTTTAACTTTATTTTTATTTAGAATGACGTCACTTGACTTACCGGGTACCTTGCGGATTTCAGTCCATACCTTATACCGTTGAGCTATTGAAGCTAAAATTCACGTAATGCATAACAAGCAAAAATGAGTCTTTTAACTAATTGACGTCCAAACGACATTTGACCTTTGTGTGGTAAATCAATTTCTTTTACAATAAATTAATACTATCTATGATAGCGATGCAAAGCCAGGTTGTTTTGTTTTATACAAAATAGTAGGTGTTTAGGTAGTGATTTCTGCAGCCGACTTGTGCCGGCGCGTCCGGGTACCAGTACCTATTTTTCACATTAAATTAATTTATTTAAATAGCTTAAAATAAAGAGCCTTCATTGGGTTAAAATTTTACACCACAGAAATTCATATGCTACGAGAAATGAAAAACGCAAAATAACATAAAAAACGTTTAAAAGGCCTTTAACAAAAACTTATGATAACAAAAGCGGACCAAGTAAGAAGAGATTAACAGATAACCATAAAAAAGTAGAAAGTGTTTTTCTAACGTGTTTGTGAATTTCTCCATCAATTGTAAGCAGATTTTATAGATTTTGATTCTATTTTAAATAGTATACTTCCGAGGTCCCATTGCAACCAAGTTAGGATCTGATTACGGAACACCAGGGAAATTCAGGAAAATTCTCAAGTTTATGGCGCATTATTATGGAATTAACAGAATATAATTTGGCAATACTAAAAAGCAGGCCTCGTAATGCTAACTTATGAAATATAGTTATTCATTAATCTATACTTAATACATAAAGCTGAAAAGTTTGTTTGTTTACTTGAACGCGCTCATCTCAGGAACTACTGGTCGATTTGAAAAATTATTTCAGTGTTAGATTTATCGAGGAAGGCTATAGGCTATATATCATCACACTAAAATTTTAACCTCGGATTGCAAGGCAGGATAACTGCCAACTACACCAACGCGTAGCTCAAAGTTGAAATAGCCTTGAGAAAAAATCACTCAGAAGAAAGAAGGTCTTTGGCAAAAATTGGGACATCAGATAAGTCTATAACTATCATGTGGTATAGTCCTTTGTTACTTGGAAAGAATACTAGAAATTATGGTGGTACGAACCTCTATAAAGGCCGGCAACGCATCTGCCGGTCTATGGGTGTCAGTAGTCACTTAGGTGAATCGCATGCTCGTTTATCCTTGTAATATACAAAAATGAGGACAATAACAGTTGGAGTTGGAGAAATCCAGGTATTCTAATAGCCAGATGGATGTACGAGATAAAGAGGGTGACAGAAGATAGCTGAATGCGACAGCAGGAGACAGTTGAGAGTGGTATAAAAGAAGGGAGGCCTATGCCCAGCAGTGGGCGATTAAGGCCTGACCATGATGATAACGAAGATAAAAATTAACTATATATATCCGTTTCTTCTCCCACTAAGCCTAAACTTTTGCCAGAAATGGGTGTGCCATTAGCCTAAAAGGATCGGCTACAAGGCCCATACACACGTCGTTCCAACCTTTCCACATTAAGGCTCAAAATACTTTAAGGCCTAATAAAGGCCTTTCACACGAGTCCAAAAAAATAGTTCACACGGTGATTATATAAAATCAGACAGCAATAATACTTTTTTATCAATACAAATAATTAATGAATAATTCATATAGACAATGTCGATTCATCATAATCAGAAGTAAGGCGATGATAATTGATAGAATCAGAAGTTAATTTGCGGAAGTCCTTGTCAAGTAGGGCAAGATTAATTACTGCAATTAAATCAGGATATCTGTTTGAATTACATAAATTATTTTAAAAACCATGTAGGCACATATTTATTCCCATCGCTTTGAGCTCATATTTCGCCCAAAATCCTCGTAATAATCTATTCAAAAAAAGGTTTATATGTTAAAATTTTTCAAGGAATATAATTCTAAAAAGTTTCCTTATGCCGGAGCTAGATAGTCCAAAGTGTATGTACATTTTGCCCTTGAAGATTACAAAGTTCTACAAAACTTTGTGCAGTTACACAAAGTCCCCATCATTCAAATAAAGCTATGTCTGGCACCGGCATTAGAACAATTTTTACGAATTAATGAAATAGGAGTATATTTGTCGATTCAAGAGAATCGAATTCCCATCATTCAAATGAAGTTATGTCTGGCTCCGGCATTAGAACAATTTTTGCGAATTAATGAAATTAGAGTATATTTGTCGATTCAAGAGAATTGAATTCCCATCATTCAAATGAAGTTACATCTGGCTTCGGCATTAGAACAATTTTTGCGAATTAATGAAATTAGAGTATATTTGTCGATGCAAGAGAATCGAATTCAGATATTCAATATTTTGAATTGGAATTAAAATCTTCTGTGCTCAGAGGATCTGAGTGAAGGAAGAAATTCCTTATAATGGCTGTGCTGGCTGCTCACAGAAAGATACACAAAAACGAAGGAGGCGTTCATAAAACTGTAAGTCACGTTAAGTTTTCTTCTTCCTAGTATCATCCCGGTCTTGTACCGGGGTCCGTCTCAGTCTATTATTAAGCGTGCAATATCTTCTTCTTCTTCTAGCGTTATCCCGGTCTGGTACCAGGTTCCCTTAAATTGCAGAGGATGTCGTTGTGGGGCGAGTTAAGAGCACCGACTGCCGTCTGACGTCATCGCCGAAACACCCACCATCTCTACAATCTCGCGACTAGTATCGATTAGTGACATTAATTAGGCCGCACCGTTTCACGCGTCATCTGAAACGCGGGGAAGTCGGATATTTGAAAAACCAGTGTAAGAATGGGTCACCCATCTATCACCCGGTGGCGATAACAACTGCTTAACACAGCGATCAACTCAAATGCCGGCCACAGATAAAACTACGTCCTGTAAGTCAATTTAAGTGACGTCCTTTTAAAGAAGACGCAAAAAAGAAAAAAATATTAGTATTTCCTTTGATATTCAAAATTACATTTTTATGGCCATATGGCCACGGAAGTCTGTTTCCACTTTTGATTATTTTTTTAAATTTCTTTCATAATCTTCTAGAAACATTTGATTGTTTCCATCTCATTATAGTTATACCAATTTGGTATAAGTAGCTAGCTGTTTTCCTGTACTTTGTCTGTGTAAACTTGCGCGAGCTCTTAGGGCTTACCTCCTTCGAATTTGGCCCTAGAAAATTGCGTTTTCATTGGATGTCTATTGACTGTAAACCGCCACCACGACTACACAAATTTCATGTTTGTTTGTACCGCGGTTTTCGAAATTTTTGATAAGCGCTCTTTCGCTTTTATACATGTATAGACTATATATATAATAATATATAAAGGTGAAAACCTTGTTTTTTTGTTAGCTTGAACATGCTAATCTCTAGAAATACTGGCAAAAAAAAATTGATTACTGATACTGATTAAAAAAAATTTTCGCCTAATTTTCGGGATGAAGTCGTGGATAGCCACTAGTTATAAATATGTATCTTTTTACTTTACGTGATGTTACATAAGTCTAGGTTCATTTTTATAAATACGCTATATATACGAAGATTCATAAATAATTATTCAAACAAAACCCCGTCATAATTCATTTAAATGTTAATGCATTTAATTAAAAACGCACAGCGTTAAGGATGTGTCACACTCAACATTTCATTACGGATGCGAACGCGTTGCGTCCGACAGCTGACTCAGTCGTCGGCAGTGTGAAACAGCTTATTACGCAACACCAATTACACAGCTCGCCTGGAAACATTTTAATAATCGTTTAATTAACAATTCCTGGATGACTACTCTATCATTTGAAAAGTGTAAGTTCATTCTACAACACTGTAGCGGCTGCTACATAACTAGATGGCAATGATGTCAAGTGGAAAAGGTTACACCAAAGCAAACTAGATGGCGCACATTTAGTTCTATAATCTGAGTATTTTATGATTTAAGGCATTTTTCCAAGCCTTTATAAAAACTTGTCACTGTGACTTAATAATTTATTTTTTAAAAAAAAAGATGTTTCCTAAAACTCCGTCAATCTATTGATACAGTTTATTAGTGGAGCACTGCTGATAAACTGTATCATATATTTTCTTAAATTCTACGACATTCACAATAATTAAAATGATTAGATCATTTCATACCTACTCTTATTATATTAAATGGCAAATGGCGGCAGGTTTACAATATTCAATGGCATAAACAATGATATTTTTACAAATAATATTCTAAAGTTAATCTTCGAAAAAGCAAAACGTCACTTGTTTTTAATTATGAATAAATAATAATAAATAAATACATACATGACTATATGACACACGGACGTTTGTTCATAAGGTAGACAACTTAATGCCTGTGTTATAGGTAACAGCCGCCAGTTATACACAAATATTTTTTTTTAAATATATAAATACATATATAATACACCCAGACTCGAGGTGGGAATCGAACCCACGACGCCCGGAGCGGAAGGCACGGTCACTGCCCACTGCGCCAATGGGCCAGTCAAAATAACCTTCACAAAATTTGACATTGAAGGATTGAAGACAATATTACAATAGAAAAATATGTTTTCTTTTTTTGTTCAGATTTTTTGTAATGTTTTTTTGTAACAACTTCATGCACTGTGAAGTAAATTTTTGTTTTAGTTAACATCGTATCTTTATCGAAACCGGACTTTCTTAAGTTTTTGTTTCTATGTATACAGACTAACCGTATTCAAGGTAAATTAATTCGTGCGGATAAAGCACTTGTCATTGATATTTACATACATTATATTTAGTGTCGGGCACAAAATTACATTACAAGCTATCCAAGTGGAGAAAGCCATTGAAGAATATTTTTTTATGTATTTTAATGTTTTGTTTTTAAGAACTATTTTACTCATCAACTCAACCAAACTCATCAACTCAACTTAACTCAGCAACTCATCAACTCAACTCAACTCATCAACTCAACTCAACTCAGCAACTCATCAACTCATTTAGAAAACGTAAAAAGTGAGCATGACATAAATGTGACTTACGATACTCTACATAGGAGCCATCGATATCTACAAAAAGAAATAATAGCTGCATAGACTTTTAAACGAAGCTTGGGCAATTTAACTAGCAGATTTCGTACTTCTTACAAATCTTAACAAAAAGTACACGAATAGGAGAGTAAAGTATCTGAAAGCTTTAATTAGAACTGTTTGCACAAGTACGTTTCGCTTCGTCACCGAAGCATCATCAGGAGATAGAATCTACAAAGGCTATTCTTAAAGTGATTTAGTATTCGTAAAGTAAACTTTAGTGATAACACTGCTCGTTATAGACAATTGTAGAATTTAAAAGAAATAAGAACGTCATTCCGTCAGGTCCTAATAAGTTAATATAAGAAACAATTTCAAATTATCGACTTCAAATATCCAAGATACAGTTATATATTGTATGGTTTTGTGTTTTACGGTAACAACCGTTTCAATAGTATGCGGTTTCAATGCTGTTTGATGAGGTGATGTGGAAGTGCAAGAAAAAACAGTGACAAAACCAAAGCGATGACCACCTAACTTTGACTATAATTATTTTAAAATAACATATGAACAATTTAAGTCCCCTGAAAACAATAATTTCATTTCGAATACAAGTTTACTTTACAAATTAAAACTAAATAGAGTAACTCATTTCCAAGTTTTTTTTTAATCAACTACACTCTAAATAATCCTTTATAGAGTGCTGGTATTTTCAGTTAGCTTACCTTTTATTTTTTTTATTAACTTTATTGCACAACTAAAAAAAAAAATGTTGTACCTTTATTAACATTTTTTAATTTATTTTAACCTAGTTAAGTCCTGCGACTTTGTTCGCGTGCAAGAGAATGTCGTTTAATTTCCATTACTGCTATTTAAAATATTTTTTAGTAATGGTTGCAAACCAGGTCCAATTCCAATAACCATTGGAAATCCCATCAAAATCTAATAAACTGTTCACGATCATCCTTATTATATGAACTATACAAACATGTGGAACCTTATTTTTCTCTTATTTGATTTAAATATACGATAATACAAGATAGACGGATTAATGTAATTTGTAAGAGCATTACTTCGGTACCTATTGGTAAAGTACAGTATGCACGAATAGTGTCGGTACCTATTGGTAAAGTACAGTAAGCACGACGAATTTCGGTACCTTTGTATTTTCGGTCGCAATAAAATAAATTAAGCGTTATATGACTATGAATTAAATCTGTCAAATTGTCGAGAATATTAGTAGCCATTAATAACATTAACAATCATAAGAACACGTAATGTTCTATAATAGATTGCTTAAATATTAATCAATATTTCAATTTGGCACAAATAAAAGAACGATCAAACCAATTTACCTTATTAATGATTGAATTCGAAGTCTCGATAAAACTAATTAAGCATTATATTATGAGTATGGATTCAATCTGTCAAGTCGTCGAGGAATTATACTTCCATTAATAAATGCATTAATGATCATTAAAACAGCCACATCCTCTGCAATCTAAACGGACCCTGCTCCTTAACCGGGATAACGCTGGGAAGAAGAAGCACCTTGTTAGGGGCCTTATTTCACTACTACACTCCATTCATAAAATAAACACTCCGCTTTATTTATTTATATCGACTGTACTATCTAGGGTCGACCTTCGCGGAAGCTGGGTTATCGATACAGTCGAATAAAACAGAGGCCAGATATCACGTCACGAAGTAAAAATTTGATTTAAGAGCTCCATCGATGGATGTTCATGACGAAATATCGTTTCATAGAATTTCGGGTCAAAGATAACATCCGGCGGTCGATAATGGGTGTCTAGCTTCTATCTGCCGCAGTTTCGCTGACTTGAGAATTATTATTATTCGGGAATAGCATTTTTCGGGGATGAAAATTTTTGTTCTCAATTATAATATTTCTGAGCCCCCGATATAGTTTGCGTTAAATTTTGATTTATATTGATTGGTTAAATATATAAAGCATGAAAGTGAAAGAGACTTACATTGTATTTTTTACAGTGATTCAAATTTAGGCTTGGACACTTTCTTGTTTAATTTCTCTTATAACTAATAACAAATTAAATGATTTTAACATATATGACAAAGTACATAAAAGGATGAAAGTTTTTTTTTATGTTATAATAATAATTTTCGATTATTAGATGTTGATAATCGTGTTGTTTTACCAATAAATAATCAAATTCGTATTCTTATCCATCGCCGGTTATTTTGCATCTTGTATTATAAAAAAAAATGACAAATTGAATTCGATTGTTTAAGTTGAATACAAAAGCAGGTTCGATAATGCGACTCGCACTTGACATTTTAATTGCTACGTGATGTTATTCTTTTTTTTGTCATCTATCTGCTGAGGAACACCGGTGGTCGGAAACAACAGAATGATGCAACAAGTACTTGCCGTAACATCATAATGTTTCCGTGTAATTATGTAAGTTACCTTTAAGTAGCGTGAATATTTTTTTTTATCACTATTTGATATTGTTTATATCTAAACAGCTATCAATTATGAGGATACTTTACTGCGCTGTAAAATTTTAATGCTCATTCATGATATGGGGCAGTCTATATAGGTATAAAAGTATAATTAATATATCTTGTAATGAACGACAAAATATTTTTTGTAACATTATTATGTTAATACGCGATGAAGAAAAAATAGAAAACGATTTATATAATAAAAGTGCACTTTGCTTGTAACTTAAACCTTAAAAAAATACAAGAAAAAAAATGTCTAACAAAAACTTAACAGCCGTTAGACCCTTCAACCGTAATCAATGGTGCTGCTAGCTTTCATAGTTTGGCGGTTATTGGATAGCTTTGTCTCTTTCCCATATGGAACCTTATAGGTAATGTCGTCCTTTTCTATGCGTATTTTGCCGCGGACTCTACTACGAATCTAAACTGAACCAATTCAGAGTTTACTTCACAAGTTACACATGCGCTGAGGCGAATGCTCGTCTTACGCATCACATTTTCGTATTTGACGTCAACTCTCGCATCTAGTTTTGTTGGTCGTAAAAATGCTGACTGAAAGTGAGTCAGTACAGCAATGAATATTCCATACACACACACATTTGTGTCATAGTGTATTTTAGAACGAATTTTAACGCCACGTGAGTTTTTATCTGTGTTTTGTGATCGATTTTTGCGGCATGGGTGAAGAGAGTCAGGCAAACGGAAAAGTTACGTTGAAACGTAAAATAACATTGTTTAATGGTGTTGGAATTATAATAGGAACTATTATCGGTTCCGGAATATTTATATCTCCGACTGGAGTTTTCAAAGAAACACAGTAAGTATTTTGTTTGCTATATTAATATGTACTTTACCGGCTACATGAGGTTAATTTTTATTCTTCATTATGACAGGAATATCAAAAAAATACTTGAAAAGAATTATATTATACTATATTTTAAAACTTATTAATATTGTACACTATAAGGCTTCTAACTTTGGCTTCTCTTGTCGGAAATATTGCAACAATTTTGTATATAATTTATTTAATAGACGCAAGTTGGAACAATATAATTTTATGTAAAAATATTTGTGAAATACCATTGGTGTTCTAACTGTTGAGTGTAAACCTCTATATTTTAAAAATATTTCTTAAGAAACAGCTTATCAATATTTAATAATTAAGGTATGTAACATATAAAAATTCATTTTATTAATACACTAGCTATGTCCGCGACTTCCGTGTAAAATTCCGTGTAAAATTCCGTGTAAAGTTCCGTGTAAAATTAGTTGTGAGGCCCAAGCCCTCATTCGCACGAGAGTTATTAAAGCGTTGCGTTAAATTTTAGCGTTGGCGTTATAACAGCGTCGTCGATACGAACATAAACCGTATATGTACCCATACATAGCGTTGAAAATAGAATATTGCACGATAAAAAAGCTCTGGTGCGAATGAGGGCTAAGTATTATAAAATGTTGACAAATAATATCCGAAGAAAAATGTTTAAAAAATTGAACATATGTCATAATTACTGTCAGTTACAAATCCGAGTATATGTACAATTAAACATTCTATAACGTAATTGCGTCAATATAATATTGCTGTTTTTGAGTTATTTGAATATGTTAACTAGGTTGTGTTGCATACTTAATTTTTATTCCACGCAGTGGCGTAACTACACAGACCGGGGCCCGTGTCAAATTCATGAGATAGGGCCCGTGTTTGATACGTTCTAAAACCGGATGATATCTTTTTCTTACAAATGCATTATTATTTAACTTATGTATGCGATTAACTACTTAAAGGGGTTGACTATTTAATTACCTACGTAACTTAAATAAATATAAAACTAATATTTTTTTTCCTGAACCACGAGCTTTTCTGACCGGGGGTCCCTACCTGCCCGAGGCCCGTGGAATTTTACCGTCATGCCATCCTCCTATAATTACGCCCATGATTACACGCTATCAATAAAATTGAAGTCAGTCTGTGATTGTCAAAGAACCGCCTTTTTTGTCCCTTGGATTCCAAAAACATAAATTTTCTTTCTTTTACTTTTAGCTAATAAAAATATTTTGTTTAGGAATTTTGGAGAAGTTGTCGGGGTAAAACGCTAATCGAAATCGACCAGGAGTGTGTCAAGACACGCTTACACAGGAGGGTCCCGTATTCTAATGAGATTTTAGCATGTTCTATCAACGTGGAAAATTTCAAGTCTCCACGACTAAAAGTTTGGAAATGCTAGGGGGGAGGGACCTTACGGGCAGACGAAATTATAAGGCTTCCTTGTGGTACAACGGTACCCTAAAAACAGTAAATATCTAATTATCTTGCAACCCATATATACTCTATGACAATTCATAAACCCTACGAATATCCGTTCTAAATTATAATCAAAGAGTAGATTTCTAACATATTTTTTTATATTATACGCCTTCGCATGTGAGATACCATAAAGAAACTTTGCGTGGTGTATACGCTTAGTTGGACCTGGTTAACCGGGCCAAGGCAGCCTTGTATTCAGCCTCAATACTAACTTAGCAGAACGTATCTTTTTTCATCTGACATTACTGTAAAAATGACTGATCTACGGTTTATCGTATATTTTATAATACGCAACCATAACAATGTTATATATATTTCAGTCTAAAAATGCACGCCTCTCCATAAATTAATTGCACCGCTTGCTTGTGTATGTGCAGTGTTTTTGTGTAAACTTAAAGTAGACCACGCACTGTAAGCCAATGATGTTGACGAGCTTGCGTGTTTGCGTCTACACGGTATTTATTTTTATTTTTAATTTCTAAGGGAAACATACAGTATATGTTATTCATAAATTTAATGCTAATTAAACTAATACGGCTAATGCCATAATGCCATCTTCTATCATTAACTGCCCTATATTATAAGTTATTTATATATTATTATATTAATTTATCATTTTAAAATGTTCATTAATTCCACGCGCTATAACCAACAATCCGTAAAGCTTGGAAAGAAACACCAAAGCAAACTAGATGGCGCTGTATGTACAGACGTATTCGAAACAAACGCTGAACATCACTATACAAGTTACCTCACGCTAGCAAAGTTCCTGCATACGATTAGTTCCTCCTTTGTGTGCCTTTCCACGGTAACACAAAAAGTTTTATCCCCATTTTGGTACATAACTGAATACATTAAGGAAAATTGATTTCACGGAAGAATCTTTATCGCGTTAGAGCTCGTTTACATTGTAACGTAACGATATTTACTCATCGCAGACGTAGTATTAAAGAAATAAAGCATAACAGTATATGTCTATATGTATATCTCAGTGTTTTTTAGATTGATGAAATTACCATGCCAAGATTGGAAAAAATATAAAACTAATAAGCCAAGTAGGACCTGAAAATGTATACACACAATTTGTGATTATTAGTTCAATCGAAATAAAGTCTTAAAGTGTTAAAAACAAACTCACCTTTATTATATAAGTTACGTTTGTGAAAAAGAAAAGGCGATTAAAATAATTTGTTATATAATTATATTCTTTGATGTGAATTTAAATGTATACTTAAAAGTAAAGGAGGCACGAGACGACCAAATTATTTTTTCATTTAATTAATATTGATAAAGATCTCATTTACTTTACCTCTGAATAAATATATACAGGAATAAATGACACACGGACGTCTATTCCTAAGGTAGACAACTTAATGCATGTGTTATAGGTAACAGCCGCCTGTTGTACACAAATATAATTTTTTTTTAATATATAAATACCTACATATGGATAATACACCCAGACTCGAGGTGGGAATCGAACCCACGACCCCCGGAGCAGAAGTTCTTTTGAGTACCTAATGTCGAGGAAGAGTTTGTTTGACATAAATACATTCCAACAATACGTATATAACATTTTGTAAGTTATATAGAGATGTAATATATTGTAACTTATATACATAAAATTAAAACAGCTTACCAGTATAGTTATCATTTTTTAAGGAGGCTTCTCTTTCCTTCTTCCTTGTCTGTATTGCCTGCAAAGCAGTTTTTAGTGTAAGTAATTGATTCAATTTCTTTTCATATTCGTTACTAGTAGGCGACGCGACAGAACACGGACAACATGGCCTTTGTTCGCCACAGCTGAATGTGATACACAAATGACTGAACTTTGCTTCTTCTTCCATGGCCTATATATTGAATAGATTACAAATTAATATACGAAATATCATATCACATCGCCATCGCTGGCTGATATTTTTTTTAAATATTGCAAAAGGAAAATCCGTTATATTATACAGAAATAACTTGTTTCGTGATTAATTTAAACTTTAACAAAATTGAAAATATATAAAACCTCTATCTATATGGATGGAATAGGTAGGATAGTACAAAGGCCACACTAAAAGTTACGGTACCAAATGTAAAACTGTGTTTCAAGTAATTGCATAAACATTTCATGCATTATTCCTATAGACCAATTTTTTAGTTTAAAATGGCTGCTATTGATTTAATTGGACTATGTATACAATTATTACAAATATGTGATAAATATTGCACAAAAAATAACATTCGAAAATGTTAGTCCAAATTAGAAAAAAATCTCTTCTTTCACATAAAGTGACAAACGTTTATAAAGATTTAAGTTCAATTGCTCATAACTTTTCACTTTAAAGAGTTTATTGTATTTAGCAATGCACAAATAACAAGTGACTTAAAATGTTGCCATTACATTCATTTTACTGAGGAGAGGTAAAATAGTTACTATTAAGAAAATTGATTATAAGAACTGTTATATTATCAACTGAACCTCTTTCATAAACTTCTGGATAACTTCGGTCATATGACATACTAAATAAAATATTAATATTTAGTTTTGATGAAAATATGACTAGTTAAATTGTGTTATCTATACTAATACATAAAGCTGAAGAGTTTGTTTGTTTGTTAGTTTGCTTGAACGCACCGATCTCAGGAACTACTGGTCCGATTTGAAAAATTCTTTCAACGTTAGATAGCTCATTTATCGATGTAGGCTATACGCTATATATCATCACGTTAAAAATTTTCACCTAATTTTACGCAGACGAAGTCGAGGGTAACGACTAGTTTTAAATATAACACGGTGGACTCCCAGCATTCCTTCAAAAAAGATGACACAGACAATAGAAGAGTTTTTAAAATAAAATGTAGATACAATAAAAATAAGTAAAATATCTTTACACTTAGTATCTATAAGTATGTAATAGTGAGTAACTAAGTATGTGATAGTAAGTGAGATGATCTCAGCTCAACATATCGCACGCATAATAATAAACTGACCGATTGCGTTTTAGGTCTAAAGTGAGTTAATGATGTAGGCAGCTTCGTTTCGGACTCCTGTATCAGCCAATCTAAGAAATATTTCAATATCTCCATCCAACTCTGAGATACAGCTTTTATTGTCTTTTTAACAAAAACCTTTACCTTCCTATGGCGATGTAGCATTTGGTAATTAAAACCCTTATTAATCAAACATTTTAACAAAAAAAAACTGACTTGTCAGATCTGGACCAAATTAAAGTGGGTCGACACGGAAAGCGCCAACTTTCAAATATAAAAAAATAAAAAGTTGGTTAAAGTTCTGACAAGTATAAAAAATTACAGTCTCATCAACAAGACAAATTGAGTTTTGTCGAAAATATTATGTTTAACAAATCAATCATCACTAGAGTTTTTGGCATACTTACTTCTAGTCAAAAACTAATAATAGATGATTTTTTTTGTGTATAGGTCAGCGATTCTCTTGATGGGTCAAAGGTCAACGAATCGACACACTTATTGGCCTAGACCACCTACCATCACCACGTCTAGCCGTATTTCCTGTGCATTTGACTTCGGGCACCTTGGTTCCGACGTCATTGACTTTAGTACCAAGTCGAACTTCAGTATTGCGAACTCGGTCTTTTAGTTTGATACCAAGCATGGCACATATAGTTATGCTTTATTTTTTATCTTCTAAGTTATGAAATTGTATGCTTCTTTCTTGGAAAATTATCAAAAGCGATAAAATCGATATCCCCTTTAGGCATAAGGTCTAAAGGAAAATCCTTTGAAGTAAGGTTTGTTTAGGCCACGATAAAACTGCCCGTTGCCCGGCAGTGTCCCTGCCTTCCGCGCCGGGGGTCGTGGGTTCGATTCCCGTCTCGAGTGTGGGTGTATTATCTATATGTATGTATTTGTATATTTCTACAAAAAATATATTTGTGTATATCAGGCGTCTATTACCTATAACACAGGTAGTAAATTGTCTACCTTAGGAACATATGTTCGTGAGTCATATATCCTATACGTATATTTATATTTATTTAAAAGCTCGAGGCTTAAACTGGTCACCTGACAGATTTCAGTCCATCCTTCTACCGTTGAGCCATCAAGTATTTCACTATGTTTTAAAATTTGCGGACATTTATGTCGAAAAAGGGAAAATATATTAGAGCCTTAGTATATCTGGTCGAATCGATTTTTTTCTAATGGATAAATAATAATTTCAAATACAAATATTATATCAATATTTGCGTTCATCTCGATTGCGGTTATAACTCTTGCGAAATTATCTCCAAATTTTTCGTTCGTTATATCTCCAGAAAGGATGAAGTGGTTACCCGCACGGGTCAACGACCTCGTTTGATTATAAGCAGGTTCTCGATGCTATATTTTGATTGCGATTTGAACAGTGATTTATTGGGAATTTTTCGGATGCATTAAATCTGAGTAAAGGTACGGTGTAACAACAATCGCTCAAAATTATTTGTATTATTGGAATAATTCAAATTTATTTAAAAAACTAACTGTTTCTCGTGACTTCGCCCGCGTAAACTTGCGAAAACTCTTAGAATTCCCTAACGAAAAATCCGTTCTTAGTGGATGTCTACCAACTACAGTCTTGCCAAATTTTGTCTTTGTACGTCTCGCGGTTTTCGAGATTTCTTGCTAGGTGACCTTTCGCTTTTACATATGCTATAAATGTCCGACAGTAAAAACAAAACCAACCATAGAATCTTAATAATATTCAAGTAGAATCAACTGCATACGTTAGTTAAAACCATAGATTAATTATTTATTCGATGGATGAAAATTTTATCTAAAATACGAAAACACGAACAAATATGAAAAATACGAAAAAAAATATATATGCCATACTGTATATTTAGCCAAAAAAACAAGCAAAACTCCCGTTTTTGAAAGTCGGTTAAAAGTTTCTTTGAAATCTCTACTCGATTCGCAATATAATGGGTCCTTTCGACCATTTCTTAATGATGGCTATTGCTAAATCTGACAGTTCTTCAAAACAGCTCTTAAATAGGCAGTATATAAAATTTTTACTGTTACGAAGTTTCTGCGGCTATATAGATTTTTTGTTCGGGTTGTCAATAAAGTGGGTAAATAAAGTCTCCATGTGGATGATAGACAAATACACTTGTCTAATCAATTTCGTTCACTAGTCAATTATAACGGTTTTAATAAAATTTCTACGGCTCCATTGCTTTTTTGTTCGAGTTGTCAGTAAAATGGGCAAAGAGTCACAATAAGTTGAAAGATTCATTAACGTTAGTTCAAAAGCTGATTTATAGTGAATTAAAAATCAACCGTTGGTTAAAGGCTTGTATATACATATGTAATCAATTAGTATGGCAGTGTTTGCAGTGATTTTTTTAGTCTTATAAAAAAGTTTTTTCAAATTCCAGCTTCGGTATTTCCAAATGGATACGATTTAGGGATTTTCAAGAAAAGAGCATACTCATTTCTCAAAGGCCGGCAACGCATCTGCAAGCCCTCTGATGTTGTAGTTGTCCATTGATTAATAAAACTGTGCACTTTAATTTGTACATTCATTTGTTTCATTCGCAACGTGTGTAGCGGTTGTTATAGCCAGCTATAATATTTGGGTTAACTATACAGTAAATTATTATTTTAAATAAAGAATCAAATACAAGCAATACCTTACATTATTCATGACTCATTTTTGGTATTCCTAAAACGGGTAAAACTGAGTAAGAAAATAGTCCGATTTCGGAAATTAAAAAAATAAAATGGCCAAGAGCGTGTCAGGACACGCTTATATAGAAGGGTTCCGTATCTGTTACGCTATAAACGTATTTGTTAAATAACTTAAAATGTTGTTGACCGATTTTGTTGAAAATAATTTTCTTATGAGTTTTTAGCATGTTCTATCATCATGGAAAATTTCAAGTCTCTACGTCTAATAGTTTGGAAATGCTAGGTGGAGACCACCGAACAGGCTGACACACAGACGGACGGACAGAGCGAAATTAAAAGGGTTCCTTGTAGTACGGAACTCTAAAATGCTCCTTGTGGTAGTTCAAAATTGTCACAGGGTTTAAAATAGTGTGGTTATAAGCGTGGGAGGAGAAGGCGTAGCGATTGTATCAACGAGGTAACTACAGTAACTTTACCACGATTTCGAATCGTAACTAATAATTAAACGTAATAAAAGCAGTCATAATATATATACTTTACATGAATTTCCAAAGCATAAGTATTTATATCATGAGTTATTGAGTACTTGTAGAGTGGAGCGGCCGCTACATAACAAGATGGCAATGATGTCGAGTGGAAAAGGTTACACCAAAGCAAAAACTAGATGGCGCTGTACGGATGACGATGACCGCAGTACAAAAAGTAACTCACGCAAGCAAAGTTTCTACTTACGATCACTATATAGACCTCCAGACGAACAACTGTCGGCGAGGCGCGGCCGCCCCGGGCGACTCCAACAAGCCCGGATTCGAAGATCGTCCTTTGCGGTAGTTGAGCATATCAACCTTCGCTCCCGCCTTTCATCCCTCGCCGAAAAACTTTCCACCTTGGTGTGTCTTTCCCACATAGAGCTTACAACGAACTCTTCAGTTGTATATATCAGTATAGAATGCAGATATATATATAAGATATACACATATTGTTTGTATAAATATGTTGCTCAAAGACGCTAAAACGAGCAGTACTTCTAGCTTTTACAGTTCCATGGGAGACCAACATCCCTAAAGACCATCTGATAACAACGAATAAGTACTTTGACTTAAGGAATGAGCTCACCAAAAACGGTTACAAAACCAGCTCATATGCAGTACAGGTGGGAGCGAGGGGTATACCAGAAAAATATCTGTACAAGCTACTAAAATTCCTTGGCTTGTTAAGAACTATCATAAATTCTTTAGTAGAAAGGACATCTAAAGCCGCACTAGGAGGATCATACCGAATTGGCTAGGTAGGGGAGGGTACACTAGAGTGTTGGTCCTACAAATAGCTTTCCTCGATAGATGGGGTTTCGAATACTGTAAACATTTTTCAAATCGAACCAGTGGTTCCTAAGATTAGCGCGTCCAAGTAAACAAACAAACTCTTCAGCTTTATTTATTAAGGTTTACTAGCTGTGGGATTTTGTCCGTATAAAATTTGGAAAGAGATTCAATTTTAGCGTGATAATATATAACCTACAGCCTTCCTCGATAAATGGGCTATCTAACACTGAAACAATTTTTCATATCAGACCAGTAGTTCCTGAGATTAGTGCGTTCAAGCAAACTCTTCAGCTTCATATAATAGTAAAGATTTAAGTAACCCTAAAAATTTAGGAATGCGGTAGTTTTTTAGGAGACATTCGCTAAGAAAAGATTTTTCGATAGGGCCAGATTGAGGAGCTCTCGTAATTTTACGTGTAGTTGCGGGAAACAGCTAGTATGCTTATATTTCTAATCCATGTTGGGATATTTACAAATACTTAATGCTTTTTGGAATATTAACAGTTAATAAGGTATGCAAAAAGCTTTTATAAAAAAAAAAACTAATATTTGTACTCTGGGTCTGCCTACAACCCCTTTCAATTTGTGGTAGGAGCAAGTGCTACACTAGTCCTACTGATATCCACCCTTATAGTCGCTACACACGTCTACGCTTGGAGTTTGTTGTGTAATTTTGGAAACGTGATGGATGAACTAGATGGTGTGGGTGAATAAAATCGACTTTTCGTGGGAGTCCTTAATATTTTTGGAATCCAAAGTGCACTATATTATATATTCTTGCAGATTCGATCCTATTTCAATTTAAAAAAAAAATAACCAGTTACAAAATAACGTTCAATATAACGTTCTCACAATAATTTAACCAAAAATAAATTAATTAAACATCGCGGTTTGAAAAATGTCACAAACACAAACTAATTATCTCGTCAGCGACTAGTGACGATTTATGACAAAATGATCTCTAAGAATGATGCACCCCAATGATTGTTAGTGTTGCTGATACGTCATCACAATGCAATACCGAATTAACATTTAGAATTTAATAATGTACCTACTAACTTCGCTACAGTTTAAAGCGACTTTTATTTCTTCAGCTTCATTATTTTCCTTACTTGTTCTTCAACCATCTTAAGGACCAAGATTGGTAAAACCTTAAGAATTGTGCTACATGTTTGCTTTTTCATATAACCATTTGTTAACTGGTGAAAAAAGGTTGTCCTAAAAAACATGAGACACTTTCTAAATTCTATCTCGTATCTGTCTATCTAATCTTAACCTCCAACATCTAAACAATATAAAAAAGGGAGACTTTAAAAACTGATATCCTATATATATCCACATTCGTAGGATTTTTTTTTCGCGACTATAAACTATTTTACTATGTTACACATAGAGGGGAGTTTAAAAAGGTTAATGTTTGATTTGATTTGAAAGTTTGATGATGTTTGGGTTGATGCGCTGTATACTTGATAGCTTGATTAGGTTATCTTAAATGATATGCCGTGGAAGAGAGGGTACGACGATTTGGATGCCTTTGCGGGGAGGTTGTGGATGAGATTGGCTCAGGAACCGTGTGAAGAGGCCCGAGACGGGAGAGGTTTTTCAACCTCGTTGAATCGTCTTGGCAACGTAGTTCTTAATTCAGGTCAGTTATTAATTATTTACTTTACCACATTTACAATGAATGGTATTCGTAATTCTTAAGTACGTGCGTGTCTCCGTGCGTTTATTCATTCAGCATTTTTTTAAGTGTTTTTTTTTCCTCATTAAAAACAAATACAGCTTGTTAAATAGATTAAAAGATCATTTATCGGATAAGAATTGAAATGACCTTTAATCCCACATTTAAAAATGTATGTAGTTTTTTAAATAAAATAAACAAATGTTTCACAAAAGAATGCTCTCGTGTGCGATTTTGTTGCACCCGAGTGTATGTTTGGGAGTAAAATAATTTCATATTAAGTCCATCCTTTGCAGCTTTCATATTCGTGTACCTGGAAAAATCATTGAATTCAACACGGACGAAGTTGGTGATTTTGGCTAGTTCTGTTATAATTTTTTTTACTTAATAATGACAAAATAATAACGAAAATCGAAAGATAGATGAAGGAAGTTTATAATTAAAGGCAAGGCTTCCTCTAACGAAGGCACAACGAAAATTTCGAAAATATCAATAAACTATAAGAAAATAAAGATCTTGAAAATTAATTAGGGGCGTAGAACCCTGTCCACTCGTAGAAGTCATACTTCTTTTGAAACATTTTCCAATAAATCGAAGCCCGTGGGAAGAAATAACCTGGCAGTAACATATATGAACATATTAAGTCAGAAGGATAAATAAGAATTTACTGTCTTAAAGTACATAAATTTTGTGACATTGAAATCTTTTTTTGACATGTTTTTTTTTTTAATTTTTGTTCTTATTTTTGCCCAAATCAGATTAACTCTTTAATTACTTTGTTCGTAACATTTATTTTACCATTTATATTTATTTCTAACTGTTTTAAAGTTGTGGGAACTACAAGTAAATGCATTTCATTTCAGAACATATAAATCGAGGAAAACCAATCCATTAGCCTAGTTACATTCATCTCGCTAACGCACTATTTGGAAAGGTAGACGGTAAAAAAAGCGTCCCTAACCGTACTGTAGTTGACGACACAATCCAAAATTTAAGGGCGGTATTTTATTGGCCCGTCTCAGTGCCCTGCGTTGTTATCTTTACGAGGGGTTGAAAGCACCTACTTTTTGCTATTGGTATTTTTTTTCCTATTCAACTCTAACTCTTAAACCGAGGTCAGAGGTCGAAACAACGCTGGTATTAGTAACGACTCGAGAACTAATCCAAAATTATTCATGGCACTTCATAAATTTATGAAGTGCCGTAAATATTTTTTTAGAGCTTCGACTTCGCAACGTTCCAGGTACGAATTAAAAGGTGTTTAATTAAAACATTATTTAATATTAATATATTTTCGAGTCCGTTCGCGTCTATATATTCGTAATGTTGTAATGTCATAGTTTCATTTGAATGATCATTTCAATCATCATGTAGTGTGGCTGGAGACTATATGTAACTGCGCAAAGTTTTCTACAACTTTGTTGTTTTCAAGGACAAAAAAGTACAAACACCTTGAGCTATGTCCCAGACATTGACACTGGCTCCGTCATAATAAAATGAAGTTCATACGAACGACAGAACAATCAAATTACTACAAAGGTCGAAGGTTAATGGACAACTGCAACACCAGAGGGCCGCAGATGCGTTGCCGGCCTTTGAGAAATGAGTATGCTCTTTTCTTGAAGGTTGGGGTTTCAATAATTTGGGGTTACAACAATTTACGTGGGAAGTATCTATATATGTTAATGTATGTATATAGTCCATCCTTTACTGGATATTCCTGGGAAATGTAATAATTTCTCTTTACATTAAAGTCATAGCCATTAAAGTTAACAGTATCATCAAAAAGTTTAATTAAAAATTTTAATCCAAGCTTCCGTATTTCGTATTATAATTCAGTTTTAATGTTTCCCAAGTTTTAATATCAATATCTTTATAAATTATCTCTCTGTTATCTTTAATCATCACCCACAGCCCTTTAAGCCCATTGCTGGGTAAACGCTAGTGCAAATCTTGCCAGATTCAACATATTAGAGGTAGCGCCACGTTTGCTGTCCTTTTGGTCTGCAGCCAAATTGCGCGCGTCCGGGTACTCTTTCTTATATAAGATCGGTGTGAATTGGCGGCAATGCTGTTACGTCAACTGATGGTATTGTTGTCGCGTTACCTTCGCTTTGTGCGAGTTCCCAGTGGTCTTAATCCCTATTTAAGGCCGGCAGCGCTTCAGCTAGCCGTCTGGTTGTGCAGTTGTCCATGGACGGCAGTTCCTAAATGACTACTTAGGTGAAGAGCATGCTCGTTTGCGACTGTCATAATATCTTCTACTTAACTCGCTACTAACCCACCAATCCTTCCTTTCCTTCCTCGGTGACAGCCTTACTTTTCTTTTCATATTGTCATCACTTCGTCGGGTCAAATATTATTTTTATAGTTACTATATTTTTTCAACAGATATGAAAAGATAAAACATCTTAACGGCCGACTTTCATATACAGTTATTGGCATTTCTTCAGATACGGAATGATATTTACTTGATGTTAGTGAATAAGTGATAAAAATCTCGCGCCGAATAACAAATACCTCGTTCCATCTCGGGAGATATCGCATGAAAACATTCTTATGATCTAAGAACGGGAGAGAACAAAGAAACTCGATATTAGTTTTTGTTAAGCCTGGAATTGAACTAGACGGAATACGCAAAATAATTCTCACATAGACAATAAGAAGGTGATAGAAGACTATCATAAATAATAAGTAGTAAAATCGCTAATACAGCTTACCGACATTGCATAAAAATAGTTCTTTTTGTTATTAACAGACAAAAAAGGCACAAATGTTTATATAAAACTAGTAAAAACAGATAATATATTTTTGCTCCGACATTATTGTTATTTAGAGCCTATTTTTATAACTGCAGGGCAAAGTTCTCCCAACCCTCTTTCCATAAGGTTTTGTCTAAGGCTATGCATTGCTAATTTCTATCATAACAATAGAAGTCATTCCTCCATCTTATTCTTGGCCTTCCGCGATGTCGTTTTCGATCTGGGGTCCATAAAGTGGAGATTTTCGGCCCAAAGATATTCCGACATGCGGCAGACACGTCCAACACGATCCAGTCCATCCATATCAAAGCCCAATTGGGCCCCATCGGCGACATTAAAATCGAAAAAAAAAAACTAATACTGATCTGAAAAAAAAATCTCACTCAAAAGCACAAAAAAAATTGGTGATACCTTAACAACCACATGTATTTTTAAGACCCACTAAGAAATTTAATTAGGATCAACAAAAATTTAGTTTTATCATGAACGTACGAGTCTGTAAATTAATTTATACTTTAAAAGGTACATTGAACATTAGCTGTTAATATATAACATACCAAAAAACCACAATTTCTTCACTTAAGTTCGACGGCTCCATAGTTTTTGCTGGCAGCCGTTGTGCAGGAGGGTCATTAATCAGAGAACAACTTCGGCCAACAATATTAGCTTTTAGAAAACCAGCCATCCCTTTTGTATTACGTTTCTGTGGTTTCTATAAAAAATCACATACTAATAAAAGTTGTTGTTTACTATTTCTATATACATTTAGGATACTTACTATGTACGTAAATTTTGTTAAAAAAAAGGTTCAATTTTAGCGTGACCTATAGTCTTCCTCGGTAATGGGCTGTATAACAGCGAAATAATGTGTCAATACGGACCAGCGCTTCCTAGGTAGATTAGCGCATTCAAGCAAACAAACAAACTCTTCAGCTGTATATTAGTATAGATTCGCAGTTTATTCTTTTGAGAAATCATAAAGGTTAGTAGTAAGACATAATTTAGACTGAAACATAGGATACATTTGGTATTTTTAACGTGCTTTTATCTTTATAAGTCAACAAGGAATCACAGGATTATCACTTAAAAGATCTACGCTATTTTTTTCCTTCCCATATTTAAGTTGATTTTAATTCAAATGTAATTTTGAATGGTATTAAGAGAAAGTAAGGTCTTGTACGTAATTGGGTGGGTGTGGAGCTGACGCGCCCTCCACTCGCATGAATTAATCCCCTTTTAAGGGATCAAAACCCAATCTCATAACGAACTCTGAATGTGGCTAATTCAAACGTTTCATGTTCTAATCTGATGTTTTAAACACGTTGAGCTTCGCATGTGGGTTATTCATTAATATTTATTCACATATATAGTACTAGATGTACCCGGCGACTTTAGCCGCGTGGAGCACTTTTATCACTTAGGGGTTTAAAAAATCGGTTTTGGATAAAGGACAAGGATCATGTTTATAAAAACGCCCTCGCAAATAATGCATTATTGTAGAACAAATTTGGTAAGCATAAAAAAAGTTATAGGGAGCCAACCTTAAAAGATAGACATATGCTGTCGCGGACTTTTATTTAGAACTTTCAAAGGGAAATAATTCCTTCATATTTGATTTTTGCGAAACTTTAACCGTCTACGCAGCGCACGCAGCGGAAGCTCTCAAAAGGGGGAAAGCCGCTGATTTTGAAACATTCTTCATTGGTGCTCCGCTCCTATTGTTCTTAGCGAGATGGTTTATAGCCTATAGCCTTCCTCAATAAATTGGCTATCTAACGTTGAAATAATTTTTCAAATAGGACCAGTAGTTTCGGAGATTAGCGCGTTCAAACAAACTCTTGACCTTTTTATATAAGGTTTAGGGCACGAGGAAGTCCTGGCCTAATCAATGGTCGGCATTTGAGTTGTTGGCTAAATAATGTTGCTCTCGCGACGACTGGGTGATAGATGGGTGACCCATTCTATCACTGGATTATATTTGATATCGTCGTGACTCGACTTTTCGGAATTATTGGTAGCTTTTAAAAGAATTTAACGAATCAAAAGAACTTGTAAAAGTTTAATTGAATAAAATATCTTTTGATTGGATTTGGTGGTATCTCCAATGGTGGTGGTTCATCTCTTTGGCTGGATTTAAATTAATATCCATGTAAAAAACTTGTTTTTTCTTTTGACGCTGTCGAACAAAAGATAGAGACATTCTTTACTCTTATAAGTAAGATAAAGGGAGATGAAGTAGAAGGCTAATGAATACCAAAAAGACCATCGACGCCCCTACCGAATAATATGATGAATTTATTGCATAAACACACTGACTTTCCAATGTGCCTCTACGCACATTTCGCTTTGTCACTGAAACATCATCAGGAGATAGACTCTACAAAGGTTATTCGTAAAGTTTACGATTCGCGGATTTAAGCAAAGTAGTTTAGTTTTTCATGCATGTCATAGTTTTCCGCAAAGTAACACCTTATTCTATCAGTTATTTTAAAACTTGCATATCTATATTGCAACTAGATGAAGCCCGGGTTGGTTAGTAGTAAAATAATAAATTGGAGAAATAAAATATAATTTCATCTTTAACTATGCTGTTGCCTGGTAAAATTCTAAAATATAGACAACCACAGTCTAATTGTATATAATGATGTTACAAACATTATGAGTTATAAATACTTATCTCTAATCATGATAGAGATTAAATGACAACATGTCAAATGTTATTATTAATGACCGATGTTTTATGATAATGTATTTTGGTGTATGATAAATCATTGATGCTTTCTGTACCACTCTTTATTTTGATAAGGATATTATGTTATGAATGTAATAAGAAGAGACAAAATTAAAATGTTGTTTTTTATGTGTGAATAAAATTTCTTTCTTTCTTTCTAAAAAACCTTCTTGTTCAGGAACCGGTGACGCAATTATGACCTTAATTTTTTTTATTTCATAAGACATATAAAGACTATCATAAATCTAGTTTTTAAAAATTTAGAGGTAAGAGATGGAATAAATCCCATTTTCTTTCTAAAAAATCTAATCAAAACAATATTACAAGTGTATTGTGTTTATGTTTGCTTGTTCTACTTAGTTGGTACATCAAATGTCGAATATATACTAATATTATAAATGAGAAAGTTACTCTTTCCGTTACGTTTCGCGCCTAAATCGCTGAAACGATTTTAATGAATTTCGGTAAATAGATAGACGGTTACATTTTGTTGCTCAAATGAAAGAGACTAAATAAAAGAGACTAAAATATTCATGTCAAACTTCTTAATAACCTCTAGTAGGTCTTATTACTATCATACACTGAAGGGTTTTTAATAAAAGCATTATCGACACATTCCTAACTAGTTACCGAAGTGATAAACAATTTGACATTTGGATATTAAATATCGAACTATGAACGCTTGACCTTTTCTATGTCCTTTACCAGCTCTATTGTTATAAAAAGATTTATTTGAAATGAGATAAGTTCATGTTGTCTGCTGTGACGTTTTCGTGACAACTTCTGGTCATATTTTTTTCTTTTCCGCGTTTGATAAAATCTTACCCAACGAATTAATACGTGAAGTGAAAACTTTCGGTACGATTTTACCAAAGTTATGACTAATAGAGAACTTTTAAAAAGTTTATACATCACAGAAAAGAAGGTTGTATTATCAATTCTAGAGTTAATTCTCTAATGAGAATACTTAGAAATTTGAAAGATAATTTTGAATTCTCGGAATCCGCCTTTAGGTCAACACAATGGGCGAAATTTATTTTAAATTGATGCTTCAATATCGTTCTGCTGATTTTAAAGGAGGGAAGTCATTTTAAAAATACCTTTTTCGATCTATATATTCTTCGTTCCATTTACTGATCATACCATTTTCTGACACACTCCTTATAATATTATTAAACCTTTCTAACATTGGATATATTTAGAAATTGAGTTAAAGCATCTTTTTTAGCGTTTACAAAAGTTATTATTTCTAGTAGCCAACAAACAGTTAACAAAACAAGTTTTATTTATACATTTTTAGTAGGAGAAATGTTTTTTTTTTCTGTTTTAGGAATAAAAAATCTATTCGATTTTTTGTACAAACACCCGTTGCTAGTAATATGATGTTAAATTAATTTAAAAAAATGAATAGAATGCTGTAAAAGGGAAGCAAAATAAACATAAATTTAAACAACGGCCACTAAAGAGCACCATGCCTTTATCATAATTCGAATTCAACGAAGGGGATCGAAGGGGCGCCCCCAAACTAGGATTCCCTGTATCTTGAGGGCCGCCTTCCAATGAGAATTATTCTATATTTGTATAATTAAGCTCATTAACGTTACAAATTTAGAAACTATAGCTAAAAGTATATAATATATAGATGTGTTTGTGTTTGTGTGTGTATGTGTGTGTGTGTGTGTGTGTATGTGTGTAAATATAGGGAAAATGTTTCTTAAATTTAATTGAACGCGTTATTCTCAGGAATTAACGGTCCGATATGAAAAATTATTTCAGTGTTAGCCCATTTATCGAGGAAGGTTATAGGCTATATAGTATCACGCTAAAATCGAATCTATTTCGCCCGATGACCGCAGACTCCAAAGCGGACATGGGTTCGGCCTCGTCCTCCGAAGAACTTTCATCTGTAAATTTTTTTTGTGTTAATACAATAATGTGTTAAAGCACTATTTTTAAAAATAAAATTAGAAAATATTACTATAACACTCTTCTAATGTAATAATTATTTTGTATATTTTTTCATCTGGCTAAGGCCAGATGAAAAAATATACAATGTAATACAAATGATAAGTCATTTGCTGTTTCTATTATTATTATATTTTTTCTTTATTTATTAGATTGTAGTATCTAACTATTTTTAGATTGTAGTTTTAGAATTGTATCTGGTGGTCCATGGGCGGAGGTAGTTGCTTAGGTTAAAAGCCTGCCCGTTTGCCCCTGCAATATAACAAAAAAAAAATTACTTTTTAAGCACTAGTTTATTAAAAACTTTAAAGCAAAGAAAATAAGAATACATTAAAGTTAATATTTTACAATGTCAGTTGGAGACATTAATCATCTATTTTACGTGCCTTCCGAATCACGGAGGAGGTCGGATATTTGAAAAAACAGTGCTAGAATGGGTCACGTCCATCATCCGGCCGCGGTAAGAATTGCTTAACCTAGCGATTGACTCAAATACCGGCCACTGATTAAGCTAAGACCTCTCCTCACATGAGATCGGCGTGAAGTGGCGGCAATGCTGTCACGTCAGTGATGGTATTGTTGTCGCATTTTGTGAGACTTCCCCATAGCTTAAACTCGTCATTAAAGGCCAGCAACGTATCTGCTAGCCTCTTGGTCGTCCAGATATTCATAGTCGTCCGTAGGCACTTAGCTGCCTGCTCGTTTGCCCCTTGTAATATAAAAAAGTCAGTTCTGAGTTTAAACTGTTTGCAGTTCTGTGCTGCACTCTAAAGCGAACTAATTTACCCGACAGGAATCAATAATCAGCCAGCTGCAAAGTAAACATTAATCACAAAGCACTGCCGACTACACTGGTAAAATATACATTGAGGTTCTATTGCATTTAGCAGTAATGTTTGCACGACCTAAACCGTACAACGGTTTGAAATAGCTCTCTACCCAGTACTAATGCATTCTTGCTAAAAATATTTTTTAGCCTCGATAACCTATATTTATAAATTGGCAGTCCAGTAAATTGGTGATTGGTTTAGTTCTCGACTCAACTAGGCTATCTTTGCTACTCCTAAAATAAGACTTAAAAAAATAACTAAAATATACTGGCTATGTACATCAAAGTATTCTGAATATCTTATTATGAGAAAAAATATAACAGTAAAGGGAAAATATTATTATGTTTTCAATTGAGACAACCCTAGGTAATTAGCGGTGGATTCCGAAGTTTTCTCATTAACAAGAATCAAACTGGATGTTTGCGGTTACAGATACAATTTAAGTTTGCAACATGCTGTGGATGAGCAACCATATAGTTTATTACACGTATAAATTTAATCCCTCTCGAAGGATTGCTAGTTCGAATTTTAATATACACACAACTTATCTACAGTCCGTAGTATAAATATTTGCAATATGTTCAGTCATTTTTATATCTTTTGTTAACTAACACATGTGTATATATAATAGACATATTAAAATATTATACACTTAATTTATCTAAGTTTTAATTGATCGTGTTACAAAATATCCCTTAAATTTGACACAGTTCATAAAGTTAGCCCTTAGTATTTTTAAAAGCTGTTTAGCAGCGTGCTGAATAAAGTATGCGATAGTGAAAAATGGCCAGCGAAGTTGGCGGCTTACCTTAGCCGCAGTTAATTAAAACAACTGATAAGTTTTTTTTAAAAAGAATATTAGGAATACTTTTTAGGCATGTCTAATATTCCCATTTTTCCCCTCCTACTCTAAGCTTAAATTAAAAGCTTGTATTAGGAGTGGGTGCGACAATACCCCAACGGCGGTGGGGTGTGAACCGGGCACCTTGCGGATTTCGGTCCATACCTTACACCGTTGAGCTATTGAGACTCGATAACACTAAAACCTTCTATTTCGAGTTTCTTCATAAATAGTTAACAAGGCCTATATTATACAAGCTATGTTTAAACTGCTTGAGGCGTTGGTCAATATATGGAAATTAAATATACTTGAAATTCCTGACATATACATTTATATCGTAATGTTCATTTAATGAACATTGTATAACTTGTATAATATGTTTATGTTCTGTAAATATGTACCACAGGATCGTACGTAGGAGCCAGTGGATTGTACATATAATAAGTAGTTTATATAGCTAGAAAAGTTATATAACCTATATGATTGAAGACAGATTCAATATAGGAAATGTTTACTCATTCGAAAGATCTCTAACGAAATAGGTACAAGAAAATGTAGACTGGAGCCTACAAATCTCATCAAAGAAGTCCTTTGCTCGTATTTTTCTTATTTTCGGTATAGATAATCCTTGTCAATGTAATTTCCTCCTTTTCTAATCACTCACGTGATCCCTTGAGGCGGAAGGAAGGTACAAATCTTTCTTCAAAGTGAACTAAACACGTTTAAGGTAAATATATATATCAAAAGGCATAATTCGTTGTGCAATCAAATAGAAATGTTATGTTTATAATCTTTCTTTAAACAACAGTCATTTGAACAGTTTGCTTTGATTTAAAGGAAGGTTCAAAAGAATACATAATTATTATATTCGATGGCATTTTTTTCCGAGAAATGGGATTGGAACTAAAATTGATCTGTTTTGGTTTTATTTTTTATTACTGTAATGCTTAGATGGAGGTGAAATTACTTTGTATAGTCTTCAATGATTATTATAAAAAAAATTAATTTAATATGTAGATTATTACATTAAAACATGCTATAGCTTATATATTTTATTTACATATACCTTCTATTTTAACATTAGCTACGAGTATTTTACAATGACAAACGCAAAAGAAATAACTTTTGGAGAATTTGGTATAATCTTTACATAGTATGTATAAAACAAAGACAGACAGAAAGATACTTTTCTATTAGGCGCAGATCTTTTTAACTACGCACCGAATTCTAATGCGGTTTTCATTAATAATCAGAGTGATTCATGGGGAAGTTTTATATGTACAACGCATGTATATCTACAATAGATCCATATGAAATGGGGGCGAGTCGCTAGTATACAATATATAACGCGACTTCTAAAGTAAGCCCCTGAAGAACCAGACTTACGGTTTTTTGTAAAAGCTGAAAGTCTGTTAGCGCATGCTCTCTATGCAGGTAAGAACAATGGCCCATTATGAAGTTTTAGTGATCGTGACTTTGGCAGTTACACGAGACTAGAGGTGTGAAAAATGGTAATTTACATTTTTCATCATGCTCTCTATACAGTTAAGAACAATGGGCCATTACAAATCTTAAGTGGTCGTGGCTTTGGTATGTATATGACACTGAAGATGTGAAAAATGTGAATTTACATTTTTTTCACATCTAATGCCGTGTGCCTACCAAAGCCACGTTCACTCAAACTTCATAATGGGCCATTGTTCTTACCTGTATTAAGAGCATGCGTTGACAAACTTTCAGCTTTTAAAAAATACCGTAAGCCTGGTTGTTCAGGGGCTCTTAGTCTGTTCTAGTGTGTTCTATGAAGTAAATAGCGCAGTAAATCAAATAACAGTGAAGCTTGAAATGGACACATTGTGTATTTCTCGCTGCAAATCTCCGGATTATCGCGCAGCAATCTTCCTTGAAAATACGCCGTCTTGAACGCCTCCAGCGCCGTTTTATCCTCCTCTTTGGTGTCTAAACTGAAATAAATAAAAGTTTGCCGTCAGGTTAGGAATTTCTATTTCAAAACTTTAACCCCCCTATAGCACTATGCTCTTATAAGATTTATTTGCAAACTCCAGCAGATGAGAAATGATACAGAAGAGGTGATCGTCTATTTGTATAAGAAACACTACTCAACGAAAAAATATCAGTTGCATCATGCATTTCAAATTAAATTATATTACATTCTAATTAATTAAAAACTTATAGATCAATAACACGTTTTCAAAGAAAACTGAATGTGTCTTAAAATCATTAGGTATGTATCTTAAGATAAACTCGCGAAAGTTTTTTTATGCGACCCGGCTGTTTGTGCTGACCAATGGCCAGTTCTAGGTCGCGACCCACTATTTGGGAAACGCTAAGATAATGTATTAAGTAGCAATGCACTGTTTTTTATTTTTTTACAAACTAATCACAAATATTGCTGCAACCCTTTAAGTTTCATATAAAATGTATGCATTGGTTCAAAAACATATTGCCTGAAAATGAAAAACGACTAAATAAAACAAAAGAAAACAAACGCCTCATTTCTATACCACTGTAAAACTTTGATACTACATATTTAGCAAAAAAAGTAAAAAAAAAATAGAAAAAGACAGTCATGTAGTTGATAGAATAGTAGATTGTTGAGTTATTAAAAGGCACAAAATTAACACTAGTGCAGTAATTATTTACTTCAGCAAGGTGCCTTATCTACTTTTCTTTACCCTGACGTTTTTCGTAAGACCGAGAGCCGCCTAATAGCCGCTACACACATTTCGTTAAATCGTCGCGAAAAAAAACTGTACAATTAAATCGTTGCAAAAATACTGTGCAGTTTAATCGTTGCGAAAAAACTGTGCATTTTAATCGTTGCGAAAAAACTGTGCATTTTAATCGTTACGAAAAAACTGTGCATTTTAATCGTTGCGAAAAACTGTGCATTTTTATCGTTACGAAAAAACTATACAAGTAAGTCGTTATTATTATTTATTTATTATCCCTGATTAAAAGTGACAAACGTTATATCAAACCATAACGGTATTAGCCTTCCGAAACACGGAGGAGGTCGGATATTAAATATAAACCAGTGCTAGAATGGGACACCCATCTATCACCCGGTTGTAGCCAGAGCAACTTTATTTAGTGATCGACTCAAATGCCGACCACTGATTAGGCCACGACCTCCTCCTCTCCTCAAAGAGCTTGTACAAGTCTACTTGAATAAAATATAATTTGAATTTAAATTACTCCGCCATTTATTAGACGATTTTGATGTTTTATTTAGTTGGGTAGACAATACTTCAGAGGTGTTCTCACGTAAATTTTATCAATCATCAAAATCGGTCCAGTGCTTATTGTGAAATAAACTGACGTTATCCCAACTAAAGTAGAAGATAACTTATAACCAAACTTCAGACGTCTAATCTACCAAAGTAGATAGATGAACCAATAGAAATACCACGTAATTCGTAGTCTTCGAGTTGATTGTTGCATACATCTACCTTATAATTTAATCTACCTTACTAATCTATCTGTCTATAAACATAAATAACTAAATCAATATTATAACAATAGAAGCCATTACGTGTCTTTTAAGACCCGCCGAAGTTGGAAAGGTTATCCCAACTAAAGTACAAGATACCTCATAACCAAACTTAGAATCTCTAATCCATCAAGTAAAAATAGAAGAGATACGTTATGTTAAAGTTGAACCAAAAATGGATTTAATCGCTTTATTTTATGTGAATCAAATGTATAATTAAGTTTTAAATAACAATGAAATTCATAATGGTCTTTGCGAAATTATAATTTGCAAACTTTTAATGTTCTCCGCGATAAAACAGAGGTTCTGGTAAAAGCGTGTTGTTATAACAGTGACATTGGGAAAGGGGCTTCATGACTGCCTTAGTTAATGCCGGGGCCGAATATAGCTTCACTTGAATGATCATTTCAATGATCATGTAGTGTGGCTGGGGACTTTGTGTAACTGTACAAAGTTTTGTAGTACTTTGTGAGGTCCACCGGCGCCCGTTACAAGACACAATCTTCAAAATGTAACTGATCAAAAATAAATTATGTTAAAAATATTTGTTTCAATTCAGCTTTAAATTTCGCTGCAAGTATGTTGAACGCCGACGGAACTTTTCCGACGGAAAAGTAGCCGTGTGTTGAGGCTCGCTTTAGTATTTCAAAAGAACCTATAAAACTTCTATCAAATGAGTAATTGGTGACATAAAATAACTACAAAAAATCGATTACATAATATTTTAGTAGAATTTGTTGAAAAACTGAAATTCCAATTTTGTTTCATTCGAGTGCTTGGTATTTTGTGTACATGATATCTGACTTATTCCGCTTATAATTCGATAAAAACTGCCTGTATCATTAACTCACTTTAAACCTAAAACGTAATTTGTCAGTTTATGATTAAGTATGTGTTATGATCGTTCACATAATTACTATTTTTTTTTTTTTTCAAATTATTGCATCATATTTTGGTAATAAGATAATCGTTCTAAAATAATACGAGTTCGTAAAATCAATTACGAGTATTAAATTTAGTACATAAATAAATACTAATCTTTTTAAAAACATATCAATTTCGGAATAAACACGAGAACAATTTAATAAACGTTTAATTGCCACCATTAAAATTTATAATATTCGGAATTTTTATATTCCTCTCGGAAGTAGTAAGTTTATTGATATTTACTAATTTAAACTTCGATAAATAATATATAATGATGACAATCGTCGCAAAAGGTTTTAATTTTAGAATTCATGCCTGATATTTATAATTTCAAATATTAAAATTTTTACCTGATATTATATACTTTGACAGCTTTAAAAAATGAATGTTTAAATAGATAATAAATGGCAATATTCGATACAGTTTATATACATGTATAAGTGGTACATAAGATTGTGGATAAATAATATGTGTGACCTGTGTGTCTTATAATATCAATAAAATACTATGTCTCCGTATCACTGACACACTGATAACTGGATACAATATATGGATACATTTAATATTTTTTAGTACATCACGATAAAAAAGAACAATACTTTATTATCTAATTGATAGAATCAGGCATTACTTTGCGGAAATCCATGACATGCATGAATTACTAAAATGCTTTGCTTATATCAAACATCAACAAATTCGTCTTCCTAGCGTTATCCCGGTCTAGTTCGCGGCCTTGTACCTTATATCCGCGAACAAGTACTTCTTCCTAGCGTTAAATGGGTTTATTACCCGGTCTTGTACTTTATATCCGCGAACAACTTCTTCTTCCTAGCGTTTGGCGCTACCTCTAATTACGATGAATATCACAAAGTGACATTAATCGGGTCCCACTGTTTTACGTGCCTTCCGAAACACGGAGGAGGATCTCTAATTAGGAAAGGGATGGAATAAAAGGGAAAGGATGTGGATACTACTGTCACGGACGGTATAGGGGGAGTTACAATAGCAACTAGGGTGCTCCGGGGTCGCGTACTCGTAGTGGATCTGACCAGTTAGCGGACAGGTAAAGGAAGATCCAACCTCGGGAAGTTATAGACTATATGCCAAAAAGTCGCAACGGAAATTATTTTTGGGCGAAATGGGACAATAATTTTATATAAGTCAATCGTTGTTTGTTAATCTCGATAACACTCAAAAACCTCTGAATCCTTTGAATTATATTTGCTTTGTTTCATTCCTCTTATTTCAGGGGAGGCTTAAAAGAAAAGAAAGAAAAAGTCAAAACACGATTGTTGCGGACAGATGCTACAAGAAAAGTGGCAGAGGGCCGTCTTCGACCGCGGACGTCGCCGACGCTACTAAGTGGGGCTAGCACTAGTGTACATAGTGAGCAAGATAGCTAACTCCTGCTGGAGTTAGACGAAAATAGTGCTATCTCGCTCACCTAAACACGCATTGTTTACTGGTTTACGGCGTACACTAGTGTCGGCCTCCTATTAGTACTTAAGGTTGTTTTTAATTGCGGTACGGTACGTTATTACCCGACGCTACCTGATCCAGGTGTTATATTGTACTTGTAAATACAGTCCTTGAAGATAAGAAAAGGTCGGTGTTTTATTGCCCCGGTAATATAATCCAGTTACAGCACCGATCCCCAACAACGATGAAGAAAAAACGCAAATTTGCCCGCTATTTCAGAACGGATGTAAAAGATAAAGTTCTTACAAGACCATTTGACTGACGCGCTATATAAAATAATTATTTCGTAAAACATTCGGCCAGTGTCACGTTTTACGAAAAAGACGTAAAGGAAATGGTTAACTGGCTAATAACGGACAATACAACGTCTGTCGGGTCCGCTAGCCAACAATTAAATAAACAATTCAATGCAATATTTTATATCCAACTGAGATTGACGAAATCCGATATAAATTGATGATCAATAAATAACAAAACGCGTACCTCGTTACCGCGAGTCGGCTGAGATGGGGACATTGTTCTCGAACGAAACAATCATCTCTTTAGCAGTCGCCTATTCTTATATTGTAATGTCAACCATCGACATTACGTTGCGCCATTGACAATATTGAATCTTTAACGAGCATAATCGTGAATTCAAACATGTGATAACATTGGTTTTAGAAATACAAAACATCCTCTGTATCTTACCAGCTAAAACTCGCTACTTCGTCAGCTTTGATTTTAATTCAGTGGTTTTAATTTTCTGCCGACTTCAAAGAAGGAAGAGGTTCTCAATTTGACTGCATTTTTTATGTCTGTTACCGCAGAACTCAGATGATAAACTGCTTTTGAAACACATGACACATCAGCTTCGTGGCGAGCTCACGAGGAAGGACCCCGGACGGGTTCAAAACTAGTCGGGGATACCAGATATAATACGGAATAACAAATATAAAATTACTTTCTCGATATTCTAAGTTCAAATAAAAATGGCCAAGAGCTTATATAGAAGGATTTCGTATCTGATACACTATAAATGTATTTGTTAAATAACTTCAAAAGCTGTAATCCGATTTCTTTACAAATAATTTTTCTAGCGTTTTTTAGCATGTTCTATCAACATGGAAAATATCAGATTTCTACATCTAATTGTTTGGAAATGCTAAAGAGAGGACCACCTTACCGGCCGACAGATGGACGGACTTGCAGAGCGAAATTATAAGGGTTCCTTGTAGTACTACGGAACCCTAAAAACGATCAACCTAGAAGGAGAATACCCTAGAACTGGTAAAAAATGTTACGAGATCTACTTCTCTTGTATAATGTATAATTGCATACCCAAACATATTTAACAACTTAATGATGGTTCACATGTAAGTACCAACCTGATGAGAGGTGGAAGTTTATAGATTTGAGAAATATCGAGTATTTGCTGTGAAAGTTTCTGTGAGGCCTGCAATTAGTTTCCAAGATGGGTAAAAGGCTTTCTTTTCAAATAGGATGAGAATAGATTATGGTAAATAACTTTTTACTTTATTTATTTATTTAACAAACATTTTCGTCGCCACTGACCTCGCTTTATCATATAAGTCAACTCCCACTATTCCGATTCGATACGAAGTTAACGTTTCGTACAAAAGTAAATGAGGGTTTTTATTCATAGTTCATATAAATTACTTTTTAATAAAAAGTAAACGGCCTTTTGAAAAAACACGAAGGAACTAAAAAGCAAAAAAATATTCGTACTTTCATAGAATTTAGTAGACACTTACAGATGTGTTGAAGTCGGTACCAAGGCGAATAGGTTCCCCGCTAAAGCGTGTCTAGTCGCATTGGAGTTTAAAGGAATGTAGATGTTATTTATCTGCATATGATATAGTTAGATCAATTAAAGCACGGCTCTAATGCCAGCGCCAGACCTAGCTCAAAGTGTTTGTACATTTTTTTCCTTGAAGACAACAAAAATCTACAAAACTTCGCCCAGCCACACATAATCCGCGCCCACAATACTTGGCCATTGAAATGAAGCTATGTCTGACGCCGGCATTATAACAAAGTGCTTAGTGCGAGTTTTTCTAACTTTTACGCGTTGGTGAGGTTTACTTCAATTTGTATAGAGATTGATCAGTATTACAACGTTGCCGCTAGGTGGCGCTAATCAATCTCCATACAAATTTAAGTAAACTTTACCAACGCGTAAGAGTTAGAAAACTCGCACTAAGCACTCTGGTGAGGTTACGAAGTAAACGAAAACATCATAAATATATAACAATGTATATGTATGTTAAGTTTTAGACTTTTGGAGATTTCTTAAAAACGGCTTGACCAATTTTGATAAAATTTATATGGGAATACCTCTCAAGTATTTCTATCAAACAAAAAATAATCATCAAAATCGGTTTATAAATGGCGGAGTGATCACGTAACATACATACATACAAAAAACATACAGTCGAACCCTATTTCTTACATAAGATCGGCGTGAACTGGCAGCACTGCTGTCACGTCAAGTGATGGTATTGTTTTCGCGTTTCGTTCGGTTTCTGAGACTTCCTCGTTATTAAGGCTGGCAAATCCGTAAAGCCGTTTTAGTGTTTTAGCGAGACTATCGAACAGCAATTGATTTTCATGTACATAAAAGATAAAAGGAATAGATAAAAGATAATCGATTCGTATAATCGCTTTTCATCGCTCGGTACTGTTCAAGTTAAATCCCAACAAACCTAAAGAAAGAAGAAAAAGTTATAAAGAGTGTATTTTATAACAAAGTTTTATTCTTTATTTAATCTGAGAGTACGTATGTTTATATTTAAAATTTTAGTCACAATTTGGGGCTTTGGGCAGTTTAAAGTTAAATTTAAGTTTGTGGTTTTGCAACCCTTGTTCCACGCCGCCATTTGACTTACGAGTTAAACCTCGTAAGTCAAAGTCAAGTTGCTATTTACAGCAAAAAATGGGGGTTTTTGTAAAAAATGTATGCCTGTCGGTAAGTTTGTCATTGACAGCTTTGAAGTTTGTTGGCTTTTGGAGACCTGACGGTATAGAAGGTGGTTACGGCATTTTGTACACCATCTTCGGCTTTGTAACTTTCATGTTCCTCTTAGGTGAGTAAAGAATTAACCAAGAATGATTTTTGTTTATCTTTTTAATATAATCTCATGGCGGCTCTACATTAGTGACGTGAAGATCTGTAAATAGGCGTGAACGTGAATGTGGACGATCTCGGTAGGTAACAAACGTTGCTACATCGATCCTAACGAGTGGGAACGAGAAACTGCCAGCATTCTTAGGACGACCATATCAGTCCAGAACAAGATATCAGCTCGAAATGAACCTGCTGCTCCAAATGTGCGACAAACTAAATCTGGAATAGTCACCGACCGTAAAATTCTATCAGAACCGTTAAGCTCGCGTAGTTGTATTGACAGCGCAAATATTAAAAAATTAAGTGCCGTTGGTAAAAGCATTTGCAAGCTTCACAACGAAGACCGTTCTAAGAAATCAATTACTTTTTCGAAAAGTTGTACGTCCATTTATACACCTTCTAAACGAATAATGTTGTCTTTAATATTCTTTATAAATCAAATTTACATAGTTTTCGTCGCTCGCTTGAATTATTATTTTTTTTTCATTGAATACAAGATTTTTAAACGTCGAATATAGTATTTTTATTGCATTAAGGGTTTTTAGACGTATAATGTGTTTTTATTTTCTATATGAATCTAATTTGTCTATTTCTTTAATTTTAGACGGTCTGAAATTTATATTGCACTCGAATTATTTAATAATTTTGTATACAATATGCAGCTATAATATAACTATTGAAATCTATATAAAGGTTGACTGGTAAGACACTTACGATATAATAGGCAAGGACAGTAAATTAACACGAGTACATTAATTACTCACTTCAACAAGGTGCGTGATCTATTTTTCTTTCAACTACATCGCTGTCTAATTCCATTTCTTTAAAATTTTCTTGCTAAATATGAAGTATCACAGCTTTAAAGTATAGAATGCGCACCGCTTGCTTTTTTTCGGTTTTCATTCAGTCGATTTTTACTTTCAGCCAGTATCTTTTGATTCAATTCACACGTTTAACTAACTAACTAACTTTATCGGATACATTAAACCTCTGTGGTAAATTTATATCAAAATACAACACACACAGTGAATTAACGAAAAACAGTCTTGCAACCACATCCTCTGCAATCTAAGCGGACCCTGCTACTTAACCGGAATAACGCTGGGAAGAAGAACTCAGATAAGAGAAAATTTAATATTATTTACTTTACATTACTCAAAATATTGAAATAAAACTTTTTGATAGTAATATATACACGCATATCTTTTATAATATAACCTTTTGATACCATAAAGCAAGTAATGCCAGTAATACATTAGTTAAAAGTATTCGGCTTCTAAGCAAAAGTATCTTACTAGGCAAACGAAGAATTTGATCTGTATTAAATGATGCATACATCATATCATTTATACATATGGTGATGCATTGACAAAAACAAAATTGGAATCTATTAACATCATTAAATAAAATGACATCAATAAATTCATTTGACGTAGTCATTCTAATCTGAACTTAATCAAAAAGTGATCTTAGCCTAATTTTTTACTAAACTATAATTAATTGTATTTTTATGGTTTTATTGAAAAAGTAAATAAAATCATAGTTTCCAAAGGTATGAAACACCTGCGTTTGATGTTCTTCCTTCTGATATTATTTTTGTACTGTAAAATTGAACAATACGGCGTATTTGTTATATTGGTAAGCGACCAACTCAAGACAAGATTTGAAACACGAATGATTATGTTTTGTCTAAAATGACTAAGACAGGAATTATTTATACATACAAATCACCATAACAGATTGGATGGTACTTTAAGTAACTTTAAACGTCTCTCAAATCCCGTCCCCACAAGTGGGCGAGGTTTATGTCATAATATTGTTAGTCACGGGAGCTAAACGAGGGAGTCATAAATTGTTATAAGATGTTTTGATAACAAATTACACTAATATTTTCTTGTCATATTAAGAAGTCAAACTGGTATAAGAGTGTCAAGTTTTTATTTAATTATTTGAAACAGGTCATGTAATCTTTGATATAACCAAGCGAGTTGTCTAAAATACTGTAAGAAAAGTTTATATTTAATTCTTATTCTGATTATTTTTATGGTAACTTTATGGAAAGATTAGGAATCTAACCAGTCACTGTTTTAAAAAATGGAGACCGCAGGTGGAAACATGATTAAAAGTAGCATTTGTAACTTTGCGTGATTCAATAAAAGCAGATCTTTATTAAATTAATTTGTTTAAAGTTATTTTTCAATCAACACGGTCATCTCTTTTTAATGCACGAGTTTAAATAAAGCCCCTATATATAACATTGTAGCAAATATTATTAAACACTCCACGGACATCCTGATTTGGTTATTTCACCTTATCAAACCACATCGAGCATTTATAGAAACGATCATTGATCTCCGTAAATTACAGGACAAAAATCATAAAATACGGGAAAATTTGTACAAATGAAAATACGCTTTGCACAATATGTAATAAAAACTTCATAAAAAAATTATGATTTACATATATTTTTTGTTTCAAGTATACTAAAAAAAGAAACAAAAAGCTATTAAATTTTACGTAGTTTGAAAAAAGTGAAAAGTTTCGTGATATCTGAAGTAGATAATCAGAAAATTTGTAAATCTATATTAATGTATAAATCTGAAGAATTTGTTTGTTTGTTTGCTTGAACGCGCTAATCTCAGGAACTACTGGTCCGATGGTGTAAAAGACATCGTATCGGACACGCATCCCATGGGTTAAGTACATGATTCTAGACCCCCCGGTGATGAAATTTATCATCGGCTTTTTTTTGAAATGTACATTTTTTTTACTATTTTTTGAATAGAATACTGTATCATATCATTATTACTATCTGTTCCAATGCGATTTTAAAGAGAGAGAAACAAACTTCTTTAATATTTTTACATCAAACCGCAATGTAAATAAAACTTTAAAGTACGTAGCAGGGGTAGCGCGGCACGGGTCGTAGGCTTGTTTTGCGCGTCAACTTTTAGTTGACGATTGCTTCCCAATGTTCACGATACATTGCGCGCTCAAGAATGGGATGAGAATGGCAATATCGGTAACCTCTCACTTCCGAGATGAATGATTTTTGTGATTTTATTTAGGACATTAAATGTAGCCTTATCACAAAGTTTGCTGTACGTTGTCTTTTATACCTTATATAGATTACGCTGAGCAATAACTTCGTGACGCAGTAGTCGGTTTCATTTTCGCATACAATTTTATTTCCTCTAGTTATTAAGTCACGTAGCTTTGCGAGTTTTTACTTGGTCAAATAATAGCGTTTGTTTGTTATTTTTCAGCGAACAGAATTTTAGCCAGAAACGTTTAGATTTGCCGGAAGAAAAGGTCAGAGAACTGTTCAAAAGTTCAGTGTAGTTGTATGCATCAGTTTTTGGTGTGTCAAACAATTGTTCGTCCATTAATGTATGTGTGAGAAGATAAATATGGTAGTCATAGTAGTATTTGCCAATAATCCACACGTTGTTGACAGAGACAGATCTTAGTTTGCATATACTATATGTTACTTTATGAAATATATGTAAGTTAAAATAAATAAACTTTTTTTATTTTACCTACCTATCTTACCTCCTTTTTTAAGGGCTTAATCTCTACTAACATTATAAATGTGAAAGTAATTTTATCTGTTACATACTCACACATAAATCTGTTAAGCAATTTTGATGAATTTCGGTATAGACAGAGATTGGACCTTGGAGAAGACCATAAGCTACTATGGGTCGCGAAAATGAAAGGAAACAACGCGGAGGAAGACGTGGTTTGAAGCTAGTGATCTATAGGTATACGTTACACTAATTTTTAGGGTTCCTTGTTAGGAAACTTTACAATTTCGCTATGTCCGTCCGTCTGTCTGTCCTCAAGGTGGCCCCCCCTAGCATTTCCAAACTATTAGACCTAGAGACTTGAAATTTTCCATGTTGATAGAACATGCTAAAAACTCATTAGGAAAATTATTGTAAACGAAATCGGACAAAAACTTTTGAAGTTATTTAACAAATATGTTTATAGCGTATCAGATACGGAATCCTTCTATGTAAGCGTGTCTTGACACGGTTTTGGCCATTTTTATTATAGTCACAATTTCTGTAGCATATCGAATATAGATTATTGTCAATCAAGGATTGTTTACAGATGATTTAATGACTGCAACAGTTAACGATTATGTTTAGACATGTTTTTATCTACATTATCAATTTTATAACCTGGTTGTTTTGCTGTTGTAACATTCTTGTCACTTATTGATAATTATTTATTTGTATATACTTAGTTGTTTCTTTTTCACAACGATTGTTTTCCTAATCGTTGCAATAAAACAATCTTGTTTGTTTATATTTGTGTTTATTTAACAAACACATAATGCAATTAGTAAACTATCTACGAGTACTGCTAAGGTTTTAAGTGTATTTGTTTATGACATTTTGTTGTGTATTGTCTAAAATATAAAGAATCCTTTATTGAATATCGTTTTAACTAACACTCTTCGATTTGTTTGAGTTAATTTTAGCAATAGTTATACAGTCGCTAATTTAAAATTAATTAGCTATACATAAAAGTTAAAATTAAAAGTATTTTTTACTTTTGTGCGATTAAATGAGTTATATACGCAAGTTCAAAGCGTAGCTTTTGACTCTAATCAAAAGTAAATAGTTAAACCGTAAAGTTATTCAAATCAAATGAGTGTTTTGTTCAAGTAGACTTTTACAAGTTCTATTGAATCGTCAAAAATTTAAAAGCTACCATTGATTCGGAATAGTCGAGTCTCGAGAAGAATCAGCAAGAAACTCGTTAGCTGTTTTCAAAATTGTTTTATAAGTAGTTCTTACAAAAAATGGGTTAAATGCATTGCCGTGTTAACTCCAAAATAGAAATCTGGAGCGACTCAACTCCAAGCAGTTTGATCTTCAACTAGCAGACCCGGCAGACGTTGTCCTGCCCGAACGTTGGTTTATTTTTACACTAAACTACCAGGAAGCTATCCGGGTACCTTGAGGATTTCAATTCATCCCTTATACCGTTCAGCTATTAAGGCTCTAAAAGTGACATTTCTCAAATACCGGCAACGCATCTGCGAGTCTTCTAGTAGTATATTTGTACACGGACGTCAGTAGTCAGGCAGGTAAATCGTCTTCTTCTTATCTCTTCGTCTAAAACAAATCACAGCATTTTTTACATAACAAGGGGCAAACGGGCAGGCGTTTCCTTTGAGTGACTACCGTCGTCCATGGATAACTGCATCACCAGAGGACTCGCAGATGCGTTGCCGGCCTTTGAGGAATGAGTACGCCCTTTTCTTGAAGGTCCCTAAGCCCCATCGATTCGGGAATATGGAAGTTGGTAATTGATTCCGCAGAGGAATTGTACGAGGTAAGAAAGTTCGTGAGAATCAGCGTGGCTAATTGGTAGCCCCATTATCATTGTTCACTTTTTTTTTGGAGAACAATGGCATATATTTCTCGATTCATGTGCTCGATATAAAATTAAAAATAAAAGAATCGCCCCTACCGCACACCTGTTGCGACTACAAACACTCGTAAAACACACATGTGACGTCGCACTTTATGCTACCTAGTTATGAAAGAATTAACGCGCATTGCAATAACACGGTATATTTAAAACTAGCGGACCCGGCAGACGTTGTCTTGCCCGTACCTTGGCTTATTCATGCTATTGGATATCAAAACATAGCGCCATCTATTGATCGCTTACGCCACCGAGCGTCCGCCGCCGGCTCGCTCTTTCTATGTATTTTATATCTTTGGGATTTTCTAAGATATACATTTGAATGATATTCTGCCTTTTCTGTTGCCGCTGTCGGTAAATGTCATTGACGGGGGGAGCCACTCCAAGGTCATCATCATCGGAGTCTTCTCCGTATTTTATAAAAGGAATTTGTAAATAAATAAGAGAACATTAAAACTGTAAAATCTATTTGCTAAATAGCTACAGATCTTTGCTTAAATGTTTAATAATTTTTTCTCTGAAAATAAATACACCTTCCTAATAAAAGATGTTTAAAAGTAATTGTTGTTTATTTTATGAAAAGGAATGGAAATTACGGCTTATTTAATATTTTCCAAGTACCTATATAACAATGCTCCACATATTTATAGATAAATGTACTCTTCTACTGGTTCGCTACTTTATACATATTGCTGCTATCAATCTAACAAATTTCATGCTTTAAAGATTGATTAATTTCAACTTTATAAGTCTACGCGTTCCTGACGAAAAGTGTCTTGACAGACAGACTGACGGACAAAGAAGTGATGCTTTAAGGGTTTCTTTTCACCCTTTGGATGTACGGAACCCTATAAACATGACAGGAGTGAAAACTCAAAACTATAAAATGAATTTACTCCCCGTCCAAAGCTGTCTACAGAAGTTTTTACTAGAAAATTTTGTACTGTCTCTGAATCTGAATATTTTGCTCGAAATTTTTAAATGGTTTTATCCCAAATGCAATTGAGAAAGCATGTTCAACTATTATTATCAACAAGTATGTCAACAACGATAAAGTAATGTCAGTCAAGGGCAAAGAACAATGGTCTTGAACTGCACGCACTATTACTGATGTAAAGCATCCTGTAACGATCATACTAATAGACGTATCATGAAAAAGTGTATTTCGCTTGAAAATAATTGCCATTTCCGTAACAAGAAGCATTTTAATTTAATTGCAGAGTACTGGATTTGCAGATTATATATTTTTTTATAATATAAGAATCAGAAGAACGTACGGAAGGTTTCACAAGCAAAGGTCAGCAAGTATTAATTCGCAAAAACCAGTAAGATTACATTGCGTAAATCTGCTTTAAGGAGAAAATTGCTGAAAATAGATTCAATATATAAAATAACAATATACAATTTAATAAATAACTATATACACAAATGTATTATATAATGACGATTTTATTTTATAAAAAGTATTCCTAATATTATTTATTTAAAGAAAAAAAAAGAAAGAAAGGGTGCTTTAATATCGATACCTCCCACGTAAGTTGTTGTAACTCCAAATTCTCAGCTTTAAAGACAACTAAATTGTATATAACAATATATAAAATAACAATATACAATTTAATAAATAACTATATACACAAATGTATTATATAATGACGATTTTATTTTAATTTAAATGTTTGTAACGAGCTATTGTGAAGTTGGGAATAGCGCTGCGCTGACATTCCACAGCTTATTCTACATAAGTTGGTTTCTTTACGTTACATATTACATAATTATTAAAAATTTGTTTAGTTTAAGTTATTTTATATTATGTATTTGTAATGTTGTTTACTTTTTCACAATGTTTGAAAAAACACTGTTTCTTTCTATTAATACATTTGTTTAAATACATGTGTCGATATTTAATTTGTCAATCACGACGTTTTTTGCTAGATAACCCGTACGAACACTCGCAAATAAACCCGAAAACCCATTAATACTCAAACGGGAATGTAAAACTCGCTGGAGACCTCATCCACCGAGTGAATCAATACGCATGTCGGATATTCTATATAATAAGGAGTGATTGGGTAAATAGGTTTTGTTATTTACTTAATAAAAAAATCACTATTAACAACAGAGCGCTGAGAAACTAAACATTTAAAAAAATCACCCGTTACGTGCAAAAAAATCGTAAAAAAAATAAATAAATAAAGTTCTTATTTGTTATTAATAGAAAAAAGGTAGAGAAGAGACATACATACATTATTCTCGAAACCGCTGTGTATCTAGGTTTAGATAAATGTTTTAATATCATCTCTCCACACGTGAAAGATGTTGTTCAGAAAGAAGAATTTTACACAACGTAAATAAACCAGTGCTAGAATGGGTCATCCATCTATCACCCGGTCGCAGCAAGAGCAACTTAACTTAGCGATCGACTCAAAGGCCGACCACTGATTAGGCCAGGACCTCCTCATTTTGAATACGATAGCATCTTCACAATCTCAATATTGCGTATTTATTTATTTTTTTTATTTTACTTTTTTTTAATTATTTTTTTTTTAAAGAATATTAGGAATACTTTTTAGCATTATTGGCAGTCAACATAAGAGAATACATCTATTATATTTATATATTTTATGTTTGAGGTCGCAGTTTATTTACAATAACTCTGTGTAACCCAAGTATAAAATTTTCCTCATTCACGGCATCACACGTCAACTGCTGGATCGATTTCGCTGATTCTTTTTTTATTGTATTTGTTTTTGTCAGGGGACGGTTCTTCTGAAAGAAAAAATAAGAAATTGCACATAAAATTAGAAAATTTAAGAATACTTAAACACCATATTAAATATTTTTAATTTTGACAATTTAAAGTTTAAAAAACTGATTATCGTTTAAAACAAATGCTTCAGCAAAAGTTATCTATACATTATTAACTAACGGGAAAGTGAACGGAGAAACCAATGTCTTGTTTTAGGGTAAACACATAAAGGAGATTGGTTAATTTACGCGGACTTTTATTTGGAACTTTTAAAGGGGAACAATTCTGTCATACGTGATTTTTGCGTAACTTTAACCGTTTACGCAGCGCATACAGCGGACGCTTTCAAAAGGAAAAAGAAAACCCGATTTTGAAACATTCTTCATTGGTGCTCCGCTACTATTGGTCTTAGCGTGATGATATAAAGCCTATACCCTTCCTCGATAAATGACTAATCTAACACTGAAAGAATTTTTCAAATCGGATCTACATTTCCTGAGATTAGCGCGTTCAACAAACAAATTGACGAAAACTTTTTATGGTCTAAGTCTACATCATACAAGGTATACAGAAAGGAAATAAAAAAAGTTAAATTACTATTATTATATACTAGCTGTGCCCGCTACTCCGTCCGCGTAAAATTAGCTAAAAAAAAGAGAGTAACTTTTAACATGATGATATATACTCTATAGCCTTCGTCGATAAATGGGCTATTTAACATTGAAAGAATTTTACAAATCTGACCGCGTTCAAGCAAACAAACAGACAAACAAACTCTTCAGCTTTATATATATATATATATAAGTACAGATTTGGTTTTCTTCGTCTTCTTATAGTCTTTTTAACTACTTGTACCAGTTGACTTCATCAGAAAACTAGAATAAAATTACTCGTGTATGTATGCTAAAGAAAAAGAGACGGTACAAATAACTGACATTAAAATAAAAAAGGAAGCAATAATGATATCCTACTAATATTATAAACGTAAAAGTTTGTACAAATGGATGTATGGATGTATGTTTGACGCTCTTTCACGGAAAAACTACTGAATGAATGAACTTAACAAATCATTGCAATAATATAGTTTATACATCATAACTACACATAGGCTATAGAAAATAAAGATATTGCGTGAATTGTTTAAAATATAACGGTAAATGTCAAGTAAGTAGGAGAAAATTCTGCCATCTGCGTGCTATTCTGGCGTGCGCTGCAAAAACCGTTAGAGTTACACCTACATAGTGTATGAAGGACATGTTTATATTAAATAGATCTACAAAAAAGCACGGGACAACATATATCTTTCATTTTTAAGCCATTAAAGCCAAAATAGTGAACTATTATGAAACGGGAACGTGAAAAGAAAAGGAAACGGGAACGGGGACAATATAATAGGATAAGGGAATGTAGTAACTAGTAAGTAATCCAAAATCCGTTCGGGCAGGACGGCGTCTGCCGGGTCCGCTGGTCTTTCTATATAAAAGCGTATCACAAAATCTTGAAAACCGCACGAAGTTTAAATATGAAATATGGCTGAATGGTAGCTTATAGTTAGTCAACATCCGTTAAGAACAAATTTTTACATAGGGCCAGATTAAGGACTCTGTCTAGTTTAATATTACGTGGATGGAGTCGCAGGAAACGTCCATTATCTTATAAAGAAAAATCTTAGAAAAGCGGATATTTGGATCTTTGTTAGTCAGTTTCGAAAAAACCAGCTAATTTGATTTGAAACTTGACACAAATATAGTTTAAAATCTAAAGCGAAACAATTCCCATAATTGCGATTTGCTAGAAGCTTTCTGCAATACTGCCACACGCAAAATCTTTGTGAAATCAGTGACCAGCTCCTATCTTCTAGCGTCATCCTGGTTTAGGACCAGGGTCCGCTTAGATTGGAGTGGATGTGGCTGTTAGGCGAGTAAAGATGACTGCCTTCTGACGGCATTCCCTGAATCCCCACAATCTCTATGACCCCACGACTAATACCAATCAGTGACATTAATCGGGACCCACTGTTTTACGTGTCTTCCTAAACACAGAAAAAGTCGTAAATTTGAAAACCAGCTTAGAAGTATGTATCACTCAGCCGCGGTAAGAAATACTTAACTTAGCGATGGCCTCAAATGATAGCCACAGAGTAAGCTACGACCTCTTCACTTACCAGCTCCTATGTGTTTCCTAATCGATACAATCAGGGTCCTTCAAGATACTCATTTCATAGACATTTTATAAAGTTCTTTTTAAGGTCTACACCTGGATTACAATCTACATCAGGTGGCAATTGTCCTTCTGTATTCTGCATCTGTTATACAGGGTGTAAATGACATCGTACCGCAAACTTTGTGATAAGGCTACATTTAATGTCCTAAATAAAATCAAAAAAATCATTCATCTCGAAAATGAGAGGAAACATATATTGCCTTCCACATCCTATTCTTGAGCGCGCAATGTGTCATGAAAATTGGATAGCAATCGTCAACAAAATGTTGACGCGCAATCTAAGTCAACGACTCGCACCGCGCTACCCTTGTTAAGCACTTTTAAAGTTTTATTTACATTGCGGTTTGATGTAAAACATTGTGGAAATTTGTTTCTAAATAAAAATCGCACTAGGACTGATATTACTAATGATATTATATAGTATTCAGTTAAAACAAGTGTAAAAAAGAATTGTACATTTCAAGAAAGAGCCGACGTAAACTTTCACCACCACCACCAGTCTAGAATCATGTACTGAACCCATGAGATGCGTATCCGGTACGATGTCTTTTACACCCTGTATAAAAAGAGCAATGCGAACAAAGTCGTCAGCTGATGCTTATAGCGTAACAAATTATGAACACGACACCACACCATTTGCATTTCTAAATATATTCAAAGTCACAGCTAGCTCGGTATTTTGTGTTTGCGAAAAAATAAAACATCCCCGCTTGTTTCAAAAAACCCAGCTCAGTTTAGCAATGTAATTTTAAATTATAACTCCCGCTACATATCTGCCTCGCTTTCACTTCCATTTTATTTTAGTTCTGAGACCAGTTTTATCGTGTTTGTTAAGGATTTCGCTAATAAGGGCAATTTGTATGTATGGCGATTCTCAACGGAAGTGTTTTTAACAAATTGACTGAAGGTAATCGTGTTTATCCTACGTTAGATTAATATATACTTTTCTTCTAATTACGCAGTAATGTTATCATTAATCGCTACATAACCGATCGGAAAAGACGCCTTCTCTGCTTAGAACCAGTGCAGTAATGATGTATGAAACTTCATTACTGCACTGTTTTTCATTACTACATTAAGGTTTATTTATTTAAATAATAATATCCACTCTGTGGTAATCCTTAAATCAAGACACATCACTCGAACAGTCACGAGACAGCCGTTCTCACTTTTTATCTACCTTTTTATGTTTCGCAATATTTCCAACCGATAGCAATAAATATTCCAGTGGATACAGCGAAGCATTGAGTGGAGCGAAGTGGCAACTTCAAGATAAAAGCTTCTAACGCCATTTAGCCATTTTATATTCAAATGCACTCCAGCCTGTGTACGTCGGCGATGATGCAACGTCAATGAATGCAGTAATGAAATACATATTGTATGTATATGTGCTGTACCCCGCGACTTCGTCTGCACGGGGCACCCTTATAACTGAAAAATAGTTTACGACCGTTTCTCAGACCTACCAAATACATATGTATAAAGTTTTTTATAAAACTCGGTCAAGCCGTGTGTCTATGCTTTAATTTGTTTACCTACCACTAAATTCTTACCCTGACTTTATTTACAAATTACAACCATACAATATAGAATTAATTGAATGAATGGAAAAGTATTTGAGAAAAGATTTTTGAGACTATAAAGATTAATTGGGGCCTAACAAATTAACGTTTTTCTGCTAACTTCATACAATCTTTATAAGGGTATAATACTGTATTGAAAAGTTTACTTTAAAAACTATCTATTGATAGTGAAAACTGAATCAAAATCGGTCAGTTGACTTTGAAAAGTTACGCCTTAAAAAGATAAGCGGACGCGAAAGCGATTTTCTTTTTTACAGAAGATATATAAGTTGTACCCCACGATTTTGTCCTCAGAAGCCAAAATATGGTCCGCGAATGATTTTAGACTTAGCGGGTAGTGAGTCAGAAGAGTGCGGGTGGTGGGGGCGGCACGCGGTCCCGTGTGAGGGATATTATGCCGTGTCAGTATTTTATGCAATTTCTTATTGAGTTTTTAATTAAAGTTTCAGTTTGATTATTACAGTTCATTTTTATTGTAACTAAATTGTGGTCCGTGCTGGCAAGAATAATATGAAAGTGGTCGTCACCAAGAAAAGGTTGGGAATCCCTGGTATAAACGGGTGTAAATCATTCAATAGCTGTTTTGTTTGTGTTCACAAAGATTCTAATCTTTCATTCGTAAGAGAGTTTTTTTACCGCGCGTTAAAAAAGCGTTCCAATTAAACATATGAAATCTCTGTTAATGCTCACACGACAGCGCTTTTATAACTCGACGCATTTCTATCAAGCAATTTTTATATTCAACGCTATATATATATATATACATATATTTTTATATCGATGCTGCTAAAAAAGCACTTAAACGAACGTAGAGATTAAACGCAAAACTGTCTGAACTCTCGTGCGCATGAGGGCTAAGATCTTTTCTAAAATACGTAATAATAATTTTATCTATCTACTGAGTAAAGCAGTTTACATATTTCGTAAGAAAATTTCATTTAAAATTAATAACCGTTTATAGAGATTTATTTAGCAGTAAAAAGCTTTATACTTTAACAACAATTTCACTTAATTCTCTCGTTAAGTTCTAGTTTTGTTCTTAGAATAAAAAGTATCAGATGTTCGCTTAAATTTTCGCGAGCACGCCTGACCCACTTTTCGGGTACTTTGTGCTAAAAATTCAAGAGTGTAGGCAAACGCAGTGCACTTCAAAGAGATTACAAAAAATACTCTTCTTTTCACTAATGTTACAAAAACTGTACGAGTACATAAAAATATTTTTTCCCATTTATAAGAAAAACTTTGTTATAATATATTGTGACAAAAAGGCAACTTTTCGGAGTTTACTCTTGAAGAAACGAAAATATGGCTAGTTTAATCGAATATGTCAGATGTTACGCGTTCCAGTGTTACTCTCGCCACTCCTCTTATATTGAACGCTTAGAATAAAGAGAGAGGGAGATGTTCGGGGAATGTGGGCGAAGGTGGGCGAAAGTGGGCGAAGGTGGGCTAAGGTAGAAGAAGGTAGGTGAAAGTAGGCGAAGATAGGGAAGGCAGGCAAGGTTGGGCGAGGGTGGGCCAAGCTGGGCAAAGGTAGGTTAAGGTGGACGAAGGTGGGCGAACATGTAAGGAGTAAGCTGCAGTTGTGACACACACAATTTTTTTTACTATGATAAGCTAGAAATTGCCGACTGGTCGAAACAACCACCCACAAATATCTAAATTTGCGGTATCATCTTAAGTGATGTGTGGTACCATCTTAATGTTTTAATAACGCATATCTTTTAAAAAGTTTAACATTTGCACACCATCCTCTGTGTAAACTATGTATAATTGTGCCAAATGTCTTACTACTTCCAGACGCAATTTTCGTAAAATGGATCCGAAAGTTTTCACTTCGCGTATTAATATATAGATAATGAATACAAACCTCTCTCGTACACGCGATAATCGCTAAACTGTATGAACAAAATATTGATTTAAGTAATTTTTTACGTTAGCTTTTATGTAATTAATGCAAACAAGGGCTTGACTTGGTAAGCGTCCATAATACTTTAGAGACACTGGCAAAAAATGCTGTAATAATAACAACTCCCGCATTACTGGCTCCATTTCTTTAAAAAAAACTGTAGTAACCGAAAAAGCCCGCAGGTTCTTAAGAAAAAAAAATACAGGTACAGACTTTTACGATACTCGAGAACCTAATATTTGATGATCATACATATATACGAATAAAAAAATAACATTAAATGTAAATATTAATTAACTACTACGAGAGATACGGAACTCACGGACATACTAGCGTGGAGGAACGTTAATGGTCCGTTTTCCCTTTACCCTTTAGTCCTAGCTTAGGACAGGCAAAAATACCTATTTCACTCACTCGAATCACTTATTTCCTTAAAAAGTATAGCCAAAAACAAGAAAATGATCTAAATTTATTTTATTTATAAATGATATCGCATTTAATTAAATGGAATTCCGACTGACAGCCATTAAATCTTTTTTATAACTGACCAGTTTTTTACGCTGGGAAATGCATTTACGAACTAACTTTTTTAAATAGCAAATTAACCACAGAACGTAAGGCCACACTTTATTTAATTTTAGGGGAATTTGGTCAAAAATTAACTATTTTTATCACATAATTAAAACGAGAATCGTGTACCGAGTACCCTCCGTAAGTATACGAAATGTCTCACCAGTCATCCTGTTTATTTAAAAAGGTTTAATATTATATAACACGTATGTTAGAAAAATTAAAAAATACATCATGCTTTTATAAACATGTATACATAAAAATTTGTGGTCGTACGTCATTATTTCCAGAGAAGACGTTTTTTAAATTACATAAGCTTTGACTTTCGTTCTTAATAACATCTTTTGAACATCGCGAGAAGCGGGAACGAACTTAAATATCTTTTTTCACGAGAAAAGGTGACGGGTCACCCGTTTCTTTTAAAACAATTTCCACTTTCCCCGGTAACGTAACTCATGCGATATCTGAAAAGTGATGAGGGCCCAAAGAAAACTCCTTTATTCCTTTACCTCCTTTGACCGGGTCACCTCTGAAGTTTGCGAATGAACGCCATATTGCGAAATGTCGCCGTGTAAGAGATCAAAACTTTCTTTTCCTCTTTACAGAAATTATTATAATGTTCAAAGGTTTTTATTTTACGATCTTGTAACTGACTTGGAATGTTATCCTTTTATAATATTACGGGGGAGAAATATTGCATAAGTTTCTTAATGTAAGGATTTATAAGACAATTATAAGAAGCTTGCTTAGTAGAGTTTTACGGTAGCTTACCGAAATTTTTTTTAATTTTTTTTTTGTACCAATAAAAATCACAATAAAGTGTACAATGGGTTAATTTATTCTATAAGAGATCTCTTTGAGGTATTCATCAGTTTAGGAGAAATAATAAAAAGAGAAAGGTAGAGGTACAAGAGAAGTGAAACAGAGGAGTGGAAAATAAATAACATCATATAAATAATAATAATGACGATGATGAAAATAATCATATAGACAAAATAAAATAAAAAATTCTATTTAAGATATATTTATAAAAACTTATCCCCATAGAAGGCAGAAAATCTTCACAGGCTATCGACACAGCTGCATCGATTCCTTCGCTCAAGGAAGGTAACGTAGTGCCTCTAGCACATAGATAAAGCTAGCACTCAATAAAAACTAAAATCAACCCATCGTCATGTATATGTTGACTCCAAAATTCTGGAATACCAAAACACAATACACACAATCCGACAAAATCACCCGTAAATTAAATTGTTAACCAATTACAAATTCATTGTGAAAATAAACAAATGCACAAAGCTTAAAAACGCTTGTTCAATTTGGCCCAACATAGAGTATGCAAATTGCAATTTAGGCATAGCGGAATAAAAGAGATAAAATTCAACACGCATACATCAGGTACAAATGAAAAGCCCCTAGCAAAATAGATTTAGAGTAGTTGAATAGATTTCGAGATCTATATAGATACTAGCGGACCCGGCAGACGTGGTCCTGCCCGAACGTTGGGTTACTTAGTATTTACTACATTCTATTATCCTATAATATTAGCTTCATTTCCTTTCCCTCTCCCATTGCATTTCCCTTTTCTTTTCCATTTTAATTTTCCTTTTCATTTCCTTTTTCTTTTCTTATTCCTTTCCTTTCCTTTTCCTTTCCCTTTCCCAATTTTTTTTTAATTTCATTTAATTTTTTTGACATTCTTCCAATGTTTTGTAAATTTATTCTGCTTTTAGGGACGAAGAGAAATTCAACTAATCAAAAATCATTAAAATCGGTAAAACCGTTCTTGAGTTAAATGTTCAAACAAACCCGACTTAGTTTTATATATATTCATATACTTACGTTTACATGAAACTAATTCTTCCAAAATCAGTGATATTCATAATTTTAAAATTCAAATATGAATATTGCTCGTGAAAATTTAACTACGATTATTACAACTAAAAGCTTTCTCCACTTATAATCGGCTCCATTTTCATTTTTTCGCTCAAAGTTCCAAGAAAGTAGGTTACGTTTTTATATGCATATAATGTGTCCTAACTCTCCAGACATTTTATGTTGAGACAGATTCTAAAGAATTTTCATAGTAGACTGAACACAAGACACTTGTTTTCTGAACAGAATTTGTTTTACTTCACGGATATTATCCTGTATATCGCACGTCACAAACAAAAAGGTAGTAAGTCGGAAAAATCGATTTTTTTTTATTTGTGTTTCGCAAGCTACATTTTTTCTTTACAAAGTGGTAAGACAATAAGCATTTAAATTTCAAATGGTATTTGAAATAGAGCATAAAGTTCTTTTCCCAAACATGCGCATAGTAGCATTAGATTTGAACAGAAAAGTTTGCCATTTACGGAATTTCAAATTAAAAAAAAAAACGCCTGCAAAGTTGTATTGTCATTATTATCGCCTTTTTCAAATTTCGAACTTACAACGCACCTGCAATGTTGTATGAAACTATTATTGTCTATTATTATTGTGGTGTTTTTAATATTCTAATAGAAGACACAACTTGTCTATAAAAAGATTGATTCAGAAAATGGCGGCACTTTTTCACTATATTTATAGCCTAGAGGTAGAATAAAAAATAATAGTAAAAGTGAGCACGTTCGTTTCACTATTATTTTTTATTTTACCTTTTGGGCTGTATGGCTGTGTTATCTTTGCCTTATAAAAACCGAACAAACATAATATAACTTTTAATATTAATGAAATCATAAATAGTTTTCCTATAGAATATTGATTAAGGCCTTGCATTTTTTAGAGATAAGCACTTTATAAACCTCGGTAGAATTAACAATTGACTAACTCGTAATTTTAAAGTCCACGCCTACGGTTGTTTACTTCAAACTCCACTCGTGCGGCAATTGGTCGTTTTCTGCACCTCGGCAACAATGTACTATTGTTGATTGTTCAAGTATTCCATATTCTTGACAGACAAAACAGTCGCATGTTAGTTTATTCAGTTGCCGCGCGAGTTACGTCATCAATTTGGAATCTATAACTTTTTAAATATTTTAAACGCGATATCTCAAAACGCTGTTTGCATAGATTGTTTGCAACGTGCAATATACTAGCAAAAATCTGGGCTTTGTAATGGCTCCGTAGTTATTCATATATTATTTTTTTCTTTATAATATTTTTTTTGACAGATAACACGTCATCTAGATATGAAATTAAATTACTGTGATAAAGCACAAATGTATGGGCGTGCTAACTTTTCAGCGAAGTGCACCACAAAATTGCTCAGGCTGTGGGATAGAGGGTACGTTTCGCTCGCCCTACTAACAATTCCGTGTCACGATGTTTGTCACGACCTCCACTGATCTCGATGAACCTTGGCTTTCATCCTAGCGTTATCCCGGTCTAGTACAAGGGTCCGCTTAAATTGCAGAGAGTATGATTGTGGAGCAAGTAAAGATGACCAAATGCCGTCTGACGTCATGCCCAAAACCTCCACAACCTCTACAATCTCACGACAAATATCATTCACTGTTTTACACGCCTTTCAAAATACGGAGGACGCCACATATTTAAAATATCAGTGTTAGAACGGGTTACCCATCTATCCACCTAGCCGCGATAAGCTTAACCGAGCCATCGTTGACTCAAATACCAGTCGAGATTATGCTACGACCTCTCGATGAAAATTGGCGAATATGTGTAATTTGGTCCAACTTAAGGGTTAGGAAAGTTTTTAAGCGAACGCACGAAGTAGCGAAGTCGGCGTTTGAACCGAAGGCTTTATGGGTTATAGCCCGCCATTTTACCGTTGAGCTATATGGGCTTTCAATATCAATACAATAATGGTAACATAACATTAGTCAATAATTTTTGAAGTATCACCCCTTACGTGGATAAAATGAGGAAGGAAAGTTTGTTTGAAAAGGGTTTTGATGTACACAACTTTGAAGTTGTGGTTTCAGGGTTCTTTTTGACAAAACGTTTACAATGAGGCTTTAAAAATATGCAAATGTAATATTTATAAAATCATTAGCCGTGTCCTGACTGAACGGTAGCCTTACGAGGCATCCTCGTTTGCCACGCAACGTTTTGGGCATGTGCACACTAGTGACTATCAACGCCCATGGATATTACAAATCCAATTTTCCTTGGTCACGGCATCACGCGTATGAAATATAAATTTAAGAAAACTGCGCGAAAAATTAGAAAATTTAGGACTAATTAAACAACATATTAAGTAATTTCTAATGTAACCTTTTAACTGTTGCAATTGACGGGAACAGAAACGGACACGGGAACGGGAACGGGCATGGGAACGAGAATGGGAATGGGAATGTAACGGGAACGAGAATAATATTAAAGGATCATAGAATGTTCTTAACAGTAATTAACCTAACGTTCGGGCAGGACAGCTTCGTTGAAACAGCGTTTTGTAAAAACCCGTACTTAAGTCGAAAAAAATTGTTTGCATACTTAAGTATAATGCTGTAATAAAGGTTACTAAATTCATAACACGAAACATAATACTCGTACCGAAGCAATAAAGAAACTATGCAACATGAGGATTTCGCTATTAAATTTTATTACAGTTTGCATTAAAAATTTGTTGCTCAATATTATAAAATCAGTTAGGGAATAGCTGTAAACTTTCAACGCTCTAACTGAAAATTCCGACATTGCGAACTTGGGGCATATTGCGAAAGTTTTCATTTTTCTTTAACCCAGTTACGTGGCTGCTACGGGTCGATGTCAACTGGTGATGCGGGGAATTTCAAATTGGCCCTCAAATTTTCAACTTTTGCAGCGGTTGAGAAATAAATATTTACACAAATAGGCAATTTTAAAACATTTTTCTTTAATTAACCTGTAATGTCCCACCGGTGGGCACAGCACTCCCCCATCCTAAACCACTCTCCTCTATCCTGAGCCGTCCCAATCCACTTCTATCCCGCAAAGACGTCGCGCTCGGACTACATGGTCTTCGGTAGGCATTGGTGGGAGTCCATATCCACCCAGCCCATTCCCGCTTAAGCTTTGCTGGCTATTTCCCCACCTCCACTACCCCGGTGATGGAAGGCAAAATATTTGTAACAAAATTTCAAATTAAAGGTAAGTTAACACCAACATAAAGTTACAGTAAAAACTAAAATTTAACATTGAAAATCGTCCTTACTTTTACAATTACTGCTTGTAAAAGTAAGGTAATTGTGCGGTGTTTTGCTTTTGTTACTCCTATGATTTTTATATGATAGTCCGTAGATGAGAATGCACGTGTAATATAATGCGAAGTGAACATGGCCGTGCATTTGTGTGGGTGGGTTGCGGTCAGCGCGGCCGCTGGTAAACGTTGGTAATATCGACTAAACACTGCTCAACAGCTGGACCGCGGCCCTGGGGGCACTTGGTGACATGTCCAATAGGGTGTAGGTTCGATTTTATGCCAAATCAAATATAGTTTTGAAAATTCAAAGCGCATGCCACATTTTTTTTAAATATTATTGACTTATGCTGGCCATCATTGCAGTTAAGTCATGTCTTAAAAGGAGCTCAATACCTACTACTAATATCAGTAAATAGGACGATAATATTCGGCTAGAGGGTATTTACGAAAAATACCAACTGAAATTTAGTTTTTCATTAATTATAAATAAAACATACCAGATTACACACCCATTTTCATTAGAAAAGAGCACGCCACAATTCTGAAGGTAATCAAAATAAGTAACGTGATAAGTTGACTTTTCCGACCGTGAAACTCGAAATTTTTAATAGCTTGCTTTAATTAGATCCTGTATAACCAACTTACGAACTTGCTGATAAACTTTCATTTAAAAAAAAACAAGAATGCAGATATAACGTTAAATAAAATAAAACCCAATAGTTATAACTCATTTTGGATTGCTGAGCCGCTCCAAGTACTTATTGGAGCGGCTAGACTAACTAGCTTTACTAGGCTAATTAGTCTTTCTCTCGTTTTCTGGCTGAAAGTAGTGTTTCGGCTAACAGGTACATTAACAAACAATAATTTAATAAGACAATAAATTGTACAGTATTCTAGATAGATATTTCAAAAATCATAAAAAATTCCTGGGCGATTAATAAAAAAATTAGTTTGATTAAGACGTCCAGGATTAGCATCGACTTTAACTCCCCTTTAATTTTTTTTTACTTATTTAATGTTTATTTTTTCCCTTATTTTCAGGTGGACTACGTTTGCATAGTAAGTACAACAACTTTTTACATGATTTTTAGTTAGATCTTTATTTGAACAATGACATTAAAAATCGAACATAAAAAAAATCATTAAATATTGTTTTTAATGTCAATTTAGAACCAGAAACTTGTTTGCGTGATACCGTATTTCAAAGCAGTGTTTTGGTCTCAAGTTGTATCAAATTGGATGATTTAGTGCATGAATGTGTGTAGATGTTGTGTGTGTGATAAGGTGTAGATGAATGAATGAAGAATATTATATATATAAAACTAGATATGTGTAATTATATGGATAATTTAAAAAAATATATCAGTTTATATGTAACGAACATATAAATAAATATAAAGACATAGTCATAGAAAAAGAAGAAACATGAATATAGTTAGATTAACTAGAAACATAAAAAAATATTTAATTGTTTATAATAATTAGGGAAAGTTTTTTTCTCTCTTAATAATGCTAAGTATATGTTTATTGGGAAGTATAACAATAAAATAAAATAAAAGTTAAACTGGCTAACTCAAATAAATTATTTTGAAATATAAAACAGTACCGCCTTCAAAATACGCCAAAAAACTAAAATGTATACAATAATTAGCACTAACGCAGTTGATACGATTGTTTGCGTTTTAGTTTCTTACCGTATTTTGAAGGCGGCTTTCTTTAAAATAAATAATTCCTTTTAATTTTTAATGAAAAAAGGAAGAGGTTGTTTGGTAGAGGGATGTTTTTTACTTCAGAACTTTGGATTGAAAGAACCGATCTTGATGATTCTTTTTTTATTTGAAAGCTGGTGCTTCCCGATTTGCACGATATTAATTTAGTGCAGTACTTGGCGTTATATTTTTGACAATTTACACAATATCTTTGTAATTTATAGCCTGTGTTATTCTAATGTGTAAACTAAATATTGTAAAGTTTTATTAAAATCCATTCAGTAGTTTTTCCGTGAAAGAACGTCAAACATACATCCATGTGTAAAAACTTTCCCGCTTATAATATTAGTAGGATTAAGCTAGTTAGTTTTGTAATTTGTATAAATACTAGCTAGTTTTGTAATTTGTATAAATACTAGTTAGTTTTGTAATTTGTATAAATCTCTGTTTTAATTAATTAAATATTATTGTTATTAAAATAAACTGAATATTTGTATATACTGCCATAAAAACTAAGTGGCGTAACTTATGTCTGAGTCATTTTCACCTAACATTCATATTTTAGGTTTTATCCACTCTAGCTTATTACACGCAAAGCAATGTCAGGAATATAAAAACAAAGATACGCGGTGCCACAGGCGCGTATAATTTATAACAATTTTTTTTACGTACGTTAAGACCTACTCCATAGAGTCTGTCGGCTGTTTACAATATTTCAAATATTGAATATCTTTTGTAATAATTCATACTAATTTTACAAATGTGAATGTAACTGTTTGTAATAAAAGTGAAACTCTGTTGCGATTTCACGATTTTCACGCATAAACAAAATGTTGTACGAGTGAAAAAATACAATCATAATGTCATAGAGAAAAACAAATAAAAAAATAGTTTTACATAAATATTGGTAACGTAATGCCGGCGCCAGACATAGCTTAATTTGTAGTAGTAGTAGTAGTGTGGCCGGAGATTTTGTGTAGTAGCTATGCAAAGTTTTGTACAACTTTGTCGTTTTCAAAGACAAAAATCTACAAACACTTAGGAGCTGTCTGGCGCCGGCATAATGGATAAATATGCCGATCACACAAAGACGATACGAAACACAGATTAAATAATAATCAACTCAACATATCAAGAGCTTAAATCTTCCGCGTGAACCATAATTAGGTCTAGTGTTATCACCATGACACGTCTCAAAGGGAAAATAAATATTAGGGAAGATAATCTGAATATCAATTCTATGACTTTTAACAATTTTTAAAACCTTAAATTTGTTATAAGGCATATACAGCTTTTTCAAAAAAAAGAAAATACAGTAGCGCTCCAGAAGTCGCTACAGAATGAAAACTAGAATATACAGAACATAAGCAGCCATAGGTGTCAGTACGAAACTGTGTCGCGAGAAGGCTGCTTTTGTATACGACTTTCGATGCAACAATCAAGTAAAAGTATTTTAAGGTGTCAGTCAAGTAAGTAATTTTAATAGATAATTTGTGTTATACTGTATTTCGCCCCACCATCAACGCATAGTATGAGACGCGAGGAACTCTCGTAATTATAGCTGCAAGTCGAAAATATCACCAGAACATTATTTAAAAAAAGTAAATAAATTAAACTATACTATAAACGTCTTTCACAAGAGTTTATAAAAAAACTAAGTGAGTAAATGATTTTTTTATTTAATATGATTCCCGCCACGATATGAGTCTTTCATAATTTGTTAAGTTAGACGAATTTGCATGCATCCGCTTGTATTTAAAAGGCACAGGGTAACTTCGTTCGTCACGAGTTTTACTAGTAATCCTACAGCGTTACAAGTACATTACAACAAGTTATACAAAGTAAAACATAAACAAGGCCAAAGAGGGATTACACTAGATAACATAAACAAAAAGAACAGATTATTTGGAAAGAGAAATAAGTAACAAACCAAGGAAGGATTAACAAATTCATTATAAAAGTAACAAATTAAAAGCGCAAAAGTGGCGGCTCAGTAAATGATTATTAAAGACATATTTGTTCATGATTTCTAATCATTGTAACTAATTGAAAACTTCAGCGTGATGATATATAGCCTGTAACCTTCCTCGATAAAAGTTCTATCTAACACTGATAACTCGGGATTTGAAAGTTTGAAATCCATAGATATTTTTTTATTCTTTCCTGCTATTTGGAACTTATTAAACCTATTTCATAAAGTTTATTAAACAAAATGAGCGCTTATATAATTTTATTATTATTATGAACTTGCTAAATGTTTATATTAGTAAATGTTATTTTTAACCAGGTAAAACGCGTGAATTTAGTGCTTTTGTGAAATTTTGAGGGTTTTTTTTGTGCGGAACCCTAATTGTTTTTCTCAATCTAAAGTAGACTGTGTTATTCCCTGAAATATCAGCTGTGTGCTTATGAAAGATGCGTTAGAATCGTCCTAGTCGTTTTGGACATTACCGAACAGACAAAATATTACGGAACAAACAGACAGACAGACAGATTAAAATGTTTTAACTTGTTTTTGATATAAGTATTTATGTATATATTATAGTTATAAGCAATTAGTAAAAAAAATAATTTGTACGTTCCAAGCAGAAACTTCAATTTTATTTGTATGTGTATATCTATAGATAATAATAGACACGATTTATTTAAAAATATATTCTAACAGTCTACCTTTATTAAACTTCAATCCAATATCATTTTACGACCACTTCCGTCCGTGTGCGAGTACGAGCTATAAATAATCCACCGAATAATAATATAATCACAGGCCCCTGTCAATCAGTCCAACTAGATATTATTCTGCTCGGACGAACCGGGCCAATCCCAAACCTCTACTCCCCTTATTGGTGAATTAAAAAAAGTCTTTCAATATCTCTCCCCTCCGTATAAGCTGTCAGACTCTTTACAAGTGTGTATGAACAATCGAGTGTTCCTTTTTTAAACTGATTCTTTTTTTATAATATTGCATTTTGGCTGCAGTTCTTTTGTGTAAATCCTTGTTTTAGTATTTATTATGATTTGTGTTCTCTTTTATTCTTTTATTTAACGTGGGCTACAGTTCTGTGGTAGAATATAAGTCCATATGTTTTATATGACTTTTTATTTTTTATAAATTCTTGTTTATAAAAATTCACATAATTCGACTTGACATACAATCTTATAGTGTTGTAACATGTCCGTATTAAAATAGTACAACGTTTGAAAAATTTAAGAATATAAACCAATAAAATTGTATCAAAGTTTGTTCATTCACTGGCAGAATTGTGTTGTTAACCAACTTTAAATGAAGACCATATGATAAACCTTAGCATAGTGACTGAGTGACAACATAAGTACATATTTGTACAGTACAAAATTCATATATGGTCTTAGTAATTGTCAAAAAAAAAATTAACTATACTGTATTTAATACAACAGAAGCTTTAACTTCTTAAAAAACAGTTTTAGAATTTTCTATGTTAGGCAATTGGTTAGTCATAGTGACTGGACATACAACCTTATAATATAATACGTACATATTTGTCTATTTAGTGTAAAAGTTATAGAAACTAGTAAAACCCTATACAATACAAATAATTATTTTTTTTCTAAATTCAAGTATTAAGGGGTGGAATTGTCATGT
>JANCMC010033613.1:27013791-27033121 GCA_024363005.1 Charaxes varanes | reverse complement strand
AAACTAGTAAAACCCTATACAATACAAATAATTATTTTTTTTCTAAATTCAAGTATTAAGGGGTGGAATTGTCATGTGTAACAATCTCGTAAGGAGATTCTATATAAGGCAGTTGGTTAGTCATAATGCCTAGAGATACAACCTTATAATATAATCCGTACTTATTTGTATAATATAAAAGTCATGAAAACAAATAAAAAATATTCCATGCACACAATGTTTGTAAGTTCTAGTATTCAGTGGTAGAATTGTTGTTTACCAACCGTAATAGAAGATTCTATATAAGGCAATTGCTTAGTCATAGTGACTAGACATACAACCTTATAATATAATCCGTACATATTTGTATACTTAATAAAATTCATAAAAACAATTAAAAAATATTCCATACACACAATGAAATTGTTTGTAACTTCAAGTATTAAGTGGTGGAATTGTCATGTTTACCAACCTTAAAAGAATATTCTATGTTAGGCAGTTACTTAGTCATAGTGACTCAACGCAATAGTGCAAGAAACATATATGGGCTTTGTAATTGTCGTCTTAAACTAAAAATGTATTGTAGTGAAAGATTATGGAGTTAATAACCGACTTTTTTAAAATCGGATAAGCCTCAATTGCACAAAAACAAGCAATACTTTTGTGGAAAAAAATCGAAATATACATATTATGTCATTTACTCGTTCAGACATTGACAGATTAGAACCCACAGAAAAATAAATATACAAATTTAAAGCTTTTATGAACAGACATACTAATAATGTAATATATTTTCAAGTATCGAACAAGTATTCAACGATTTAAAGCCCGGGCTGCTGCTTGATATTAATATCAAGTTTTTTTTTAATTAAAAAAGCTTATCTGTAATGTTAATGATAATGTTAAGGAACATCTTGAAATGAACCTAATATTTAAAGAAAGGACCTTTCTAGAACCCCGAGCGTAGCGCCACCTAACGTGACTACATGAAAACCATAACTGTCTAAGGAAAGAACCAAAGATGGCTGATATTTGGTTCAGTCCCTGGATGGTTTAGGCGTCCTTCAGTACGGAAATGTACAAAAAACATTTTAATAAAGATTTTAATACTGTACAATATGAAAACAATAGTTTAATGTAAAGAATATTTTATATTAAAACACATTATGCAATTCGCTTTGTAGCTGCTTGAAAATTGTATGGATCTGGAAGTGACACAGAGATGGCGATGTGACAGCCATGCCATATTCGAAATGTCAAAACGGAACTACTATTGGAACTCGATCCCAAATACAAAACGAATCGAGTACAGAACCCTCTTTTTTCCTTCTTAAAGACTAAAAAGTAATTGACTACCTAATATTTGACCATTGTTAGTAATAAAACTTACATTAATTATTTATTTGTACAACATTACATCAAATTTCTTCTAAATATGTTTAATTTTTATCACTTGCTAATAAAACCATGATTCAGGGAAAACAGTTTCAGTAACTTAGAATAAAAAAAAGTTGTACACGGCAGTATTTTGCGGAAGCCAAAGAAGTAGATGATTATGGTATTATTTATATTGAATTTCAATATACATATATTCAAAAACTTTATAACATTTTTGGTGGGTTTTATAAATAATTAATAAGAAATACAGTGCAACCTCGATATAACAAAACTCAAGGGACTTAAAAAGTATTTGTTATACCACATAATTTCTGACAATAAATTTTTTTATAAAAAGTAGGTTAATGCTTTCGATCTTTATTCTACATTCATAATAAAAATGATTTCATAAATATATTGGTAATGTAAAGATATATTTTGAATTAGCGCTAATAGACAGTTCTAGGAGATTCTTTATATTAAGTTTTGTTTTATTAAGGTTATACTGTATTATGTTGTCTATGGTATGATAAATTTCAATAAATAAATAATATTAAGAAGATGCTAGGTAAGACTTGCCTACAATATTATATTCTTCATTATTTTTTTGTATGACATTCCTTATTTCTCTCACAGAATTGATATAAGTGAGCCAATTCAATATGCATTAATATCATGAGGTGTTGCAAAAGCTATTATTTTCAACCGACTTCAAACAAAGAGGAGGTTCTGAATTTGGATTGCGTTTAGTTGGCCAACCCATATCACATATAGACGAAATATATCTAATTTCCACTAAAGTAAGTATTTTTAAATAAAATGGAAACCGCCTTCAAAACACACCGAGGAACTAAAAAGCAAAAAATAATTAGTACTTTGAAAGGTTACATTTTTATGTCGGACTAGCTGTGTGACTTTGTTAGCGTAGATGTCCCCAATCTGGCCCTAAAAATCTGTTCTTAGCGGATGTTTACTTAGTATTAACTACCTCCTTGCTAATCTTTTTCTTTTCGTATTGGGTGACGTTTAGGTAAGAAAGAAAAATAGAAAGGAAACTTTTATTTGGCGCACACATAACACTGTAAACAAACTCAATTACAAATCTATACCAATATATGAAGCTGATGAGTTTGTTTGTTTGAACGCGCTAATCTCCGGAACTACTGGTCCGATGTGAAAAATTCTTTCAGCGTTAGATGGTGGTACCTTTTTCTCGCATGAGATCAGCGTGAAGTGGCGACAATGTTATCACTTCAAGTGATGGTATTGTTGTCGCGTTTCGTTCGGTTTGTGTGAAAATAAAAGCTTTTTAATTAAAATTCATTATAATTACTTATAAAGGCAAATTTTGGTGGAAACTTAAACTTTAAATAAATAACTTATAAGTGTCATAATATAATTATTACATTGCTAGCAATAAATAATGTAGTCTTTAATTTGATGTTTCTGAATAAATGCATATTCCATTTCCATTTTCAATTTGTTTTGTTTTTATACTAATTTTATAAGTGCTTGAAGTGCTTGTTGGGGCTTAAATTTTTAATGCTGATTAGTCAATCGGTAGCTGGATAGCAATGAAATTGCACAAGATGTAGAGAGTTAACAGTTGTGGTCTCAGCATTGATCCTTGTAGAACACATATGTATATTCCTATAGCGCAAATAAATTCTGTTGTTATTAAAAGTATATCGCGAAAGTTAAAATAAAATAACGCAAGTTTTTTGTGCAAGGTTCTACCTTAAATTTAGTCTAAAATTATACACAATCATTAGCACAAGACTAGTAGCTTCGCGTAAATAAAAGGCGACAAGTTAGTTTCATTTTAAATTTATTATCTCAATATAATCTAACGTGATTTACGAATTTATTTAGGAATCCAAAAAGTGGACTATGCAACATTAAGAATCTGTTTAATAAGAGTTTATTTTTTTAAATTAAAGGATAAACTTTGATACCTTGTATGTTATATTTTGTACAGCTAGCAGGCGAAGCGAAAGATTGAAAAATCCTCAGATTATATGATCAGAACAGAAGAAGACCTATAGTTCTATAATCTGAGTGAAAATCAGTAATAACCTTAATTAAAAAAAATGATTTTCTTCTACAATTGACAAATACAAGAAAAAACACAAGAACAGTGCGTTCAGTCTAAAAATGCACGCCCCTCCAAATGAACTGGCCTTTCATCTAGTTGCTCGCCACGAATTCACTCTCCTTTGCTCTCTTTAACCGAATTTAGAATTGTTTGAATGTTATTCGATTATACGAATATTCTTATCATTATTTTTATTTTTTTATTTATCGTCACTTTCGAAAATTCACAGTAGTTTCCCAATTTAAAAAAAAAATAATATTTTGGAACCAAATTAAAGTACATAAATTCCTTAAAACTACTAATCCTATTCAATGTGAAGTGCATTGTTTATTGACATATTTTAATTGATTGATCTTAGGTGGGAGAATATGGAACAAGTCTAATTTCGGACATTTAATGGACAAAGTCGCGGGTAATAGCTAGTATTGTATAATTGTACTTAAACATAATTGTACATAAAATGAGTAATCGAGTTATATTTATACATTCATGCTAATGCATTTAATTTAAGTATTTCATTTAACAATGATAGGTGGTTAAAAGAAATATAGAAATATGAAGTTTGATTTTGTAACTAACTTTTGAGCTTACTATCAAATGATTTATGAATAAATAATTCATTACAAATGTTATAAATTCATTTAAATGCTTTTCTTTCGTAATAAATAAAACAAAATTTACACGCCCAATTTAATTTCAAATGAATATCTTCAATCTTAAATACATTTGTATGTTTTTATTATCTTTTTTTCAAATACCAATAATGAGTAAATCTCACTTAAAATTTTAACATAATACGTTATTTTATTCAATAAGTGCATCTCTATAATTAAAATTTTTGTATTTCAATTACAGAGGTATTTAGCCTCCGTATTTGTTTTATCTTACAATGGGCAAACAGGCAAGCGGTTCACCTAAGCGACTACCGACGCCCATGGACATCTGCTCTACCAAAAACCATTGCCGGCCTATAAAGAAGGGTTTAGTCCACCGGGAACTCTAGCCAACCAAACGAAACACGGGAACAAAACATATAACACACATAATAAATAAGGAACTTCGTTCCTGACGGGACACAATTTTTTATTCCTTTTTTTATTTAGAGACCTCCTTTTTAAAAAAGAATTAACGTAGTAACAACCTGTAGTGAAAATAAATTTTACTGTATTTTGCTTTGTTAAAATATCAAATACAACAAGTTTTTTCAGTTTTACATGTATTTGAAAATTGCATGAAAATGTATTCAACGTTATAAATTTAAAGTTCCAAGCTAAGTGGACGGAGTTGCATGCGTCAGGTAGTTTGAAATAAACTAGATAGCCCTGTAGGCTGTTTTTCATGTCACCGCCAAGCGTTGCGGTGGGGACCTCAATTGTTATACGAAGTTTGTATTGTGTGTCAAACTCAAAGTAAGAGCCTAAGGAGCTAGTAGTAGCCACGATTACTACTAGCTCCTCATTTGGCAACCGCAGATATCCATGGCTACAAAACCAGCGACGTGGACGTCGCCATGGCGTCTCGGTGAGGTAGGAGCCTAAGAGATATTTTGAATTTGTGGCTCGACGTGTCCAAATGTGTCGTAGCTTTTAGAATGTTTAATGATTCAAATGAGCTTGTCCAGGTCTACTTGAATTAAACATCTTTTGATTTGATTTCTGAATCAATAAAATCTTAAATAAGAATTAGAAATAAAATTGGGGAAACGTTTTAGTTCATGAAAAATACGCGTGTTGAAAACTTGGGCTTTCAAATTAGTTTAGCGAACGGAAAAACAAATATACGACTTTGACCTGTTTACAGTTGCAACGGGGCGCGTTTTAGTATTCGCGAATTTTAGCCAAATTAACATATGCACATAATTTGCAAAATGTGAGATTGTTTCCATTGGCTTAGAACGTCACTTTACCTAAAATATTACATCCTTTCTAATATACTTTTACTTGAATATCTTAAAAAACTATTTTCTACTTGCTAATATCTACCTTAACTGTTATGAATATGTAAAACATATTCATTCAAGTAGTAACGTTACTTTTCCACCGTAAGGAATAGAAATTCAAATTCATAAAGGATTCTCTGAAGACATAAGTATTCAGTAAAGTCTGTGAAAATTTTTGCTTTGCATTCTTTGTGGCACAGATGTGTGGAAATGTTTTTCTCTCAATATAGATTGAAACACGAATCACCAGCAACACAATTCCAACCAACGGATACATAGCTACGTTACTGGAATGAGATAAAGGAGCAGCGGATACATTGCTGTGTTGCTGTCACGTTTAAATGACTTCGGATACACTGACGAGTTGCTGGGATGAGATAAATGAGAGTGGCGGATACTTTGATGCGTTGTTGGAATGAGATAAATGAGTGGCGGATAGATTGCTGCGTTGCTGGGATGAGATCAATGAGTGGCGGATACGTTGATGCGTTGATGGGATGTGAAAAAAAGGTGGCAGATATGTTGATGCGAAACGAACGTGTTCTTTTCTTGAAGATCTCCAAATAGTTAGGAAACACCGCGTCTCCATACAATGTGAACGATGCTATGCACCCTTCGTTGCGGACGGGTGGTGTTATTGAGCAATAAATAACATCTAACGTAATATTGCGCCAAACACCATAGGAATTGTGGAATTAGAACGAGTGTATTAACGAGTGTAATGCCCAATGATGTAAACCCTAACTAATTTCAGCTAATGTATGTTCGGCTAATGGTAATATGAAAATAAATAATTTATCATGTTGGTCTATTTGATGGCTTGGTCTCGAGTGATTGGCATTACAAATATACTGTTAATATAAAAAGTTTTGTTTATTCAAAAAGTCTAGTTAACAAACAGGTTACTGTTTATACATATTTACATATTGATAAAATTGAAGTGTGCCTGTGTTGTTCTAAATATATTGTAAATTTCTGTTATTTTTTATTTTGTATCCACGTATGAATCTATCTACTCAGCGAAGTCCTAATTTTTTTTATTTATAGGGGGCTTGGGTATCTGTAGCAACTGAGCTGGATTTTTTTTATTTGGAATTTTGTTGTGATTTAAAACTGCGATCACTCTGGCAGGTGTGTATGATGAAGAAGATGTTCTAAGTGCCCACTTGGACTTTGAAAAACTGTCAAAAATATTGGTGACGTCAAGATATATCTAAATTAGAAATATATATATTACGCCCTAAATATTTAATTCGTCAGGCTGTTGGATCAAAAGTTATTGCATGACTTTTCTTCGTTATATTGCACTCTTTTGAAGATATATAACCGATTCATGAAATTTATTCAAATTCAAATGATATTTTATTCAAGTAGACTTTTACAATTAAACGAGTTTTAATAAATAAAGCTAATTTGGTCTCTCGTTATTTTACTAAGAGTGAAACATATAGAGAAAGGTTTCGAGTTGAGACTTCGTAAAAACCGATAAGTAAATCAGTAAACATCGGACTTTATCCGATAAAAAGTTGCGGTAAAAAATCGAAACAATCAAACTTTTCCAATACCAATAAAAGTTAGCGAGGCTGTGTGCCCAAGACGGATCGGTTTTATTTACGTTATACGACGTAAATATTGTCAACGAAGACTCGGAGATAATCCTTATTGCGTCGGCTATAATGACTACAATAAAGAAAACCGATTCCACTTCAAGAAAATTGTAGACTTTATCCGTAGGCTCTGCTGTATGCACTAACAACGTAACTAAATTTCTTATTTTAGTCTCTAAGTCGTTTCGGTATATTTTATTTTGAAGGTGGGAATAACGATATTTTTCGTTAGTTTACAGAATGTTTATGCAATTCTTCTTCTTCCTAGCGTTATTCCAGTCTAGTACCAGGGTCCACTTAAATTGAAGAGGATGTTGTGAAAAGTGTTTAAATATATCTTGACGTAACCAAAATTTTTGACAGTGTTTCAAAGTCCAAGTGGACACTTAGAATCTCTTCTTCATCATACACACTTGGCAGAGTGTTCGTAGTCTCAGATCACAAATAAATCCCAAATATAAAAATTGTGGGCCGAGATAAGACCACCGATTGCCATCTGATGTCATCCCCCGAACCACCACAATGTCTACAGTCTGAGGACTAATATCACTTAGTGACAGAGAGGCCTACTGTTTTAAGTGCCTTTCGAAATACGAAAGAGGTTGGATATTTTAAGCCGGTGATAAAATGGGTCACCCATCTATCGCCCGGTCGCGGTAAGAACTACTTAACCTAGCGATCGACTTAAATGCCGGCCACTAATTGAGCTACGACCGCCTAGTAATTATTTTTTATAATTTTAAAAGAAAATTATTTAATTTTTTATTGTAGAGACAACACCGCGTCTGGAATTACCCACTTGGCAGTTCTGAGATGCGACGGGACGTTGCTAATTTAAAAACAGTGTATCTTTACTTAAGTAGGTAATTATATTTGCAGCATCCCGCAAAAGATGTCTCACCATCACGACTAATGGTATTTACTCATCTACAGCTGCGTGAAAATCGTTTGAAAGCAATTTTGAGTGCGGTAACATTTTTCTTTTAAGATACTTTATTTCGGATGTAAATGGAAAAAAAATATGTGGAATTGTAGTGTCTGTTTGTAACGTAGAAATAAAATTCTTTTTCTTTCAACTACGCAGTAATCATATCACCAATCATTACAAAACCGGTAACAAAGTACGTATTTTTTGTTTAGAATCAAAACAGTAGGTACAGTAATATTGTATGAAATTTCATTATGACGCCTTTTTTACTTTTATATAACTTTAACATAGAGGTTTAATTGTCTGTCGTTAAATTTCATGTAAAATATACGCATTAGATCAAAAAGATACTGGCTGAAAATAAAAATCGACCGAATAAATTCTAAAAATAAAGCATACATATTAAACAAGAAGTTACCTCCAATGGTCGGTACCTACTTGTTTATTTTATATGACTTTATTTCATTTGCTTCAATTATAAGAGCTTAAGTGCACTTCTTACATATTTGTAAGATTCTTTTATTGCTTCTTATGAAATCTAATTCTCTTATTTTACTGCAATTAAAACGATTTAGTGAATAACATTTATGTTTAATAATTTCTTGCATAGCCGTCTTATTTAAGTTTCCGTTTACGGGCACCGTCTCACAATTTATATATTTTTTTCTATTTATTTTCGCATTTTATATCGGAATAAGTGCTTAAGTTTGTGTTACTGGAGTCGTTTTTATTTTATTCGTTCGTCTGTGTGCCCGTAAGGTAGTCCTCCCCTAGCATTTTCAAACTATTAGACGTAGAGACTTGAAATTTTCCATGATGATACGACATGCTAAAAACTCATTAGGAAAATTATTCTGAACGAAATTGGACAACAACTTTTGAAATTATTTAACAAATACGCTTATAACGTATCAGATACGGAACCCTTCTATGTAAGCGTGTCTTGACACGCTTTTGGCCATTTTTATTATTTGTTCATCCAGGGGATTTGCCATAACCAATTAGTACTCATATTAAATTTGACTCTATACAGATAGCATTGACTTTCAAAATATAGAGAATGTCCAGCAAAGGACGTCATCGGCCTGTAGGAAGATTTATGTTAAGCAGCCATCGTAGTTTGCAAATACCATGAATCGCGCGTAATCAACCATATTTTGCTTTCCACAAAGAGATTGGGCAATTTTACTCTTGAATTGATACTTCTCGTTTGGCTGTCGTTTACTGATCGTCGTAGTCAAAATAATTTATTTGACTTATTGAGTGATGTAAAAGGCTGCAACGAACGTTTAACTTAGCTAAGACATTTTAAGGCGCCGCTGTCTTAGCGCACAAAAAGTCGTCGGTATGTCGTCTGTGCAGACCCTAATTAGGGCTGTCATTTCTAAGAACTATAAGCTCTAGAAACTAGTAACATTAAAAAATAATATTAGCGAAGCCCATTTCTTCCTCGAACGATGGACTTCTAAACGAACACCATTATTGAAACTAATCGAGATAAAATCTATGCTGTTTTAAGTTGTACTAAATTACAGATGGTTGCGAAATTTGATCAAAATCGGTGGAGCCGTTTCAGAGTTAATCGCGAATATATATCGTGACACGAACTTCTGTGTATAGCTGTAGCTGTGCTACTTGTCCACATGCCACCAATTGGGACGCTAGATTGTATTGATTATAGCAAAATTCTCCCAGTCACTCATTCTATATCAAGAGTAAGCGCCATTAGAGGTTCATTGATTATATATCCATTATCACTGTAAATATCATAATTTACGTATTGAATAACACCTTTTGCATTAACTCCAACCTAAAAATTAAAGGCTTAAAATTAACCTTTTATTTTTATTTTTAATCATACAAAATTTCTAGTCCCATCTAATGAAAAACAGAAATCCAACTGCAGTTACTATTAAGAAACAAATAAACTAAATAAATTTCAGTTTTGGGAACGAAACATTACTCACTATTTGAATTCTGATACGATAGTTTTTATGATCAAAGAAGGAATAACATCCCAAATAATACAACGCGCATTGTTTTCGCGCCGCGAACCACTGCAATTTTCAGCATATAATTATAATCATTCATGTATTTTCCTTATGTACTTGACAAATTTTAATACACAATAAATGATTTAACATCGTCAATAAGTTACTCATTAATGTTATCTAACTATATACAACCATCATAGTGGTGTTATTTTTTTTATATAAATTGTTATTTATAAAAGTAAGTGTTCAGTTCATTGAAACCCTAAACGCTAAACTAGGTAAGCCCGTATCATAGGGGCTAATCCCTTCCCTAGCATTGACATATTTCTGTTCGAGCTACTAAATTATAAATAAAAAGGCTTAATTTAAGATTTATGTTTTTCATAGATTTCTTTTAATTTGACTAAGTTACTGCAATTTTTGCACAAATTTAGGGTTTACGGAATTTTTCCTTTTTTTTCTACAGCTACAAGCTACAGCCAGAGCTAGAGCTTCTTGCCGAATTTGATGATTCTAGGCCAACGAGAAGTACCCTATAGGTTTTGGTTCCCTTTGCAATTGTATGCGAAATGTAACGTAATCAGCCATATCTTTAATTGCGTAGATTTTTCATACCTTTAAGGCACCGCAGAGTATTTGGTGTAAATTTCAAGTGTACACATTTAAGCGGTTTTGAGAAAAAACACAACACAAAACCTAACCAAATTAACCACAGAATGTAAAGCCACACTAACTAATTTTAAGGAAATTTAGTCAAACATTAAGTACCTATTCTTATTTTATAATTATAACGACAATAAAGTACCTTGGTACTTTATTGTCGTTATAATTATAAAATAAGTATAAGTTAAGTAATTTAAGTGTCTTACCAGTCACCTGTATATTGTAAAATTTATTCTTCACTATTTAAAAACTATAGATAGTTAGAAGAATATAAAGTATTAACGTTGTATGTATCTACCAAAATAGTCTATAAAAGAATAGTATAAAATTTACATATCTAAAATATTTGGGTTCCGCGAAAAGTTTAATAAAAAATAATTGCGTTTCATCGGTCTCTTCTTCATAGACTGCAGAAATAAGGTATGGAAGCGAGAGAAGTAAATGTAGTGATGCCACCTGAATGCTTGAATTTGAAGAAAAAGCGTGTTGTGATGATTCCAAAAAGACGAGAACATATTATGGCGTTTATTTTACATAATATATACGACGTAAAATTTCTCGTTTTGTATATAAAAAGTTATGAAGTATCTTTATTGAAATAATGATGCTGTTAAAGAAATAAGATTTAGACGGTGGTCTGGTGTCAGGCATAAAAGTTACAAATCCGTTTACGTGTAATGCAGTGACCAAGAGAAATGGGGATTCATTTTTATATAGACAGATTAACGAAATTGACCTGCATATTTGACGTAAATAGCATATGAGACAAGCTGCATAACATAGCCGGTGACCGCTCGATATCTATATCTAACGCTCCCCTGCCACGTTCTAAGAAAGGAATTCCATTTATAGAGGCAACTGGGCTGAATCTTCTAAGTTTGAAGAATAGGTCGTGTCTACTACTTGGAATTATTCAAAATTTTGTTGTTAGTTGACACAATACTTGACATTAATGAAGAAGAATTCCAGGTTTTATATCAATTATATATTAATAAAGTATTTTGACTAAATTCCAAAAAAAAATACTTCATCAAAGACAACTTTATCTTTGTAGAAGTAATTTGTTTATTTAAAAATACAAAAATAGTGGAATACTTAAAAGCTTAGATAATCTACACCTAGAATATAAGCTTAATAACAGTAACTGTATGAATGAAATCTATAATTAATATTTCTATATTGAGTTAATTATTAGCTTTGTAGCTAAAGAGTTTGATTGCTTGAACGCGCTAATATCAGGGACAACTGGTCCAATTTGAAAAATTCTTTCAATGTTACATAGCCCATTTATTGAGAAAGGCTATGTATCACCGCGCTAAAATTTTTCAATCTTACGCGGACGTATTCGCGGATGACAACTAGATCTATAATATAACCCTCCAAACTAACATAATTTACTGATCTTAACATACCAGTTATTATTAAATAAATACAAGATGGCTACTGCCGACGTTGACAGATACCTTAATTACCAGAAGGCAGACATTATTGCTTATGTCTCTTGAAAAAAGAATAATTAATTGAGGTAATCATTTATTGTCGATATCTAATTTCATCCAATCCCTAGTGACATTAGAACAAAGAGTTTTAAGAATAGAGCGCGTAATACCTATAGTTTCGCAACAAAACCGTAACGCTTTCACAACCGGATTAAACCGGTGACTATACGTAACAAAGTTCGGTATTCGCGTCGCCCGCCATAGCGGCCTAGTCGCGAAGTGGAAACTATCGATTATCGAAACAACACTAAACGTTGCTCACATGTGAACTACGTAAATTAATTAATAAGTTGGCAACGCGATAAATCCTGAAGGTGGAGATGTCATGTGTTCATTACGTTTATTAACTTCTATTGCTAACACCTAAAGTAGATCTAAAAGGTTAAGGAGTTCCGACACATGTAAGAAAAATATTATTAAAGCTAGAATAGAAATACTTTGTGCGAATAACATTATGAATAACAGTATGATTTTAAAATTCTACTAAACCAATATTATATATAATATTAAAATATAAAATAGTATTATAATATTTTTTATTATATTGGTATAAATTCTAATTCTGCTTTCAAAAATGAACCTCGGAAAGATCTATTTTTGTACTGAAATGTCAAAATGTATATTCCAGCATATTTCCAACGCTTGCCAGATTAAAAACCATATATTGGAATAATCTATCAAGTTTCGTACATCGCATATAAAGCGGCTGCGACAGTTTCAATACTTCCAATTTTGACTCGCTTTTTTACTTTGGCGTCAAAGTCGAGAACTATTGATTTTTATCGAATTATTAATGAGAATTGATTGTGTGTTACCAGTACAATAACAGCTACATACTTGTAGACCAGAGGCCGGCAACCTTTTAGCAGGCAAAGGCCACATCGTTAAAAAATAAGATGTATACGGGCCACATTGTTAAAAATTTAGATGTACGCGGACCACATCGTTACAAATGATTTGTAGACTGTTTGTGATTTGTACTTGTAAATTAAATATTTGGAAATAGGTGTCTAGCTATCTATTTATGTCTGTAGATATTACAACCCATATTAAAAATGCAAAATTTTAGTTCATAATTGTACTGATTTTTTCTTTTAGTATATAAAGATAAAAGTCTAGGTTTTGTGCTACGTAATTATTATTATTTATTCATAAAAACTAGCTTGACATTTGAAAACAGTCGCGGGCCATAGATAGTAACGGGCCACTCGCAGCGCACGAGACACGCGTTGCCGACCGGTGTGTATTATGGAATTGTTAATACATACTGTTTTTTTGTATGTGTGGTAAGGGGCAAACGGATTATCATTAATCGAAAAATTAGTAACATATTAGTTTATTATAAAAGTAACATATTAGTCCCACAACTACCGATTATCGAATTATTTCTGTTTGCGAGCAAACTGTATTTAACTTAATAACTCAATAAATTAATAGCGAGCAAACTCATTAATGTGTTAAGACATCCGCCTTCAGATTTATGCGGATTCGATAACGAACTAAGGTAATTTACGAATAGTGTCAAACTAAATGTACAACGCAGCTTCACCGATTTCCAAAAACAGGAGAATGTTAATTCGTAATTTTTTTATCTTCATCGTTTTTTAGCAGTTAGAGGCGGTCGTGGACTAATCAGCGGTCGTCATTTGAGTCGATCGCTAGTTTAAGTTGCTCTTGCTGCGACTGGGTGATAGATGGATTACCCTTTCTAGCAGTGGTTTATATTTGATATCCGAACTCCTTCGTGTTTCAGAAGGCACGTAAAACAGTGGGACCTTATTAGTGTCACTTTGTGATATTAGTCGTAAGGTTGTAGAGATCGTGGGGTTTCCGAGGATGACGTCAGATGGCAATCGGTCATCTCAACTCACCTCATAGCCAAATCCTATGCAATCTAAGCGGACCCTGGTACTTAACCTGGACAACGCTAGGAAGAAGAAGAAGATTGTTTTTTACCAGTTATGATGATATTCTCGTTTCGTACATTTTACCTACAAAGAAATACCATAAAATGAAAATAATAATTTGAAAAGCCATGAATTCGGTTCGAGTAAGAGGGTAAATATCAATGTGAGAAAGAATACACTATAATGCTGTAACATTTAATCAGATTTTTAATATTTTTACTGATTTTTATCAGCGAAAATTTCGCGATCGGAGGAGTATATACATGAGAGTATGCGAATGCTAATAGTTTTATAAAATATGCACTATAAATATATTACATTATACAACTAAAGCAACACGCATACCAATGTCAAATGATTTACACACACATATATCTGACTATAAGAAGGTGTCAAAGCGTAGTCATGACATCCGTAATGCACCCAGCAATTTATTTGTTTAGTCAACCAAGCAAAAAATTTATAACAAAAAAATACGAAAGTATGTCACAAATATTTAGCATCAATTTATGTAAAGAGTATCCATATATAATATATGTATTTATTTTTATGGCTGTTTGGTTTAGCCAATACATTTATTTGTGTAAAAAAAAGCATTTGCTTTTTGAAATTAAAAATGTATTGAAATTTAAAGACTAAATTAGAGTCTATTTGCGGCTTAAAATTAAAAAAAAATGTAAAATAAACGCACTAAATATTAGATTTTTTGTTTTACACAGATTAAAATAGTAAACGTTTCGTATTACAGCTCGCTGCTAAGCGTAGCCCTGAACAAGAGAAGTGTGTCCGGGGGCTTTGTGTAGCTGCGCAAAGTTTTGTAGTACTTTGTAGTCTTCATGTACAAAAATGTACAAACTCTTTGAGCTCCGGCTTTAGAAAAATCGAAACACTTTTTTTCCGTTCAAAAAACGGAACGGCTTACTTCGGTTCGAAAAGTTCGTGCTGTCCTCAGAATGCCTAACACAAACATTCTCGATAGTTTTACTTGCTTATTACGTTCGAAACCGAACGTGAAATAAAACATAAATGCCACCGTTTTACACAACTTAGTTGCTAAACATTGCTAGCTCGAATGAAATAAGAACTCGCACGTATCGAATCCACACACTATTAGGAAAATTCTGACTTATTGCTCTACGACATCTGCTATCGTGGAAATGCTGTGCCTAAATTATAAGCGGAAGCGGAGGGATTTCTGTGAAAGAAAATTTTCTTTTTTATTACAAAACAATATGAAAATTTTACTTAATATACACGAATAAGCGAAATTCATTAAATTGTATATTTAAATAGGCTTATAGACTTATAACCATAAATTTGTATGAATTTAAACTTTACGGTCACATTTATGATCATCGGATACCTTTTTAGGGTTCCTTAATACTACAAGGAACCCTTATAGTTTCACTCAGTCCATCCGTCTGCTCAGACGTAATAGTTCCTAAGAATGCTGGTTGAATTTCCATGTCGAATCGAAAAGATGAGTTGTTAGTTGAATAGGATCTTTTGTTTAAGTTTACAGGGTAATTTAATTTAATTTTACATGTTAGCCTGTTAAGGCGTTTGTAAACATATTTTTCGAAATTATTTTAATTTTATGTCTTACCGAATTATATTATTATTGATTCTTGTTTATCATATAATGTTAAATGGCAAATGAATGGTTTTATATATTTCTGAAAGTCTATTTAGTTTAAAATAATTTCGAATTTTCAATGTTACTTCTCGAAATAAATAAAGACTCGAAATGGATTAATTTCATAAAAATATTGAAAAAAAACAAAACGAACAACTATATAAGAGTCGTGCGATAATTTATGTTAACGTTTAAACACAGGTATATATGATAATGAATATCTATGTTATATTATGAACAAAATAAACACTACAAGATCAGCAGACATGACAACTAAACTCAGAGAACCATGAAGAGGTTCGTGCTCGGTATCAAACTCCAAGACCGAGTAACCAAAATTAAAATCGATTGCTTTATCCTCTATTTCAAATGACCCTTTTTCACCTTCTTATCTTAAAGACAGTTCTTATTTAGGTATCTAGCAATTACGTACAGGGTTGTCTCTTTGTTTGTAGCGAAAGTTTTTATTTTTTATTGCTGACTAAGTCCACGACATTTGTCTTCGTGGGTAAAACATTTCTAATTCAATTTCTTTTGAAAAATAATATCCTTTCAATGCTGGTCCCTAATCTATTATAATTACCCTAAAAATTTGATTCTTGAAGTTATCTCAGATAAGCAAACAGAGCGACAAAATGAATTTAAGACAGCGCTTCGAAAATAACCTATAAAATAAACTATTTTCTACCTCAAGTAAGTAATTGTTCTCTCAACTCACTTTATCGACTCGTTCCCACTCACACTCATTAACACACACTGCTATCTCCGCCGTCGATACTACATATAGCACCTTCATGGTTTATTAAATAGTTTATCGAAAAAAGTTTTTACTGTGGGGCAACTATTTAACAATTGTTTTTTAAATTCACAATTCATAGATAATTTCTCTATGATTTATAAAATTTTACTATTGCCAGTAATTGTATAAATAAGATGTTAGTGTAGCGATAATTTATTTTACACAGATAAATTACGTAGATCTTACACAATGTTATTTTTTTTTTAAATTAAGGAAGAAAAAATTTTTTTTAAACAAGCTTTTATTGCTTGTTATTAAAATGAACTAAAAGGTTAAAAATAATTCGAATAGTAAATTCCTGACGAGCATTGGTTAATTATACTCGTAATTATTGATGATGCCGACTCACGAGTAATTGGCCCCGGGTTTTGTTTCTGGCTGCTTCACATTAAGAAATTGGATTTGGATTGTTGGCCATTTTTTTTTACTCTCCATCTGTTATTGACGATTAGAAGAGAAATGTAAAATAAAATTTTGTATAGAAATAAATAACTTTTTTATATACAAGTATCTTTAAAATCATTATTAAGAAAAGAAGTTCATATTATGTAAAATAATACAATATATAGCTTAAGTTGGTCTTATAGGTAAACCCTGGTCGCCCCTTAAACACAAAACATAATTTGAATAATGTGTATTGGTTATAACGACTATCGGATACAGCGTCCTAGCTTATAGGTTTACTTCAATGCCGTAATCACCGGTTTCAACTTTCATAAGGCAAAGCGGGTTAATGCTAATATGAAATAATCCATAATATGTCCGCATCATTATTCAAGTTGATACATAAGAAACCAATTTTGTTTTTCATTCTTACCATTGGGGAAGGAGACTGTTCCGGAGCGCATTAGAACAGAAAAAAATTTAGTACTTTTATAAGTGCTTGCTTCTTTTCTCAATAGTCATTTGCTTTTCATATACAGGGGAAACATAACCGCTGGGATTGTTAAGTGATGAAATATTTTTGTCGATTACTAAACCAGTCAATATTTATTCTGTTAAATGAAGAACGGTTTTTTATGACACAATATATATCTGGTCTTGGCTGAGGTTCTAAACCTTGAATAGGGTATTAAAAGTGTCTTATTAATTAAAACTATCCTATACTCCTTATTACTACTATACTACTTGTTAAATTTAGCTTATATATTAAGCATAAATAAATATAATAGATATTACCGGCTGGACCAAATTCGGCTACAAAAATTTACGTACTATATTATTATTTTAAGCTATTTAAATTATTATCATGTACCTCTTTGAACCATCCCTGCTTTATAATAACTCAATGGACGCGTCGGAATCTACTTAGCATGCGTTATAAGATATTAAAACATGTTTTAGGGAGAATATGATTTGTAAAATGAAAACAAAGATAAGCAGACCGTAACTAAATCACGTTGATAGGTTTTCATACATTGACGCGCCTACAACTATCCTTGAGAAAGCCGTCGCGTCGCGTCGTGTGAAAAACCTTTAAGGGCTTTGACCGGCCTTTATGAAACAGGTTTTAGGTGGTGCATATTCTGCAAGGGAAACGATTTTCTAACCAGGCACTATTCATCTTTCATTATTATAATATTCGCTTATTTTAAATGACAGATTATCTATACATATAAATAAAACCATAGTTTCTGTTTGTAGTGTCGAAAATATTTATTTTTAAAGATTGTATATGACGATATTATAATATACGATACCTATAACAAAATTGCAAACTAAAAATCTTTTGTTTGTCTATCGGTTTATTTCGGATAATATCTGAAACAGCTGGATCGATTTCGACAGGACTTTCTACTGCAGATAGCTGATATTACAAGGAGTAACATAGGCTACTTCACTTTTTGTTTATTTTTAACCGACTTAAAAAAAAGGAGGTTCTCAATTCGACTATATTTTTTTTGTTGGTCACCTCTGAATTTTCTACTTGGTTAAGCGATTTTGATGATTCATTTTTATTTGAAAGCTGGTGCTGCCCATGTGGTCCCATTTCAATTGGCTCCAGTTATGAAAATATCAAATCGGTTTGTTTTTAAGAAAGAAAGATTATTTCATTTCAGTTAGTGTTTTAAGCTTATATCAACTCCTTTTTTCACACAAATCAGTGGGTCTAGCACGAACATTTTCATCCTAAGTAATGTCGAAGGAATATTACTTCGGATGAAATGTTCGTGCTAGACCCACAGCGGATCCTTGCATTAGCATTGATTAAAAGCGTGACATGACTAAGACTTGCCTCTTTACCAGTAAAGTCGCCTCATCGACTTATGTACTTAGGATGAAAATGTTCGTGCTAGGAGCATACTCCATGTATGTTACCTTACATAATTAACCCTTAGCCTAACTTGGTACAATTATCTCAAAAACCTCATACAATAGTTTGCCGATAAAGGTATAGCAATCAGTTAAATTATTATATTACTAAATAATCCACCTATGTGAATATAAATGCGCTATCTATTGTGTCAAGTGTATGGGTAATTCCCGAGGAAAAACACAAACTATAAAACAGTTTCGGCATCGGAACTCAAATTTACTTAGTCATGCAGATTTTAATAGTTGCATATAATAAAGTGGGATTTATTTATGACGTTCGCCTAAACCAGGGGTCGGCAACCTGCGACTCTTCGGGTATGAAGCTGCGGCTCTTTAGTTTCATACGCAAATATGATAAATGATTATCTAATATTATATAATTTGTTGTGCAAAAACACTACATACACATGCATAAATAGGTATTTTTCTTATAAATAAATATATATATTTTTTGACAAGTAATTTTACTTACGCGAGTACTATTTATTGCCGGGAAGAAAAATTTTTATGGCTCTTTAGAAACTTTGAATTTTTTTTTAATGGTATTCTTGACTTACCCCACTTAAACGCTTGCGGACCTATGGTCTACAC
>JANCMC010033613.1:26834321-27013691 GCA_024363005.1 Charaxes varanes | reverse complement strand
TAACTTCATAATTGCTTAACAATTTGCTTTATGTTTTCTTGATTATAAAGATTTTGTATTAAATGGAACGCAAATGTTCTCGACGCTTGATATATGTGGATATTTAATGTTCAAGGTAGTCTCGTTTAAAATAGTTATTGCACCCATTTTTTTGTCACTTCTTTTTTGGAAGCACGCTAATTCGCAAATGTTTGTTGATCGAAGGGTATAAGCTCATAATTTTTGACCCCCACTGTCTTCCCCACCCTTTGCCAGAGTATTTTGAACATAGATGCATTCTGCGAATACAATACAACAATTTCTATAAGCAATGAAATAAATGTTATAATACTGATGATATTAGTAGTGATAATTGTTAAAATAAAGAAATAATTATAACTTCTACCAAGAAGACAGCGTTGTATGCACCCATTTCATTATCAATTTTCACTTTTTACGGAATTTTTCGATATTTTCGAAATTTCCTTGAGGGCACTCTGTGCCCCCACATGGCCACATAAAAAGCCTTAATTCCATCTAAATAAACAGTTGTTCACAATCTTTTTATTCAAATTGAAGTTATATTTTTATATCTAATCATTTCCCTTGATACGTAAATAATGAATATTTTTGTTATGATACACATTTCACTATAATTTTGTGTAACTGATATAAAACATAAAGATTAGAGGGTTTTTTTATTAAAACAATGAACTGACTTTATATATGCAACAATTTATATCACCTATGTCAATTTGATAAGCGCGTTGACAATTATTTTATTAGTTACTAGCTGTATCTGCGACTTGGCCCGCCTAAAATTAGGTTAAAAAATAAATTATTAAATCAATTAAACATTCGTGACCCGATGAGAACCTTGCGATCTACGTCTTACATACCATTCGTTGAAATATATTCTTCCTCACGTCAAAAACGTTATTCACCAATTAATAGATTTTTTTTCTATGTTACAAGGGAGCAGACGAGCAGGCAGCAGGCACCAAAGTGCCTACCGGCGCCCATGAACATCTGCACGACCAGTAGGCCAGCAGATGCGTTGCCGGCGTTAGGAATGATGCTAACTTATAATTCTATTCATAAATGTATACATAAGATTAATGCGCGGTCAATCACTACACCTGACATGTACGATATTGATGGTCCGCTGGATATTGATCTTTTTTGTAACAACCTTTTGAAGTTTAAATTTAATTTATCAAAATTTTATTTCACGAACATTTAAATGAAATCTAATCAAAATTAATTTATTCTTTTGTTTATAATTTAATTAATTTATGATTTAGTTTAAAAGTACCTATGAAAGTCATTTTTAGCGTTGTTGGGGATCTATTCTCTAACTGGGTTAGGGAATCAAATAACACTGAACTTTTCTTATTTTCATAGACTGTATTTACAAGCACACAATATAACATCTGGAATCAATTAGCGTCGTATGATAACGTTCAGTGTTAGATAGCCCATTTATCGAGGTAGGCTTTAGGCTATATATCATTCCGCTAAAATTTTTCATCTAGTTTTATGTGGACTAAGTAGCGGGTAACTATTACACTACACTAGTGAGTGTATATAGGGGATTTAAATGTGACAATAAAAAAATACTTGTCTTTTCTAAGACTTATAAGTAGACTAACAGATCGATCAGTCATTTGAGTCGATTGCTAGGTTAAGTAGTTCTTGCCGCGGCAGGGTAATAGATGGGTGACCAATTCTAAAACTGGTTTTCAAATATCCGACCTTCTCCGTGTTTTGGGAGACACGTAAAACAATGGTCATTTGTTCATCCAAATACACAATTTTTTTACTGCTAAAAATTTTCATAAAGAACATAGGTATCTTAAATACCGTTCTCAGGAAGTCAAATTCTTATTTTATCAAGTATTAACTAACAATTTCGCTTTTACGGGAAAGAAATAGATTCAAGTAACCCAGCATATTAGAGGACATTAAATGCTAATCAAAAAGTTAATGTAAAAAACAGATTTTTTATAGCTCAAATAATAGAACCGATTATCAAATTACCTACCTTTCTATTTCATTAGCAACGTCCAAAATAGCACCCCTCATATAGGCAGTCAACATGTCCACGTCTTTAAGCTTAGTAGGAGGGGAAAAGGGAATATTAGACATACCTAAAAAGTATTCCTAATATTCTTTAAAAAAAATATTGTTTTAGTATTAGTCGGAGCACAATAAAACTTTTAATTGACACTATGTTAAAGAAGTGAGCTGGTACAGTAAAAGTAAATTGAGGAAAGTCTGTAAAAAAAATCATTTCATGACTGCAACTCATGTTTTTATAATGGTCATTGTATTGCAATAATAATTAGATTCTGCTTAACCAAACATTCAGAAACCAAATTCAAAATTACTGAAATATATTCAGGAATTTAATAGGGAATTTATATATTAATACATTATAGCGTTCCAATACAGGAAGCAATAATGAGAAAGGCGTAAAGTGTTCCAGGTTATGGGAATACACTAAAATAGAAAAAAAAAACATATTTTTTTAATGACAACTTAATTTTGTATATTATAGGCCAATAATATTAGATTTTTGTTATCGACTTAGAATGATATATCATAAGGTAGGTTAATTAAAATCCCCTAAATATCATATCAAAATGTTTGCGCTGCTCGTCAATAGGAAAAATTATAATTAATTAAAAACTGTTTTAAAAAAATGAAAATACCGAAAATTTGTAACATATTTAAGGGAAAGAAAAATATGAGCTCAGACGTAATAGTTCCTAAGAATGCTGGTTGAATTTCCATGTCGAATCGAAAAGATGAGTTGTTAGTTGAATAGGAGCTTTTGTTTAAGTTTACAGGGTAATTTAATTTAATTTTACATGTTAGCCTGTTCAGGCGTTTGTAAACATATTTTTCGAAATTATTTTAATTTTATGTCTTAGCGAATTATATTATTATGGATTCTTGTTTATCATATAATGTTAAATGTCAAATGAATGGTTTTATGTATTTCTGAAAGTCTATTTAGTTTAAAATAATTTCGAATTTTCAATGTTACTTCTCGAAATAAATAAAGACTCGAAAGCATAGCGGGACCGCCTTTATTATTTGTTCATACTTCTGGTATCCATCATTTCTTAAAAATAAAGGTTTTAAAATATTAAATTATTTGATAAATTATTGACAGAATCAGGCGTTATTTACGAAAATATGTCAAGTATATTATAAGCAAAACAGATAAGAATCCCTCTGTTAAAATGTGTGTATAAAAGCTCAGCACTATACCAGTTTTCTTTTGTGCCTCAACGCATGTTGCGCTCCGGAAACGAAGCACTTGACAAAGGGTTTTCAAATCCTACAAACTATAATCTTGCAAATTAACTTTACACATATGCTTTTTATTATGCATACTATGGGATACTTTAGGCACATAGTCCTCGGTTTCGAATACTTTTATTTAATTTTTATTATTGAAATACAACCTCATTTACTGTAAACATTTTTTTCTTAAATAAACATCATAAAAATTTTTTGGACAAATAGTGCTTTAGGGAAATTTTCCCAAATATCCATTAAAAAACTTTTAAATTTGCTTAAACGCGCTAATCTCGGGAACTAAGGGTACAATTTGAAAAATTATTTCAGTGTTAGAAAGCCCATTTACCGAGGAAGGCTATAGGCTATATATCATCACGCTAAAATTGAATATAATATTTTTACCTAATTTTACATCTACGGTCCCATAACTTTCATCCGATAAGAAATTTTGAGCATAACTATCACAAAATTTGGTGCATTATTTTTTTTTATCTTGTTTTCAGTTTGTACTCATTATGATTTCTTTTTTAAATTGCAAGAAGCAAAGAAGTCGATGGGTTTAATTATAACGAACTACGACGTCCTTGGACATCTAAATGGCTTGGAGAGGGGTGTCGGCCTCTGTAAAAGAAGTGCTGCTTGCTTGAAGGTCCGTAGGTTGCATCGGATCAGCCTAACTTATTATTAAATTCGTTTTAATTTAGGAATCAACTTAAGACGTAATGTTTATCTGTCATTTCATTTGTATGTATCTTATTCTATAATATATAAAGCTGAAGAGCTTGTTTGTATGCTTGAACGCCCTAATCTCAGGAACTACTGGTCCGATTTGAAAAGTTCTTTCAGTATTAGATAGCCCATTTATCGAGAAAGGCTATAAGCTATATATCATCACGCTAAAATGTTTTACCTAATTTTACGCGGACGTAGTCGCGCGTAGCAACTAGTAGATTGATATAGTATAGTAAAGTCCAACCTACGTAATTAAGTAGGTATGGTAAGTTATTACAAAAACCTTATTTAATAGGCTACAAAGCAGTCACTTTCCACTAGGTGGGCTAATTTCCTTTTGCGTTCAAGCGCAATTTAAATATCATCACTTTCACATTTCAATTTCCGTATTATTTTATTTTATTTACATCACATAGTCCAATGACCTAAATGATAAAAAATATAAAAAATCTCTTTTATATTGCCAAGGAGCTAGTTTATAGTTAGTAGACATCCGCTACGAACGGATTTTTCGATCGAGTCAGGAGGTCTAAGGGCTCTCGCAAGTTAAGTTTCACGCGAACAAAGTCGCGTGAAACAGCTATTTTATAATATTTTTAGATTTGTGACCAAAATGGAAGGACGGTGATTTTGCAAAATTTAATTATTTGCATATTGGCTAGGGTTGAGAATCGGTCAACATTTATTTTTCATCCCCCTAAGTGATAAGGGTGGCCCACGCGGACGAAGACGCGGTACAGTCTAGATAAGTATAGATATGATTTAAATATAGTAATCCATTTAAAAGGTGTAATGACTTTGAAGGCATTTTTCAAAGTATATATTAATGTATAAATTCCTTAAAATATCTTCAAGAAAAAATACTTTACATATTTCTAAAAGAAGAACTTAAATAAAGTAGAAAAAATTACTCAATATTCCTTAACAGTTACATAGAGTGCCTTTAGAAAATCAGACTAAGAGAGAGATTCAATTGAACGGAAATGTTTTCCCAATGAAAATAAAAACAAATAGACCCAATGGAAAAGACGTAATTTCCATGATTGGTCCAGAGTCCCTTTCGGTTATCTTTTTTTGTGTCATTTTTTTTGTTCCTTGCGTCTTTATTCCACCCTCTAGAAAAGAGGGCTGAGTACACGTGGATAGAACAATCTTGATACTTCGTAATATCTGAATTCTTATTTCATAACGGCCTGTTATAATATTTGATGATAAAAATAACTGAATCGTAACTACAAAATGTATAAAGAGATACGAACTGAAAAGAGACACAAGATTATGTCCTGAAAATCTTAATAATTGAAAGAATATGGAGAATATGATAGTAATATCTTATTTTAAATATTAGTGCCTATACATTATTTCAATAACATTTTTCCATATAAAAAGTCTACCCTAAAACTCACCTTTGTCAGATTACAGTATATCTTTATTTTTAATTATGCAATATAGAGTAAATATATCTATACTTAATATATAAAGCTGAAGCTTGTTTGTTTGCTTGAACGCGTTACTCTCGGGAAGTATTGGTACGATTTGAAAAATTCTTTCAGTGTTAGATAGCCCATTTATCGAGGAAGGCTATAGGCTATATATCAGGACGTTGAATTTTTTCACCTAATTTTACGCGGACGAATTTGCGATCTACAACTAGCTGTTATATAAGCATGCATTTAACTGTTAAGTGTTAGTAGCTCGGCTATTAACCGAGTACTCATAATGCATACACTGTGACACTGCATTGTATTGTTCACTGCCCTGCGTGTACAATAATATCGGGTGACTTCTAAAAATCCGCGCCGGAAGTGAGTACATACCTGTACACTCACTTACAAATTTTTCTGAGGAAAGTCACGTTATGTCCTTATGGGGCATCATACTATATATTATTGTCTAGTCTAAGTATTGTTAAATAAATTATAATATTTTTAGTATAGTGTGATGTATCGAATAAATGTTTCTTTCTTTCTTTAAATTAAGCTATTGAGGCAAGGTTCTATGACTTGAAACAAATACAATATTATTATTTATTGCCGGAAATTGTTTACTTAATTGCTTGTTGGATTACGCGCGGAGTAATTTTAATGAGGCCCGCCCCATCGCTGTAAGTAGCCTGTACAAATAAATAAGGCTCTATCTAGATTAGTTTTTGCTCTTAATTACTAGTTGCGTAACATCCGCTTACGTCCGGTTACAGCCTATCAGATAGCGAAGCATTGTTTGGCATCGAACGGACTTTAAATTGACCAGTTATTTTCTACTGTATTTGATAATTTCTAAAGTTATGTCACGCGACGGTACTGCTAGTGTCAATTTTAAGCAAATGAATAAAAAAATTGTTTCGTTCGGTTTATAAGAGTTCCCAGTGGCCTAAAACCCTATTTAAAAGTAATGCATCTGCAAGCCTTTTAGTGGTGCCGTTGTCCATGGGCGTCGGTAGTCGCTTACCGACTGCTAGTTTGCCTGCCTAACTTTAAAATTGTGAACTTTGCGAGCAGGAAATTCTCATCTTTTACAAGAGCAATATATGGGGTCGTAAATTTCTGTTGAGAAGAAAATGAAAGATCTCGGAAAAGAAAAAAATAGTTGCATAATACCTCTCCTAGCACAGATGGTTAAAAATAAATTAACATTTTTCGTTTACCTTACTTGAACCGACTGTAAACCAACATTGGTTTATATAAAAAATTATATAAACCAATGTTGGTAACACCTATGCAACATACTAGTTGCTTCCCGCGACTTTGTCCGCGTAAAATTAAATGAAAAATTTTAGCGTGATGATATATAGCCTTCCTCAATAGATGGGCTATCTAACACTGAAAAAAAAATTTCTAATAGGACCAGTAGTTCCTGAGATTAGCGCGTTTAAACAAACAAACAAACTCCAGTTAAACCGTCACGTATGCAGCAGACGTCAGTTTCCGCATCACCCATGTCATCTGCCATCACCGATCAGCACGTTTCCCTTAGCCCTTATCAGCACGAAAGTAAAAAAAGCATTGCGTAAATCTGGGCATTGGCGTTTTTTCAGCGTCATCGATACGGAAATATTTCGTATATGTATATACATAGCAATGAAAATTGAACATTGCTCGATAAAAATGCGTCGCGTTATAAAAGCACTACTATGTGAACAGAAATTTGGAAATCCATATGTTATATTTGAACGTTTTTTTATCGCGCGGTAAAAAAGCTCTAGTGCTCTCGAATGGGGGCTTACCATTAATTAACTCTAGACTCCCCTACAGACATGCTCTTGGCCTTAACCTCAGATATTGAAGGAATCATAAGGCTAGGCTAGTTAGTGCTCTCTATCATCGGAAGGGAGTTACTATGTTAGTAATTAGTGAATAGTTGTAGGAAACCTGGTGTAATTAGTTTTATTTAAAATTATATTACTTCTAAGTAATAAATTCGTTTTCCTTTGACCCAACGTACGGTCCAACTTAGTTAGTGTATTTATTAGTGATAAATAAATAAAAGAAGTTGCCTTGTTCTTAGCTATACAGAAAAGGGGCAACGACAAAAGTGAATTTAGACAGATAAAGAGCTACTTATTCTTAAACTGATCATGATGAATTCAAGTTCAAATTCAAATGATATTTTATTCAAGTAGACTTTTACAAGTTCTTTTGTAGTAATAAAAGTTATTATTGAACTATTAATATTAGAAACTTGCATAAAGTTCAAGCTGTTGTATTAATTTAAGAACAGTTGCATGAGCAAGCAAGTTTTCATTTGAATTGTTGCTAAATTTTAATGTATCCAGTTTAACAATAATTTATGTTTAATATCTCAATCTATGCATTTAAATGGAATTGAAGTGCCCTTTTGTGATTTATAAACATTTAAATGGCTACATATGCTAACTTTTTGGAGCGATACCACAATTGGAGCTTTAAAGTGATTTCCATTTAAATTACACTTTATCTTATTTAAAAAACTTATCGATAAGCGCCCTTTGACCCTTTCACTTAATGTCAATTTTACCAAATTCAAAAAAAACGAAACGCAACATTCCAATGAAAATAATATATCAACCTGATGATATGTTTCAGTATGAAATATATATGATAATACATACGAAAATATTTATTTATATATTCTTTATTTAATGTGTACATTTTGCATCAATAATGAAATTATTACCTTTTTAGGCATATTAGTGCTAATGCAATATATACCTTTATATTACGAATATAATAATCAAATCCTTTGTATTACGAATTCAAAATTTAGATAGAAAGCATTAAAATCCTATTTGACGAATTTTTAAACCTATAACAATTACATACCGTATCCTACCAATAATTGCCCAATTAATTGTAAAACAGTCATTCATGTTTCGACAGGTTAAGACACGTTTACTTTGGCAAATCGAATCGTAATTCAATCAAACCTCTTAATAACAACCATCATTGTAACAAATTACGCGGTATAACGAATATTGTTTCAGTTATTTGAGTTTCGTTATATCGAGGTTGCACTGTTTATAATTAATTTCCGTTGCGTCACCCGAACCAGCTGAAAATCAGCTCTTTATGCTGAGCCGTTACCTTTTTTTTGGGTTGTGCTACATAAAACATTTTGTTGTTGTGTGGCATGACTCATAAATAAATTAAGTTTCATTTCAGTTCATTTCATTTCATATTTTATTAGTTAAGCATGGTGCAAAAAGTATAAAATAAAATAGTAACCAAAAGTTGAAATAATGATTTTACTTTGTCACGTTTGTCTTTTTAGCATTAATACTTACTGTGCTAATATGAAACTTGGCTACGCCATGTTCCGAATCCGAATTTGACAACGATTCAAATTACAACAACAAAAATTCTATACAGTTTTTCAGTAATTATTAAAATCACAATCGAAATATACAATTCATGATTACTTTTTCACAAACTTACAATTAAAAATAACTTGTGAAATTGAAAAAATGGATTACATTTTGTAATTTTTATAATTTATTACATAAATTGTAAAAGACTTGTCTTAAAAACAAAGCGAATTTAGAGATACAATCCCATTTTTTAATTATGTGCATATATTTCATATAATTATTTTCTTTTCTTACGTGTTTTCACATTTACGTAATATATTAATTTAGTGGGAACAGACTTTTAAGAAGTGAGAAGTATAAGGTTTCTTTGGACTATTTTTACCAAAATCACAATGCTTGATAAACGGGATAAACGGGTAACGACTGAAGGAAGGAATTTTAACTATGCACCGATGGTCTAACCATCCACAGGAAATCGCTTATTCGCTGTTAATATACACAATAAGAAAGAAGTAGAACAATTCTAAACCAGACTACACACAGCAGAAATAGCATGCTCTAAATTATAATAATCTTAAGCTAAGAGGTTGTCTATACTCTATACTAATATATAAAGCTGAAGAGTTTGTTTATTTGTTTGTTTGAACGCGCTATTCTTAGGAACTATTACTGGTCCGATAGAAAAAATTGTTGTATAAAGAAATTAAAAACATAATGTTTTACTACTGGTAGTTTATTATATATTTCAAGGATTTTGAAAGCAGTTTCTAGAAATCACAGACTTATAAATTTAAATGAAATGCCTGTACAATTCTGTACAGAAGTACAAACTTCATTAAAAATATTAAAAAAAAAATAGAACTTTATAATTGCTGAATATGTAGAAATTGTGTCGTATAAAATAAATTTAAATAAAATATCGCGCGAATTCATAAGAAACTATTGTTAAACAAAGAAATTAAAAACATAATGTTTTACTACTGGTAATTTATTTTATATTTCATTACATACAACTTCATATTGAAATACGTTTGTTTCAGTAAATAATCTATTTGATGAGAACTCCATACCATCAAAAATAGTTAATTATAATTTTACTAATTGTACATTTACTAATTACTGAGTAGGTTTCCTTTTAGGTATACTGCACTGCTTAATATTTTGAATATTCTGTATTCAATTTTAAGTGTAGAGTTTATTTTAAAATTATAAAATTTTTTACATGTATAAGACTGCAGTGCTTTGTTTACCTAATAAAGTTTTCTTATTCTTATTCTTAATTGTTTCTCTAAATAAACTTTTTATCTACTATGCAAAATGATTTTTAAAGATGTTTGTAAAAGAAATAAATAAATAATAAATTATTAATACATTTTTGTATAGAAATATATATTAAATAATGACGTTCACATTATTGTACACAAAAAATATATTACGTATTGATAATGTATTACAATTTAGTTGTTTGTAACACACTACTGCGAAGCTGAAAATTTGGTGCTACTATAAGTTACCTGGGAGCCATGGATGAATTATTTATGTTTGCTATTTGAACTTTCCAAAACAACACCTTCCCAAAAATGTGATGCGGCCGCTTTGTATATTTGGGATTATGGAAAATTTAAAAAATAGGGTTCCCATAAATGAAAACTAGTCTGCCCCTGAGCAATCGAGTCTTTAAATAGGTAAAAGAACTTTGCACTGAAGAATTTATTACTCTGATTAACATATTCTTTAGGATGTTTTATTAAAATCTGATGATGTAAATTTCATTGAACTTGTACGTAATTAGCATACAGTAAAAACAGTGTTAAAAACATCATAATAGTGCATACCATATTTTTTTTTGTTATCACTTTGTCAAATGTCATGTTATTTAAGTAACAAAAAAAGCCATTTCGTTCCTTTTATCAACACCAATGCAAATTAGTGTATCGACCAGATTTTGTCATCTTTTTTTAACTTTATTTTGGGTGTTTTTTTTGCAAATCAATGTCAGAAATAACTCGAGTGTTTAATGACTTAATTGTGACATTAATTCGTCTTTCTATGGACAAAGAAATGTGATCTAAGAAAGAAACTGGGACAAAACAAGACTATCATTATGATTTAAACAATAAACAAATTTTATTTCTGCTTTTTAGTACTATAATGTTTATTCTATAATAGTTATGCTTCAATGTCCAACTTTCGTATACATTATTTTAATTAAAACTAAATTAAACTAATACGGAAATCTTAAAATCTTGAATGAGTATTCTACTTAAATAACAAAAGACTTCAACGGGAGTGAGGACCCGTTCTAGTACTCGTTTATATTTGATATCCGACGTCCTACGTGTTTCGGAAGGCACTTAAAACAGTGGGACCAGATTAATATCACTTTGTGATATTAGTCGTAAGGTTCTAGAAATAGTGCGAGTTCCGAGGATGACGTCAGACGGCAATCGGTCACCGCCCCACAGCCACATTCCCTACAATCTAAACGGACCCTGGTATTTAACTGAGATAGCATTAGGAAGAAGAAGAAGTTCCTTAGTCTCGCTAAAACTCGAAAATTGCTTTACGGATTTAAAGTCTATTTTTTTTATTCATTCCCTTTATTTCAGGGAAGGTTTAAAAGAAAAGTAATAAAAGGAAACCTCTAAACATGATTTAAAAATACGCAAAAATGAAGATTGGGTCACTACTTCAGCATTATTTAAACTTTATAAGAAGCCTTTTCACTGACGTGTCATACAGAATTATAATTTCATAAAACATTCGACAAATGACAAATACATAAAAGGATATTGGTTCATTGGCCAATAGCAACCAAAATACGAGCAAGACGTCTGCCGAGTCTGCTAATATAGAATAGTAAAAATAAATAATAAAAAAGTTGATTTTCAAAGGTCATTTATTTGTGACATATTCATGCGTATATATCATCTATGATTGCAAAGCTATTTGATTATTAAGAACATAAAATCGTTATCCATTATTACGAAAGCGTGGTCGCGTGTTCAGTGCGGTTTCGAAAGAGGCTTGTTTTAGGTGGTGTCATATTTGTCTATGACTTTCTCCATCAGACATTTCAAGTATTGGTAAGATCTCTCGCACTTACATGTCTCAGCTGTAAAAATAAGATAAGTTAATAAATTTATTGCTTGATACAGAACAAGTGTCTTCATTTTGTTAATATTGTGTTCTGATTCGTATTAAAATATGATCAAGGCAAGTTTTCGAAGTGAAATTTTTTTGTGCGCATGAGGGTAAAAATTTTATGGAAAAAAACTTGACTTTTAATTAAAAGGTCAAACTTTTTACGAAACTGTCCATATCTTCGAATTCTCACAGTCCACAGTCCCCCCAACCTAATTTATCACCGTTCAGAATACCAGAACGCCTTCCACACACGATCTCCGGCACTTATCGCGCAACATACTAAAGTTTTGTACATAGTATTGGTTTTTTAAGATTATTTGTATCTATATTGATAACGGGAGAAAATTCGATGTTCAGTTTAGCGTTCGTCATGGGATCGACGGCTCGAAGATTAGAATCTTGCGTAAGGCGCAGATAATACAAGATGAGATAGAATAATACTATCTTGCCTTGAGTTTCGATAGTAGGTACTGAAGTTGTTTGGCGGCAAACTCGTGTCTTTTTGCAAAGTAATGTTGCAAATTCTTCACAGCATTTATTTCTTCTCAAGTTCAAATCCTGGTTTAAGTAATAAAAGACTTTAACTTTGGAGGAAGAAGAAAGATGTTGGACTAACTTTGGAGGTTTCCTTGTCGTTTTATATGCAGAAAAAAACAATTTTTTTTCGAAATTTCTCGTTGCTATAATACTTGGTTAAGTTAGTACTTTTAAACAGAATATGATTATTACATAGATATAAAATTTAAAGTTTTAGTAATTTGTAAATAACTCTTTTTTTTATTCCACAGTATTCTAGATACGTTCTACATATACTACTATGGTACTTAGCAAGTACCACAGCTTTGCCAAGAACCATACTAAAATTATTGTCCTTTTTGGAATGGCTTATCGTATTTTGATAGGACTTTGACTACAAGACTGTACATGGAAAAAATATAAAAAAGTTACGATAGTTGTATCTATCTAATTAGTAATTAATTAAAACATTTCTCAAAGGCCGGCAATTCATCTGCGATCTCCCTGGTGTTGCAGTTGTCCATGGGCGTCGGTAGTCACTTAAGAGTACCGCCTGCTCGTTTGCCCCTTGTTATATATAAAAAAAAGATGAACGCGCCAACTATTTAACCGATTTTTAAAATAAGAAGAAAAAGTAAACCGATTTTTAAAATAAGAAGAAAAGTAAACCGATTTTTAAAATAAGAAGAAAAATGTATGCAATAACTAGTTCAATTTAAAACAGAAGTAAAATTTTGCCAGAGTTGCGCCATCTGACGTTACTAAAAGGCTTTAAATGATTGCACTACTTGGCGCTAGATGTCGCAATAAGTAACGTATAGGCGAAAACGATCAAAGAATATTATTTGGTAATGTCATTAATGCTGGAATAATTAATTATAAGTATTGTAATCTATCTATGCATAATTTCAAATGTAAAGAGTTATGTATGTGTGTGTGTTGTTGTAGAGGAACAAAATAGATATTGGGTATACCAGGTAAATTAAACAAAAATGCGGTTTATACTCCATTTTTGTGTAATTTACGTATAAGAGTTTTTCTCTTCCTAATTGTAGCGTATCCCCTCGAGTGGAATTCCTTTTAGCCAAGTATTATCGTTGAAAAATATCTATACATCAATAACATCGGTATTTGAAATGATAAACCGAACAAAGGATACAATTATCGTAAAAAACGGTGGAGGTATCGCTTTAAAGGTGCCGGCCGAGGGTGGGGCGGCAAACCTCCTAATTAATAAGGGTCCTAATTAATTCTCACCCAAGGCATTTGGTGAGGCGTGCCCATTTGTCACCACAACGTCGATAACAAGTTCTGGTAAATCATAGAGCGGCAATTTTTAGGGATACTAGTGGCCCGCCTCGGTATCGTATTGAAAAGAGTAGTAAAACATGTTGAATTAATTTGTAAGAATCATTAAGAAAAATTGACAAAAAATAAAAAATAATTACGTATTAATTTGAAATGATAATAATGTTAAAGTAAAATTTACCAGACAAAAACTCTACTACTTCCTAGCGTTATCCCGGATAAGTACCAGGGTCCGCTTAGATTGCAGAGGATTCGACTGTGGTGTGAGTTAAGATGACCGATTGCCATCTAACGTCATCCTGGGAACCCCCACGATCTCTACAATCTTACGACTAATATCACAATGTAATATTAATCGGGTCCCACTGTTTTACGTGCCTTCCGAAACACGGAGGAGGTCGGATATCGGTCGGGTTTAGACATTGACAATTATATTTTTAACAATCAGCGATATTTTATACTCTATAAATATTTTATTTACAACATTTTTATTTTTCAATTATCTAACAACAGCATTTAAAGCCAAATAAGCAAATGATATTGATAAGTAATTATGTAATTTATTGTTTGATGTATATACTTCAAACACATGTAAGGCGCAGTTTAAAATTTTTGACATTTTTGATTTTTGTGAGACATTTTTATTCATTCTATAAGCGCAACATGTACACTCGAAATAAAATAACATACTATGTCTATAAATATTAAAAATAGATATAAATTACATAGCAACAATAGAAATAGAATAAACGTCATATTAATAAAAGGTAGGTAAGATAAACATCATTCTTTAACAAACAATAAAATATTTTCAATAAAAAAAATGACAAAGGCACCTCGCCATAATCGGTAGATTTAGGCGATAGGATGCGAATAAATGATAATTGATGATGAGATGATAATTGATTGTAGATTATTTATTTGTAACACTTACAACAACTTGAAATTTTAACACTTTTACACCTTGAAAAGAACCCTTTTTGACGAAAATGATACCTCGGGAATTGATGAATAAGTTTCAGATTGTCGTCTGGCATAACAATATTGAACACTCATATGAAATCTACATAATCAAAGCTGCGGGAAAATCTAATAATTCACATGGCTTAGTCTTCAATGTACTTAGTACTTGAAAGCAAACTTTACAGAATTCCTACAATAGTCTATCTTCTTCTTTTTGTTAATTAATTGTAATTGATTAATTTTTGATGTTATTAATAAAAAGATTGATAGTTTTCGGTGGTGCAGTCCACTGGACGAACATTTCATATATAAGTTAAAAACATAATTAAATCTTCTACATAGACTTAACTGTCATCATTTCCGTCTGTAGGATCTAACGTTATTTCGCGAGTGAAGATTAGATTACTGAGTGATATCTATTAAAGATTCTATCTCCTAATGATTCCAGGCTCGGAGCGGAACGTGCTTTGATTCCGATGCAGATAATAACTGCTTTTTGTGCTTTAGTAGAGGCGATAACTTTTAAATGTAATTTTTGAAATCTTGCGTTTGACACTGGCGCAACGCTCTGTTTGTCGAGTCGACAAGCGTTTCGGTGTTCATAAATATTCAGCAATGCAGCGACCGCGAAATATTTAAATTACACGTTTATTGTCGTGTGTGAACTTCTTATAATTGTAATACGCTCTCGAGATCTTTTTATGATCACTCTTATAAATGGACTTAGAATGCAACCGCACAGAGGATGTCAAATAATCAGTATAAATTCAAAAGACATCAAGAAGTTTCAGTATAAAATTTTCAGATGGCTTAGCACGAACATTCTCGATAGTTTTACTTACTTTTACGTGCAATTCTGTTGGCCCCTTTGATACGGAATACGGCTTTGAGGTTGGCACTTTAAAATAATGAATATCGATGTTTTTTTAAGGCGTAGTCGAAAGGATAGGGTACTAAGAGTTTATTGCTATGTATTTTAGAAGCTTTTAAAGTTTTTACTTCTCTCGTATCTGATTGTTCTTTTGTGAGTATTTTATATTTTCCAAAAATTCGGTCTAGATCCATAAACAAGAAACCAATATCCGTTTGGAACTCGAAATGATTGGACACGTTAATTAAGAGTCTTTATGTCAAAGCTTTGGTTAGACTGAAGTTTTTATTAAGGTTATCACGACCACTTATCTGCACTAATACTTTTTTACACCAATTATAAAATATAGACTTAATTTGTATTTGCAATAGTGATGTAATAATTGATAGAATCAGGCGTTACTTTGCGGAAATCCATGACATGCATGAGAAACTAAACTACTTTGCTCTCTTCTACTTTGCTCTAAATACTTCGCGGATTAAAGCAAAGTAGTTTAGTTTCTCATGCATAGTGATGTAAGTTAGTTCCAATAAAGATTTATTATTACAAGAAGAAGAAGAAAAAGGAGAAGAAATAGTTTTATTTGGTGTAAAAACACTCTACATAAATATACCTACAATACACATCATTAGCGTGCGGTGTGTGCGCTCAAATTAATGTCTCGCTGAACTGCTGGGGTCGTTTTAGGGTTAAGGGCTAATCTATTTGTCATGTCTCTAAAAGTTTCTTGGGTTGTCTTAGTACTAAAACACTGGCTGGAGATGAAATCTATATGGAAAATGTTGTGCATGATAGACAAATCTCTACATTTTTCCAAGCAATTTTGGTTTTATCTTCATCAATTTAAATTTGAGTTCTGACGCGATGCCCCGCCCTGCTCTGTAACAATGTTTGTGATATATGTGAATAATCTCAAAATTTTAAATATTTCGATTAGTTTTTGAAATCTTTCGGTCATTGACAATGGAGCCAAAGTATTTGTACGGGTTGACTCTTTGTACAGTCTAGTTCCTTACAATTAAACTTACCTGTGTGGACGACTATTGTCGGACGGACTGGATGTTAATTAACTGTATTTAGCTTTAAAAATAGCCAGAGAATTTAGATTATGAGCTGTCAGTATTCCAAATTTCACTTGTTTAGCCTGAATAGTATGAATAACGAACCTCGAAATACAAACTCTCAAATTTAAATTATTAGCAGAGATTAAAATTCTCCTGTCATAATAAATCAAGTATTACACTGATGAGATCTCAGACGTCATTTAAAATGAAACTCAGATTCAGTGAAAATTGAGATCAATGTTAAATGTAAGTTTTTAGTAATTGTTAATTTTAACACGCCAATAATATCAAGCTCGTAATAAAGATAATGAAAGATTTACGATTTCATTGCATATTAATAAAATATACTATTTGTTTTCAACTTCTTTTTAAATTTTTTTCGATAAGTATTTTTTGTAATATTCAAATTTTCCTGAGTATTCTTCGGAATATATATATAGCACAGTCAAATTGGCCCAAAAACCTGTAACCTTTGACCTCAAGCAACTTTTCCTACCAATTCCGAGCTGTATGCGAATTTATGCAAACTCCAATACATTCAAAATTTTCTTAGCAAAACATCTAACCTCAAAACTATGAATGTATTGGGTGAATTATGAACGAACGAAATGGAATAATTGTATATTAACCATATTCTTTAGTATGTGACTGTATTGTCTTATTAAGAATAAATATTTTCAAACCTAACCTAAATAAAAAAATAAAAAAAAAGAAAGTACATCAAAATAATAATAGTACATACTTTCTTTAAAGTACATGATTCCTACAACGTTTGGGTTTGTTTCTATCCGATGTATTGTCTTCACAGTGGACTTATCGAATTCCTGTAAAGGAATAACGTAAACTAAAAAGTAGACCATATTTCTAAAACTTTAGCAATTTTGTCTGAAGACTCATTAATACTAGCTGCAACTTCTGACGATATATATACAAGTGATGCAATTCCTCTCCAATCTCTAAAACATTTGTACAAAAATATTATAATATCTGGTCTTTATTTTATATGAGCTTTTCAGTGGTACCACACACAACGGATTGAATGAAAAGGTCAGACCCACTTCATAATTGCATGTTATATCATAAAATGACTTAACTCAAAAAAAATAAATTTTGATAGGCGAATCTAAGACAAGGTTTTGTCATTTACAACTTATTTCCGTAAATTTTAATAAAATGGGTACTGTAGTGTAAAATGATGTATTTTAATAATAGTTAATGAAGTTATTATTTATATTGAAATGTTATTTTAATGATTTTGAATAGTTTTTTTTTTTAATAAAAACTTCTTTTAGTTTTTTCTTTTTATTAGCCTGTTATACCCCACTGCTGGGCAAAGGCCTATCCCTTCTTAATCAACCTTCCTCTTTCCTGGGCCAATCTCATCCATAACTTCATTTATTTATTCATTTATTTTAGTTAAAATGACAAAAATAGGTATATCTCAGTGTTAGATGAAGATATCAAAATAACTCTTACATTGGCAGACAGAGGACATTTAAACAACTATACCATTAACTTACTGAGACCCATAACATAATTGATCAGATAATGATTAAGCATGTGACATGTATGGGAGCCACTCTTAAAAAGCTAAATTATCAATATATTTATGATGCTGAAAATAAAGTGTATACAATATTAAACTGTAACATATTTCTTCAGTTCTGTTCACAATTAGTTAGACATGGTTGGACAGATGGGTAGTAGGATTAACAGAACGAAGCAGTAAGGGTTCTTTGTAGGACTATAGAAGCCTAAAATCTTAATATGGTAGTACCAGTTCAATTTTCACTGAAGTGTATGTTGAAATGAAATAAATTGCTAATGTACTACTAAAAATTTAAATGACATTTGAATAGGTACAGCATTTTGGTCTAACAAGTTCCAAGCAAATATAGAATCTAAAACACTTGTAGCAACTATCTTAAAACTATGTGCAAAATGATAAAATGCAACCAGTATTTTTATTTTCTCTATTGATTTATATATGCAAACCAAGTATGAACATAATTTACACTACACCGATAATATGCTAGTATGCTTTAGAAAGACAGGCATATAATAATTAAGCCGTATATAGAAAAATATTCATCTTAATTTAATAATACACTAAATTACAATTCGCATACCATTTCACAATAAAACATACAAATAAACAGGTAACCCGTTGCGTAAATTTTTCAATTTGCTTTCCAATACAATAAGTATCAGAGTTCTATGCAAAATTAAGGGACGAGCTCGACAGTCTTTATTACGACTTTTTAGTCTTCACATAAAGATCACAGTTGTTGTTTATTAAAAGAGGCTAAAAGGTTATCACTTATCAAAAACAATTATAACATACCTGTGTCTAGCTAACTGGTTAGGACCAAGAGTTGGCAGTGCTTTTCTAGGATTTAGACGTTCCGATAATAATTTCAGAGATTCACTAGTAAATTTGGTCAATGGTACAGCTGACAGGTCACCTATCATCTTGCCTCCTTCTTCTTCCTCTTTAGCAATAATTCACTTCCTGTTTATTTTGATGCACTCACATTTCGCAGCGTTCTTGGAAACGCTTCAAGTTTATTTCGAGTAAATTATTGTTTGTGTTGTAAGACCTATGGCAATAGTACTGCATAAGTCACGGATGAAAAACAAAAACACAGACGTTATATGCACAGAAGACAAGTAATTTACGTCTGTAGGTAACAGATTATCAAAACGCATAATGAAAGAGTATTAATAGCGTTCCTATCGTTTTATTTTCTGTGATACTTATCTTTGCTTCGTGTAGGATTTAGTTATTCGATTTATGGAGATTAGAATTTATGAAAAACCATCTCAATGTATTAAAATGTCCGTCGAAATCCGCAAATAAGGGGGCCGCCACATTAGAAGGAGGTAGAATTTTAAAGGTAATCAATTATTGCTTCATTCATATTTCATACCACATCGTGCCGTTCGGAAAGGCTATTGATCAATTCATTCGACATCAACGCCATTTTGGTAAATCTTCGAACGATAATTTGCTGTTTACAAATAGCCACTTTTTCGACTAGCCTCGCATAGAAGATGGTCCTCCTTATAATTGGATATTTGGATTCCATTCCCAATCGCATAATAATGTAAAAAATATATTCTATTAGTATTTCTTGGAATTCTGCTTTTTTTTAGTTAAGAAGTGCCTATATTTTTTTTAAAGAATGTAAATACTACTTTACTCGTAACTTTGTTTTAATGATTGTTCTTATTTGTCCCTGTTTTTAATATCATATAAATTCATTAGTTTATTTAACAAAATGTTAGTAATTAATTATTTCCTGCCGTGTCTATCTGTAATGTGCTCTGTGGGTTACGGCAAACATTTAACAACTTGAAGGTAATCTTACATATTTTGTTTGTATATACTCACGTTCTACATTTATTATCTTTACGAAATTAATGTTAATTTCAATTAGTGTTATTCTTTATTTTATTATAACAGTGATTTTTATACATTTATTGAATTACATAAGTCTCATAAATTTAAATAACACAGTGAATAAGTTAGCAAACTATCGAAGTTGTTAAAACGAGATAGTGTTTTGCTTTTGTTTATGTCGTTTGTTATTACTGCAATACTTGCTGTTTGTATTCTTTATTAATGATTTGTACACTACATACTTATACTTTGTATATTAATCTAGTGAAATACACTTTTTCCTGTATCAGTTTCTTTTAACAAGCACAGGAATTAGGGCTTTAACTCAACTGTACCAAATGTAAGTATCTTACTAATAAATAAATATATATACGCACTAGCTGTCACCCAAGATTTTTTTTTATGTTACAAGGGGCAAGCAAGCAAGCAGCTAAGTGCCAACTGACGCCTATGGACATCTGCACGACCAGAAGGCAAGCAGATGCGTTTCAGGCCTGTAGTAACGAGTTTAGACCACCGTGAAGTCTCAAAAACCGAACAAAACGCAACTACAATACAAGCACTTGAGGTGTTTCGAAGCTCCTTGGATTCTTAAGGGTTCTTGGAGTCGAGCGAGGTGATAATAAAATATGCTTTCTTTCTTATGCGAAAAATTATTGTGTATAACAGACGTCTATTAGCTATAATATAGGTATTGTCTACCTTAGGAACAGACGTCCGTGTGTCATATAGTCCTGTATATATTTATTTATATTTATTATGCTTCTTCATTTGCTAACTATAAACTACTACTAGTCAAATTTCATCATTGTGCGTCCTGCTGTTACCAAGATATCGTATTAGGGGGTTTTCAGCTTTTATATTCTTAAATTAAAGGGTTGTATGGCTGTGTTGCTTTTAATTTTTATTTATTATGATATTGTATTGAATATCTATGTACAGTGTGTTTTGTGTCAAATAAAATGTTTCTCTATATAAGAATTTAAAACTTGATAACGCCTTAAAATTTGCTCGCTTGGTGCACTGAAGTTGTAATAATCGTATTTCATATTTAAATTCAAAGAAAATAGGAAAATTTAAGTATATATGCCTGTGGACACTAAAACGGCTCGTCCGATTTTGAAATTTAAGAGAAATAAAATTTACGGAGAAGCCCGCTGGGTCATTCTGAGGAGATCCTGCGGAGTTATGTAGCGATTCAATCAAAAAACTTTTCCTTTTTTCGGCAACTTTTAGTAATTTCCTACTTAATAAAGCAAAGTTTTGTTTCGTTTCTTTTCTTAAATTACTTATAAAATTAGAGAACTTAATTCTCTTCTTTTAATAATTTGATACTTTCTTAAGATAGGACAGAGGTTTTGAAAGGCCAGTCATTTTTTTTATTATCTCTCATTATAAGCCCTACGATAATATAATCTCCGAAACTGCTTTACCGTTTTGGCCGAAACTTTTACTAGTAGACAGCTGATTATATACAGGCTAACTAAGGCTACTTCGCTTTTAGCGAAATAATTAAAGTTCCGCATAAAAACATAATAACCCTTAAAATTTAACTCAATCCCTGACTTTACGCAGGCGAAGTCACGGGTTACAGCTAGTTATTTATAAGGTCACGTTTGATTAAAAATAAGATCTTCTTCACTTATTTTTAAATGGCTGATTTTATTATAATACTTACCATTATCCAGAACTTGAACATGAGACTACTCAGAACCTAAGGTTTTATCCTTCAACAAAATAGGTAATGTCCTACGACCCAAGGACCTCCATCTATTGACTCCAAAATCTATTCTTGAAGTTTAATATATAATACTCAAAACAAGACGATTAAAACGGCAGTCAATTAATAAAACAGATATTATCAAGAATTTTTTTTTTCATATAATATTAGGAATACTTTATAGGTATATCTAATATTCCCGTTTTCCCTCTACTAAGCTGTATATATGTTTATAAGTATAGGCATAAAAGCGAAAGGTCACCTAACGTGATAAAAACTCGAAAAATGCACGACATACAAAGATGAAATTTGGCAAGAAAGTAGTATAAAGTCAGCAGATATCCGCTAAAAACGGATGTTTCGATAGGGCCAAAATAAGTAGTTCTAGGCGCTCAAGCGACTTTAATTTTACGCAAAAGAAGTCGCGGGACACAACTAGTATAAATATATCTTTATACTAAAGTGTAACTATTTATCTAAAGAGTAATAAGATAAAAGAAAGGAATACTTAATATTCTACAGATTAAAGATTTAAACTTCATACCAGCCCCTCTGGTGCTGCAGGTGTCCATTGGCGACGCTGATCAACTGATCATCTCGGTTGATCCGTTTGCTCGTTTGCCCGCTTAACCTATAAAAAAAAATCCTGACGAACAAATTATACCAGAAAAACTTTTTAAGCTTCGACCCGAAAATGAAATAGTTTTTCCATTTATCCTTTCCGTGTAGTTTCTAATTATATTAGCTAAACTTTAATATGGAGCTTTAGGAGGAAAATAAGATTTAGCCTTTTTGTTACCTCGTTGCTTTTGGAAGCAAGTCACGTGCACGGAGAGGTTTTCGTTTTGCTTACATTTAGGCTGCTGTTTTAATTAATTTTATTTAATATTTATTTTTAAATAAATTAATATACTAATTTTATCATTTTAACTAATTTTTTTGCCTTCGATGCCTGCTGCCTGCTCGTTTGCCTCCTTGTAAGAAATATATATATATATATATAAATTTTGTCAAATGTAGTCGAATTAACTATTGTATATTGGACAAACCTCTGTGGTTTATAATGTGCAATTTAACGATGTTTTCTAATGTATTTTGTAACAAAATTAAATTTAAAAAAAAATACATAACAATTATAACTAGACATCTATGTTTGGTTGAAATTTGGCTATAAATAATTAGATTAGCACAAACAATTCATATCGTCAAATAATTGTAATATACTAGATGCGCCCGCGCAATATCCGCGTAAAGTCTTATAAATTAGATTTAAAAAAAAGGTTCCATTTCAGCATGATGATATATAGCCTATAGGCTTTCTCGATAAATCTGCTATCTAAAATCTAGAGCAACTCTATAAAACACAATTTAATTTTGTTATTTTGACTGAAGAAAATTTAAGTGCATTGTGAAACTAAAACTGTCATAAAAAATTATACTAAATTATTTATATTTCTATTTGGCAACTCCATAAAAAGTAAATCTAACAGTTAAAGGAATAGCCGAAAATGATCAAATGTATTGTTTAATTAAACAAAATTAAAATGTCTAAATATTCAATCTATACTAATATATAAAGGTGAAGATTTTGTTTCTATGTTTACTTGAACGCGCTAATCTCAGAAAATACTGGTTGTATTTGAAAAATTCTTTCATTTTAATATAGTCCATTTATCGAGGAAGGCTATAGGCTATATATCATCACACTAAATGTTTTAACCGGATTTTACGCGGACGAAGAAGCGGGCTCAGCAAGTTATAAATAGTAACTGAGATCATGATGCAAATTCATTTTAAGTCTTACATAATCAATAAAAAAGATTCACTCCATACTATAAGAAAAAATCCGAAAACTGTAAATTTATTCTTGCATAAATGTCTGTTCGTCTATCTGTCTGTTTGTACGTCAAGGTCCTTTTTCTGAGGAACACGTTGAAATATAAAGTAAAAATTTGTAGAAAATATTGAGATCTACGGTTTCTTAAGGCTGTGAAAAAATCTATCCTCTAAGTATTCGTAATGAAAAGATATGGCTCTTAATGTCATATTTCCCATACATAAGCAAAGACACTTGATAAAGGATACCGTATTAATCCTTATCCATTTAAATACGTTAAATACGTTGTACATTTTATGTAGATCAATATTGTCCTTTACAGTAAAAATACTAGATATTTCACATTTTGTTTAGGATATTATATTAAGTATATTTGGTAATGTGCAATGATTTGTTGGCCTAACGAATGTAAGCTGTCGAGAAATTTTCGTGCTAACGCTACTGATGTGGGATTTGCAGGTTGGGATTTTGGTCGATTGTGTAATTGGCTGTGCTAGATTCACCGTGGTCGGGACTGCAGTAAACCAAAATTGTTTTCGATTATAATTTTATTCAATTAAAGCAATTGAACAGTTTAAATTGAGCCTGCGTTCGGCGTAGTGATGATTTTGTTATTTGCGAGTTAAACGATTGTTCCAGATTAATTTGAAAACTTTATTCATTTTCGAAACTTCAAATAACGTTAAAACCTGTGGTTAAAACACATCGCACGTCTACTAATTACAATGAAAAATACTTGCTAATATGTTTTCCACTGAAGATTTTTTTTAATTTTATTTTACAAGCAAAACTTACAGCGAATAAACAGTAACTAGTCAAGTACAGAGGTAAAAGAAAACTAATTAAATCTCTTTATATTTTGGACGATACGAAAATGCTATAAAGTTCTTTGCTATCAGGGTGGGCATGATTGAGAAGACAGATTTTTTATATTACAATAAACAAACGAGCAGAGAGAAAGAGGTACAGGTATCAATATACTACCCAATTCGGCTGCAGATCAAAAGAACTGCTAACGTGGTGCTACCTCTAATTAAAATTTGGTGCTTACGTGCACCACTATCGGATTTGCTTCGAGTTTCCTATCTCTGAGATACGAGTAAAGGTATGAGGGTTGGAGTAAAAGGACGTAAAGGTAGATGGAAAGGAAAAAATGGGATGCTGAGACTACTAAATAGTAAAGTAATACTAGTAAAGGCAAATTATTGAAACACAAATTGCCTGATTCTGGATATTTACGCATCGGGGTGGTGCAGAAGTGGTTTCTATAATTAAATTAATTACAGAAATTACTTCTCTACCATTATATGATTTATAGATTAAATATATTTAATAATTTATTAATGTTTATAATCTAAACACTTCACTAGTTTATTGTTAGACTATGGTTAACAATAAATGTGAAGGTCTTAACAAATTGCAACACTACTAAATTTTGTACTGGTTTGTAAAGCTTAGGGTTTTCTCTTGACTTTAGTTTATGTCTGTTTCCAACACGTGTTACCATATTTCATTTGTTCGCTGTGCGAGTAACGACACGTGGGCAAAAACCACTCGGCTGGGCAACACACGAATTAATAGCCGTTATTGCATTACGCTAACGAATCTGAAATTATGGGCTTATTGCAAATGCATTCATTGTTAATTCATGATTTATTCATTTTGCTTAAACTGCAAATTTTATACGGGCCTGTTGTATAGCCTGGGTGCATTTGTATTCTATGTAGCTGGCTATAACTGCATTGTAGATATGTAAGTGTTTATATTAAAAAAAATACTTCTGATATTTAAAAAGCGAAAACTTTGAGATTTGAAAAACTACCGAATACTTTCCATGGGCTACTATAGAATATATACTGTATCAATATGTGCACTATTGGGTGAACAAAAATCATGGTACTCGCGTCATCGTCACGGAACATTTCACTTTGACTTTGTCTTCACCTCAGACGATTTGTTTTCATCTCTATTGGGACTCCCTGAGTGCCAGTGTTTTTTAGGTTAGTTAATTGATATTATAATCCTGTTTTGTCTTACTTTGTTTCTGACAAATATATTTTTATTAATTAAATTATGTTTATAGTTTAATTTAAACAAAATCAAACTGGACTGTGGTGGCATTTTTATTACAATCCCACGTTTTTTTTTATAGAAGAATCAACAAAATGAAGCAAATTTAAAGCAGCATTCTAATCTTATTTTTAAAGAAGGAAAACGGAGACGGCCATTTTAATTGTCCATTAAAACGTCAAGCGATTTACTTCACAACAACGAATGTAAGCTCATTAAAAGGTGCTACATCGCGGTGGTAATATTCCTAAGCGATCACCAAGTGTTAACAAATCACGACGGCGGAAAGCAGCGGTAAACGTGCGAAATATTAATTTTAATTTATTCAGAGTGTAAGCTATGGCCGCGGCATAGCAGTAAATTAAGTTAGCGGAAGAAACCTCATTTATTTTTGGGCGGATGCGGCGAAATTCACATCCGCGTTAAATACACAACCCGGCGAGAACTGTACGCGTACTCTTTTCGACTGTTTTCAGTTAAAATTTAATTTCAACCCCGCAAATTGGTGTCTTTTTGTTATTCGCTTTTCGGATTTTAGACGACGAAACCCCGTTCGTTACGTAATTATTTCGCACTCCGTCCGCGGTGAACCGAATTTTTGGTAATTAAAAGCGGTGTATATATCATAATTACTAGTATCAGTACTAGCGGTTTTTGTTTATTCTTGACAAAATTAATTGCTTAGTTTCGTTTTAGGATTTCTGTATTCTATTATATTAAAAAAAATCGATGGCTTTTTTTCCATACGGTAAAGCAACAAGAATAATTTTATTTAGTTTTAAATTTAAATATTTTGTTTTTACATAGGATTATTATAGTAATATTGCTGTCAAATGCAGGTAGTTGTACCTGCGGAGCTATGTATTTGCTATTCTCATAGGAATCGAGTTAGTCTGCATTGTGCGCTCGACACGAGAGCACCTCCCATCCATGTGTTATTAGTATCGTATAGTAGTATCACTGGGCTTACGAGGTTTCATCGACCTTCCTTTTCATGTCATCATATCAACCCTTAATTCCGATAAAGCAGAACATTTACTAGTAACGCCTCAACCCTATAAATACGTATCCAATACGGTTGTAAAAGCAGTTGCTCTAGGCAAATTATTTACGGGCACGCAATCAACATCGTAGGACACTTGAAGTACGTAATTACAGAACAAAAGAGCATTTGAACAACAATAACATGTGTCCACATAGACTACTCATTAACCCTCCGTTGCTGTATCACAGATCTAAAGTCCTAACACACGTACTATTGCGATACGCCTGCTTTTATAACATAATTTTAAAAAATACACCTCTTTCTATAACCACCTAATTATGTTGTTACTTAAATAGGTGATTATAGCATGAGGTGTATCAACATCATCATCATCAACAGCCCTTTTTCTCCCACTGCTGGGCAAAGGCACCCCCACCCGTACCACTCCTTACGGTTTTGAGCCAGGACCCTGGTACTTAACCGGGATAACGCTAGGAAGAAGAAGAAGGATGAAAAGGATGCTTCCTGTGTGGTCTACACAGGAGGCATTTAAGTGTATACATTTAAGTTCTCTTTTTTTTTAAAGCTGGTGCTCCAGTTTTCATAAAAATCATTAAAATCGGTTCACCTAGTCTCGAAAGTTCTGAGGTAATAAACATAATAAAAATAAAAATAATAATACAGTCGACTTGAGAACCTTCTCCTCTTTAGAAGTCGGTTGATAATAAAAATAATAAATACCAAGAACAGCAAAATTGTTACTGTTGTAGTGATTACAGCATCCTGACAGAAAAGGAATTCAATACATTTCCATGTTAACTATAAAGTACAAAGGTTGGGCGACTCGAAAAAGAGCATTTTATCGTGAATTAGCTTCAACCCGCACCTCCGCCTGCATGGTTTTTTCTTTCAACTTCCATACAACTTTCATAGAACTTTCAACCCTTTTTTGACAGTTGTCAAATTTCATTTCTGTGAAAATATTAGCCAATGTTCTTCTACAAGGTCCAATCTATCTCGATGCTAAAATCCATCAAGATTGGTTAAGCTGTTTAGGCATAAGAACGTAACAGACAAAGATACTTTCACGTTTATACATAAATGTAATATTGATTTCTATAACTTACTTGACTGAAAAGAGATTCAAAATCACCTATTTTTTGTGTTTTTATTATGTGATCTGTAGAGTACATTATATTTTTGAATTTTATACATATAGTTATATTAATTTTATATTTTAATTCTAATTGACAAAAATTACGAAATTTGGTTTATTATTGAGTAAAAAGTAATTTAAAAAATAATTTAGACTTCGAATCCTAATAGATTATCGATATGAATATATAAAACGCACTATCAAAACGGTTGGACCGATGTTCATAAAATTTTCATGTGGAGACAATTTTCGGAATAGCTCAACGAGCAATACTACGATAGACAGTTACCTACTTGATTTTTTTAATTACTTTTTTTTAAAATATTGCAAGTACTTTGCGCGCCTCATAACTCATAGCGTTATGGGTGTGCTCTACTGTCACTTAATCAAAATCGAGTGATTTCGTGAACTTATAATCACTCTTTTCATTTACACTTATTGATAAATGTAAATACATACTGATTAAGATGATAATCGTGTTTTAACACTTTTGATACTTCGGAAGTATTTTTATTTTATTTAGTGTAAGAATAAACTGATTTAAAAAATATTTCCTTAGATGTCCGGTGTTGTATGTGTGTGGATCTAGCACGGTCACGTTCGAATATATTTAAAATATATTAAAACATTCATATTTTGTTACAGAAGCGGAATTTATGCATTGAGTACACAGAGTAATTGGCCGTTTTAAATAGTAAATTTATTGATTAAGAGATTTTGACCTTGTATTAAGTATTATATTAATAAATACTTTATTCAACGTGTTTCAAATTTTCCGATGCCTTTTAAATATATAAATTTGAAACTACTCATAATATAATCATTTTTACTGGTAACAACTATGTTGATACACTTATAAAACCTATATTGCCAAAATTTAAGCTTTTGTCATATTAATATTTCCTTTTTCTTATGGTAACGTCAAATATATTACTATGAATTTAAATATACATGGTTTTATAATCATATTAATTTTATTTATTTATTTAAACCAGTCTCATTAAATATCTTTATTATAATGTAATCGTATTAAACTGTCTACACTAAAAAGCTATTTAAATATATTGTTGTAAATTTCAATACAGATGGTTTGATAGGCTTTGATAACATAATTAAAAGAATAATTTGATCAAAGAAGATATATATAGGTATCAATTAGTCGTATATCGAATAGTCTTGAGAAAAATAATTCGCACATTTATACAAAATGCCTACAATTTTACGTCTTCCAATTATTTATTATTGAAATTAATCTCGCAGGAGCCCTTAGACCTCCTGAATCCGGCTCTATCGAGAATCCGTTTTTAGCGGATGTCTACTAACCATAAACGAACTCCTTGCCAAATTTAATTATTCATATTTCCGCGGTTTTTGAGATTGTTTCTTGTTTTACCTATCAATTTTCCTATATTAATATATAAAGCTGAAGAGTTTGTTTCTTTACTTAAAAGCGCTAAGTAAAGGAACAGTAGTTCCTGAGATTAGCGCGAAATTTTTTTTTTTTAATTTGGTCCGATTTGAAAAATTCTTTCAGTGTTAAACAGCCCATTTATCGAGGAAGGCGATAGGTAAAATATTATTAAAATAACAGTTTAATATCATTCATCGCTTCGTTAACTATTATTGAAATAAATAATTTGTTACTACAATGTCGTTTTTATAGACTTATAAGCGGAATACGTCGTAAATGACAAGACATTTTTTGCGATTTCCAAAAAAAAAAAAGCTTTTTGGAGTTAGGTCAGTTTATAACTGTGCGTACGATATATTAGATGAAAAATGGATGGCAAACGGGTATGATAGATTATTATTTACAATTAAATAATGTATTGAAATTTGGAAAACTTAAAGTCGCTGGCTTTGGTTAGTTTCTGGTGTAAATCAGTTATAAATTTTTAATTTATCAGGGAAAATACCTTCTGATAAACAAAAGTTTACAACAAAACTTAAAACTGGGGAAATAATTTTTCGATATGCGCTTAACTATTTTGGTAGATACATCATCATAGCCTGTGCTATTTGTATTTTTAAGTCATCTTATTATTTTATCAATATCAAATGGAGTAGTGGGATTCAGAAATAAATACTTATAATTGTTATTTTTAATGGCAATTATAGAAGAAAAACTAGACTTATGAGTGTTATCGGTAGGCTTGTGGTCAATAAAAAAATTGTTAAATGTATTTGCTATTTCTAACGGGGTATCAATGATTTTTATTTATTAAAGACAACAAATAAATATTTTGTTGTCTTAAATATTAGTAATATTTAAGAGTCTAATAGCATAGTCACTGTCTAATAGTCTAATAGCAACTGAATGGTCATTTAAAAAGTTTGTGATCAAATTATGTCTTACTGATGGTTACTTAAACTTCAATTTGAGTACTATTTTTTTAAAACTTTATAAAATTATATTTGTGGTGTAGTGTAGTGTCCTGGCACACATTATCTAAGTATCTGGGATTTTTAAATAAGAGTCATTGTACATTAAATGGATGTACTAACACTCCTCCCTCTCATTTTATTACTAATATGAATCTTGAAAGATCATCGTGATCCTCTTAAAGACTTTTAAATGTAAATGTGTACAATTGGAAGTGAGTGAATGAAGATATGATTTATTTTATCTAAATCATCTTGAATAAAGTTATATTGATTTTACTCTATTTTATTAAAAACACTTTCTTTTTGCATACTTCTTTAATTGAAATTTTATACCTATGCAATACATGTAAAGCACTTTTAAAGCTCAAAGTCATCTTCATAATTGTCTTTAAATTCAGCAAGCTTATCTAAACTTTCTCTATAATCTGCCTCTTCTAGTCCATGGTCACGAAATTTGTGTAATTTAGCAAATTTAATTCGACTTACATCTCTATGAAGTTTTTCTATCATGTCAGACATAAAGTTACCATTGTGGTAGCCTGCTATCACTGGACAACTCTCTATCTTTTCTGGCTGGTTATCATTTTTAACAAACCCATACCTGTTGAGACTTTCAGAAAAAAATCTCGGAAATGGTGTTTTCAATTCAAGTGCCTTATCACATATTGTAACATTTGTAGCAGATAGAAAATTATTAGCTTGAAAATAAAGTTCAAACATATCTTTTAAATTATCACATCTATAGGCAGGCAAGTTCTTTTGTTCTTTGGCTTCTTTTAGAGGAGCTTTTAAATATGACGCTGGGATGCCTCTAATAGTAATAATCTGAAAAATCTTATCTGTAGCAATCTTACAATTTGGTGTGATACATGTATAAAGAGGTTTTGTGGTGTTATTTAAATATTCTATGACATACTCTGATTCATTAAAACTAAATGGCATCCCAAGTGAAGCAGCAGCCATCTTCCGGCCATAACCAGTCATATCAGCACATATATCAGACATAGTATAAAAATTGCTCACATGTCTATATTTTTGACTCAGTGTATCAATAGCAGATGCTAACAAAGCTGAAGAGTGATAATATTTATCAGGACTGTAGGTAATATGGTCAAAAGTTCTTGGATTTCCTGGCTTCCTCCATCCTTTTTCACTTGTACATAAAGGTACGAATAAGTTTGCATGCTGCGACAATTCTTCAATTGAGAGTGCAATGTTAACTAATCTCACAGTGTCTTTTAAAGTAGATTTTTCTCTTTCATCTTCTGTTGATGGATTGTTATCCGAAAATGAAGATGCTATAATAGGAAAAGCTAATATACTTTTAGTGTATTCATCTGCTAAATGCTCAATACACCCCAACGCTACACCAGAAAATCCATCAGTACAATCATAGGTTATATGAAATCCTTGCATACTGTCACATTCCTCTACATACTTTCTGATTTTATCTGCAAATGAATCTCCAAAATCTGATTTCCATAATGTACGTCCAGCACAGTTGATATCAAAACTTTCCTGAAATAATTAATCTATAATAGGACAAGCTATAAGGTACTTACAATATAATAGGTATAAAAGATATATTTTTTATTACATTGATGGAAAAACTAACAAGCCTATAAATAGCAAAAAATTGACTGCATTTCATTTTTTATTATATCCTTTTGAAAAAAGTTAAGAGTGACAGTTATAATCCTACTAATATTGTAAAAGCAAAAATTTGTACACAGGGATAGATGTATGTTAAATCCTCTTTCTCAAAAAAACTACTAAATGGATTTTAATAAAACTACAATAATATAGTTCTTACATCTGAATAACACAAGCTATAAATTATAAATAAAAATAATATTGTGTGAATAATCCAAAATATAATAATAAATGTCAAGTAGGAGAAAATTCTGTCATTTGCGAACTATTCCTGTGTGCACTACATAACCTGTTAGAGATACATGTATGTGTATACTGTATGAATGTAATTTTAATGAAGTATGATTAAGCCATTAACCAAAATTGTGAATCATTAAGGAACAGGAAAGGCAATGGAGGCAATATTATAGGATAATAGAATGTAGTTAAAGTAAGTAACCCAACGTTAGGACAGGACAGTGTCAGATTTATACATACATTTTCGTTTCCATGCTGGTATTCATTTATTACATTCACTGTTCGGGAATGAAATCTAGGATATATAAAATCGGTCCAGGTATTCACTTCAAGATCATAAACTTTCTCTTGCAAGTTAGGAGGATTATCAGAGTCAATATCTTGTAAAAACTCATTTTTTTGTTGTGTAGGCTCCTCAATCTTTTCAACAGTATCCCACGGGACGTTTTCGTCAGAATGTGTTTGTTCCAATCCTCCAGCTGACGGCAAAGTTTTTAAAGATCCTTTTAAGTCCGCCAAAAGTAAACGTGGAGTGTAAGTAACTTCTCCATTAGTTGTTTGCCCCTCTCGATACAAAATATCATGATTACATTCTGCTTTTACTGTACCGGTATAATCAAAACCTAGTTCTTGTATATTCCAGAAATGTGAACCTATGTAATTAGAATAATGCCCAAACTGTAGTGTTAATATTTCGCGCGTGGTCATCGTAAAGAAGTTTTCTTAAAATACATAGATTGAATAGGTATGCAAGTCAAAATATTTAACTCATGAATGTTGTAAGTGAAGGCAACTTGAAGTTTGAACAAATAACAATGAATTTAAAGAAAAGTAAATGACGTTAAATAAAACATATAATGAAAACAAATCAAAGAGTATATGCAAATTAAGACTAATTCGTGTCTATGGAGAATACTCATAAATCAATAAAATACACATTTTAAAAGGCTGTTTCTTAATTATGGTATTTTTCTTTGTTTTTATCAAAAGTCGAAAAACTAAGTAAATCACTAAATTGTTATAGTTTCATAATCAATTTTTGTTTCTTAAACATAGGGTAATCGGGCAATTTTTTTTTTGACTGAAGAATTAATTATTAGAAATTTAGAATAAGGTCTTGATAACGGCAGTAGGTTCCTTTGAATATATCGCAGCCCGCAGGCAATTTGCATGATTCCGACGTTACGCATGGTGTCGTCATTTAAAAAACGCTCGCTGTTAGTTTGCTAGATGTGCCAATTCGAGATAAAAGTCGACTCGAGTTAACCAGAGTTAAAATCCCTGGAACTCGAGTCTCTGTTTCTACAAAATTAACAACCTTGATTCGCAATATGTAATTTAAAAAAGAATAGATCTATACATATATAAAGAATATGGATTTTTTTTTGTAATATTATGTGACTAAAAACGTACCTATTAAAAACAAAATTATATATTTTTATGTGTCTGTCTGTTGTTCCGAGTAAGAAATCACAACTTAATAGTTCAATTCTTAATACGTTTTTTGGTTTGTGCTAAATGTAAATTAATACATAAATGCTTTAACAAGACATAGTTATAAGATTAAAAAAAAAATTACGATCTAAAGCGGTTTATCTAACATGAACTTACGAAGTACGCGTCAACGTTTAAAAATTAGTCTTTAAGCATAAACTATCGTATGGAAGTCATTAAACAAGCTATCAGGCTCCGAGGCACGCGTCCTCTTTTTTTTACGCACTATATTTAATTTCTCTACGCTTCGTGGAACAGGATGCTGTTGACAAAACAGTGTAACTAATTCTGAACATTAGAAAATTGAGAATACTTAACCATCATATTAAATTGTTTCTAAGGTAACTTTTGCGCTTTTGACAATTTGAAGGGACGAGGACAGGAACGGAATGTATTAATATAGTATAGGTTCTTGATAAAAAAGAGATTTAACTAATTATTTCTTTTATTTTCTCACCAATTTCAATGATTAAATGAACGCCATGATTATGAATTGGACACGCACGAACTCGCAATTTTTATTGCTATTTATATTCAAAAGTTATTCTACAGACATAAGTAGAAAATTGAAATTAAATGTGTTGTTTTCTTTCAAACATGCCTTTAGTAAAAGAACAGAACGTCAAATGAAATATTGATGCTACCGTTTTGCACAACTTAGTTGCTAAATATTGCTAGCACAAATAAAATTAGAACTCGCACGTATCGAATCGAATAAAATTTTGTTTCGAACGTAAAAGTAAGTAAAACTATCGAGAATGTTCGTGCTAGGCACTCTGATGTGGCTGTAGTGCTATACCCGTGCGAAGTCGTTGCGGATAGCTAGTAATTAAAAAAATAACATGTTTAATACGTAACGAAATACACTTTATACGTATTACGAAAGAGGTTTCGCATCTATCGATTTAATTTTATTAATACAAGTTCGTTATTTTCAAACTATGACATGAGTCAAAGATAGTAATGAAAATAATGAGAAAAGAGAAACATTGGAAAGAAAGTATACCGATATTAATTTTAATAAATTTTATTTAAATAAAAAGCTGAAGCGATTTCAAAGGTTTATTTTTCTTATAAGTAAAATAAAAAAATATTTGTTATAAGATGGTAATGTGATAAAATATGTGTATACACGTTTTACACATCTTGTTTTTTCTTCACGTTGTATTTTATGCTAAATAATTAAACGATAAGTTAAAAACATTCCATCTGGGTATGAATTGGGTATATCACAAATCCTTTACGACTGTTATTAATCAAGCAAACAAATATACAAACTCAAAGCTTTATATATTAATAAAGATAACTATTTATGAAAATAAATAAAACCTAGAACCGAGATAAAACATTTTACAATTTTTGTTTATCTGTCCGCTCGTCTATCTGCCGGTGTATTCGTTACGGGTAATCTACAGAACGGCTAGCCCGATTTTGATAGAACTTTACTATTAATATTTCGAAAAGTAACTTAATACATTGCAGCTAATAAAGATGTTAATTTATTCCGCGTATATTTCAGAGGATCACATAGGAAACTCTCGTGATGGCACCTTCGGTGATTTGGTTATGGGTGCCACTAAAGAGTATATTTATAGAAATTGGTTGTATCGTTGTTTTATTACAGCCCATTCAGTAGTTTTTCCTCGAGAGAAATTTAGTACACTTTGTTTGTCATTTTGTAAATTAATATAGATATATGACTTATATTTTTTTAGGTTATATTAAAAGTATATGTTTTCTTTTATTTTTGGATGGATCTGGCATAATCCTAAATAGCTTTAAGATCCTTAAATAAATCAGATATTTAAAAAAAAATACTGCGATGTTTGCACAAATATTCATAAATAATTTTCTGTCTGTCTTTCTTTCTTTCTGGTTTGCTTTCTTATATCATTTTTATATTAAATAAGACAGTCTATTAATAAAGAATGCTTGTTTTTAAAGTGCATGTCAATCATATAAATATTCTCTGTATATATAAAGAGATCGATATTGATGGAGCTTTTTGAAGAAAGTAAACAGCATTACGAAATAAATTAAAGTTTAATCAATATAGAACTAAAAATAAAACACATATCGCACGCTTATTAATAAACTCACCGATTCCGTTTTTGGTCTAAGGTGAGTTAATGATGCAGGCTTCGTTTCATTGTCCTCTTTCAGCCAATCAAAGAATTATTTCATCATCTCCGTCCAACACTAAGATACGGCTGTTTTTATCTTTTTAAATTTTTCTATTATAAACTGTTTTAAAAAATTGACATTTATGTAAAATTTGAGAAATAAAAAGGCTTTTATTATTATTATTATTAAACCAACTTTACAGACAAACAATTTTTATGTTCCTCGGGACTTTCTGCTGGGCGGTTTTGATGATTCTTTTTTGATTTGAAAGCTGGTGCTTTCCGTGTGGTCCCATTTATATTTGGTTTAGATCTGACAATGTGAAGTGGCATTTTTTAAAATTTTATTACGATATATTATCGTTTTGGATGTATTAAAGTAATGAGCAAATCGTTTTAGGTGATGTTTCGCTTATATATGTATATATTTAGATAGATTTCTCATGGAACTCTTTTTCAGCATTAAATTAAACTGATATAGGACCACACCGAAAGCACTAGTTTTCAAATCAAGAATCGTCAAAATCGGTTCACCCAGTCAAAAGGACAGAGGTAACAAACATAAAAAAAAAATACCGCCGAATTGTGAACCACCTCCTTTTTTGAAAGTCGGCTAAAAAGTAACTATGGTCAAATAACTTAATAAACTATCATATGATCTAGAGAAAAAAATGACAGAGTTTTATTTCTTTCCCAACTTTATTAAATTTTAATACAAAGATTGATAAAATAGCTCACAAAATAAAATTTCGGAGGCTTTTCTATTATATAACTACTCAATAAGATCCCGTCATAAAAAAATTTAAAACTTAGATTGTTTAATAAATTAAACCTAGATAATTTCTTCGATTTTTAATTTTTTGCTAACTTCTAAAATTACCAAAGCATAATCAATTTTAAAACTTTTCTTACGAGACCTTATCGAGTAGGTATATAAAAAAGTCTCGAAGAAGCAAAAAAAATTAAGCCAACATACATAACTCGAAAAAAAGTCAGTCTTCCTCGCGGCATTTCACTCATTATAGTGCAAATAATAACTTCCAGAAGAAATAAAATCAAAAATATTCATTTTTGAACACATATTATTTAAAAAATAATTATACATTTTTTTATGCTGAATTTTATCAGAGGAAGCTGTCATAAATTATACCCGCTATTGAAGAATGTATTTTATTTTACACGCTCCCACTACTTCTCATCTAGATATTTGACAATAGTTGCGTTGCTTTGATTTGGACGATATTTCTAATTGATAAATGCTGACGCCAAATATTCGGCGATCTGGCCAGTAGCGTGGCTAGATATTCGGTATTCGGAAAAATCACTTTTCGGGGATTCATTAAAATTTTAAATTTGTTCAAATATTTGTACATATTGTTAGTTGATGGAAGTTTTCAATTTGTTATGAACTAAACGTATGTTACATAATATTCAAAAGATATTACCAAACTGGAATTTAGTGTGACATAGCTAATTACCAACAATGTAAGTCTATTATTACAGATATATGGCAAATTTACTGTTTAGATTAGTTTCACATAGACATGTCTTTATTTATTCCAACTTTTATTTAAATGTAAATAATTTGTAGAAACCATTTGCAAGTCCATTGCGGTACTAATCTACAGGTATTATAACATATTAGGATAAATTATACAGTTTGGTACTTCTTGGAGTTTGGTATATTTCTTTGGCTGAAAAGGATTCCTTTAAGGAATAAGACCGAATTTGTACACATTTTAGTTAAGTTATTTTGTATTAGTTTATAATATGTTCTTTTTATTTTCTATTATAAGTATGTTCTTTTTGTTTTTAAATGTACAGTATAGAAATGCAATGATCAAATTGCATTAATGCGTAACCTCGATTGGAGACACACTGATAGATTAGTGAATGAATGAATGAATTCAGTAATGAATCTACAACTATTGCTGTGAAAGCTTAGTTGCTACAGGGCATGGATCCCAATAAGGAATCTTGTTTGATCCAAGGATCAAACAATCTCTCACGAGAGAGAAACAGTCTCGATACACATCCTGCCATACAATGGCGTGCAAATTTTTTACTATAATATTTATTTAAGTACTTATGTTAGGTTTAATGATTTTCAGTCAAATTAATTGTTTTTATTATATAAATCTTATTTATAAAAAGTATTAATATGTGATGTTAAACTTCATCTATAAAAATAGCATAAGATCTATGTCTATGGAGCTTGTCAAGATGACAGTTGACTTGTGTTGGCGCGCTTTTGGTGGTTGGTTGAGAAGTGTCGATCTCGTATATTGAAATAAGATAAGTATTTCCTAAACTATTAAAATAAGTAGTGCTGAGTGATTAAACAACTGTTACTACCTCTATCTGTGTTTTCTTACACTTATATAGTCAGAAAACAAAAAGTGTTTAATATATTTACTGTATATTGTAGTGATGAAAAACCTGCATATATTTATACCTCAAATTTCTATTCCGTTATGTATTCCCTATTAGTCCCGTGCCATAGCTGTACTATGGCACGGGACTAAGAGGGAAATGTAGTACCAGTTTAACAAATTATTATTTCTATGTCTGCATCATCATACAGGCATATCATCCCCTTGGAAAATCACATCTACAAGTTTGAGATGGGCTTTCAAACTCATACAATTATTATTATTATATACGATTATTAATTATATTATATCGCTCTAGTAGGATCTTACCAGATTTGGCTAGTCAGGGGAAGGATCAGTGGCGGTGAAGATGAGTGTTAGTTGCCACTATACACTTAAACCTATGCCTGGGTCGCAAGTCCCAGGCACTGATATGGTTCCTTCTTCTACAACTGATTTGGTTCCTTATTCATGCTTATTTCACTCTATGTATATATATTTGTATGTATTGCTTAAAGACTCAGTTCGTTCAATGTTTCAACCTGACAAAATATTATATTGTTTAATGTATTCTTGCGTACCACCCAGTTTACTAGTTCGTTTACTTCCTTGTCCTAAAGTTTGTGGGGAAGACACCGCTCTTCAGCGATAACATCATCTTTTGTACCTCTTTTCTTGCCTGTATCTCATTATATGTTAATTTCTTTTGTGGTATATAATGTGTATAAATACAATAAATAAATAAACTGCATGGAATGCTAAGTTTGTCTCATGTAATTAAGGTTGTCTTTCAATTAAATGAACGCAAAATCTAGGCCCTTTTATATGTTTATAACCAAACGAATTGAACATGAACTATGCTTAATACTCGTGGGAAAGACCTCGGCTTCAGTTGGTGTTTTGTGACGCAATTACTTCCGTCGTGACTCAACCGGAGTCGAATTAAAAGAAGCCTTCACTGCGTTGCATGATCTCACTGATACGACCTTTTGCTAAACGCACATCTGGTAAAATGGGCGTTGGTGGTCACTTATAACATTTTATGTATTAAGAGCGTAATCTACAAGTAATTTTAAATAGTTTATGATTTTACGAGTATGTATTATAATCAATATTGATAAAATTGTATTTATCAATATTGTCTATATAATAACATTACCATCAATATAGATTTTGGAACAATAAAAGTGTTTTCAAATTTATGTTTTTTATAAATATATTCAGGACTATATGACACACGGATGTCTGTTCATAAGGTAGACAACTTAATACCTGTATTATAGGTAACAGCCGCCTGTTATACACAAATATTTTTTTAGAAATATATAAATAGATACATATGGATAATACACCCAGACTCGAAATGGGAATCGAACCCACGACTCCCGGAGCAGAAGGCAGAGTCACTACCCACTGCGCCAACGGGCCAGCCAAATTTTAAATATTATATATTTAAATGTTTACAATTTAGGAAATTAATATTATTGATGTGACAATCAAAGTACTCTACCGGATTGCCTTATTGTTGATCAATGAGTATGCCCATTGCCCACATAATTTGTACTCTAGAGGCGAAGGGACATAAATATATGTATATTATAACAAAAATGCGGTATCGAATATACCAAAATCACCTAGAGCTTAATTTATGTTACTAACGTAAAAGTACTTTTGAGTCATAAGTAATAAAGAGCTCAGAACATTACGTTCTTTTTTATGTACCCAATAATTGAAGTACTACATGACCATTGAACGAACTTACTTGTCATATTGATCACATTGGTCATTTCGAAACAGTATAGATATCTAAGTGAAAGTAAAACATACACCATTATGTTACAACAATGCTCCAACGTCATCGCTGCGGGAATAGTGTTTTTTAAGTATTCCTTTAAAAATCAGGAGAGAAAGGATGCGGATACTACTGTCATGGACGGTATAGGGGTGTGCAAATAGCAGCTAGGGCACTCCGGGGTCGTGTACTCGTAATGGATCAGACCAATTATCGGACAGATAAAGGAAGATCCCCCCTTGGAAGCTTAATTAGTGGTCGGCCTTTGAGTCTTTGGCCCCGTTAAGTAGCTCTTACCGAGGCCGTGTGATGCGTGATCCTTTCCAACATTGGTTTTCAAATATCCGACCGGTCGTCTTAACCTGCCCCACAGCCAATTCCTCTGTCATGTAATCGGACCCTTTACTAAATTTGGAATAACACTAGTAAGAAGCAGATATGCACAATTCGCCTTTGAATAAAAATAGAGTAAATTAAACAGCGCAATGCTTTTGATTACTTAGTTTTTATAGAAAAGATAACGCTCTTACCCTTTTCAATGGTATGTAACTCTCATAAGTATCAACATCGAAATTTGAAGATGATGGTTTTTGACCGTAGCTTAATACTAAGGAAAATAGAAAATATATTAGACAAAATGTCCTCTTCATCTTTCTTAAGCGCGGGTGTAATTTGTTATAATTTGAGATGTGCTCGTCTTTATATGTTTAACATTGCATGTCAATGCATCAAGGTATGTGTTAACTTTTTAAAATCAATGCAGTGTTTCCTGTTTTAAACAAGCAAGATTGCAAAGATAGGAGCAAATAGCAGTCGATAAAATAATTATCTAACCTGTCACGAACAAGCCAAAGCCCATCAGAGAACTCGAAACGTAGGTTTATCTTGATATAAACACCCATTATAAAGTTATGTGACGCTATAAAACTATTGTTCTTAAACGTTATAATGATTGTAATCTAAAATTATTTAATGGATTGGTAATTATTTAGCGACATTGGTTGTTATATAATCAAATTGTTATTTTGCGAAGGTATATAATTAATAACAGTCATACACACGCTTAATATATTTAAGGGCACATCAGTAGGCGTACTTCAATTATATCGGTTTGGTTCCTTTGTCACCTTCCATAACTGCCCCTTATGTAAAGAAGATATAGTTACAGAAGATCCAGTACGCTGTATGCACACAAAGCGCTGTCATTTTTAGGGCTCCATAGTACTATAAGGAACCCTTATAATTTCGCTCTGCCCGTCCATCTGTCTGCCCGTAAGGTGCCCCCCCCCCCCTAGCATTTTCAAACTAGAGACGTAGAGACTTGAAATTTTCCATGTTGATAGAACATGCTAAAAATCATTAGGAAAATTATTTTGAACGAAATTGGACAACAACTTTTGAAGTTATTTAACAAATACGTTTATAGCGTATCAGATACGGAACCCTTCTATATAAGCGTGTCTGGACATGCTCTTGGCCATTTATTCCTTTCTTTTTCATTAAATGTTAACTTTAAAAAATTGATTACTTTATAGAAATGTGTTTCTCAAGTGTCAAAACCATCGCAACGCTGATGTTTTAGCTTATTATTTTTGGCAAATAAACATTTTATTGATCTCATTTTTCCGTGGTTCTATTCTGTTGTTCTTTATTTTACATGACGAGCACTGAGATTATATTGTAAGGGCAACCCTATTCACATATTGTCAAATGTCGTTTTCTAAATACCCTCTTGTTACCCGCCGTTAGTTGAAATGTTGAAAAGTGTGAAAGCGACTTCTAAGAATCACATTTTGTAACTTCTGTACCAATAAAGTTACTTAAAAGAGTAAGAATGGAATCTACAACACCTGTTGTAGCGGCAGCCGCCGGTAAAATTTATAAAGTTTCTAACCGAGTAGGACGAGGTGTTCCAGAAATTATAGAAGCATATAATAAAAAATGTTCCTGTCGGCGAGAAAAGACAATTGTGTTTTGCCGAGCTTGTGGATACTATTGTCATGGACGCGTTCGCTTGCAGTGTGAAAAACATCCTCGCGTAAGATGCTTATCTTTAATTAAAACAATTTTATTATTTATTTTTTCTTCATTTAGCAACTTGGTTCGCGCTAGGACTAAGTCGCTTCATAGTCCTTGGCATATAAATACTAAAAATTACTAAATATGTGCAATATTTTAGGCTTCTTCTGACAAAGGCAGTTCTAGAGTACTGTTACAAACACCAATTTTAACTATAAAATTGATAATTCTTTCAGGTCACATTTTTATTGGATATTACCGAGTGCCCTCGCTGCCACTCTTCAGTATGTCTTGATGAATATCTTGGTGACTTAGACTAAAAGTATTTATTTTGTTTGTTTAATTAAAGTGTGATTATGTTATTTTGTTTAAAACTTTATTCACTAAGTTTTTTATCTAAGTTTCATGTTATCAGTCGAATATAATTTGATTGATGAAAATGTTTTACAGGTATTGATTACCCACTTATGTTCTTTTAATTGATGTTTTGTTAACTTGTATTACTATACCTATTTAAAACAGTTAAGTTTTATGATAAAATTTATTTTGTTTTATTCGACATAAGTATAGTTCTACTAGTTTACCCCCACTGATGTTCCTTTAAATATTTTTATTGACAGCGTCAAACAGCTATGTTTGTTTCTATCATCATAAATATAGGGATAAGATAAAAAAATTATTGAACAACTCTTAAAATGATGATTATGTTGGGAATATGTTCTATTAAGTTTGTTTCACATGATATGTGTAAGTAGTTTAAGAGTGTTAAATAAATGCAACATTTAAACACCTAGTAGTAACTTACTTACTCCCTCCTTATAATACATTGAATATGCCAGATTGAAAATAATTTATATTACATAGAAAGAGCTAATTTTAAATAGAATGAGAAATGAATAACAGACAACTTTGTAACTAGTTTTTATTTCCTACTACTTATTCACATGTACAATGTTTATGCAGCAAAGATAATACATTTGATTTTTGAGTTAAGTTTTAAGTATACACTAAAAAATTAATTATATTATTCTTATTTCCATAGACATAGAAGGTGTTTTAGCTAAATTACACTAACTTATTTCCTTATATAGTAATAAATAATCTTTGTTAAAGCGAAAACCAACTTGGTACATCTGATCTATCTTTATTGCGATCAATGTACATTCTAAATGACTTCTTGGCCTCTTCCAATGATTTCATATCATCCTCGCTGTCACCTTTTTTCTTTGCAAAAATGTCAGGAAATTCAAAGGACATTGTTTTTGGCTAAAAAAATCGACATGTTAGTTTACATACTTTTTAGAATTGTTATATGCAAAATTTACTGCTATGCTTATACATGTATAACCTCTATCAAAGAGTTTCCTAGTCTGTACAAAGAAAAGATTAGTCACAGAGCGATTTCATTAATCTCCAATTTAATTTATATTGAAATAAATCAGTCACTGATCTCATGCTCGGTGGATATTCCCTATAATTAAGGAATAAATTTATTTATTTATTGACAATACAATTTATGAAACTTATCACATGATTTTTTACAGTTTGATCTACAGTTTTTGTTTTTCATAATTTCATAATTACTAAATATCTCATTGGCAGTTACTTTTTCAAACATGTTTTAATCCTAACAGTCAAGGATAGTTAAAGATATTAAGATATTATATAGTTTAGCTAAAAATAATTACATGAGCGGACTTTAAAGTGTTCTTAGCACCAGCACTTTCATTTTTGTGCCTTTTCTTATATATACATATCCAGAATAGGTTGAACAACCTTTGTATATTCAAATCTTTATTGAAGTTATACTTACCAAAGTAACATAAGCTAATTTTATATCATCATCTTTTACAACATAGCCATTGACAGCATCTCTACGGAATTTACCCAATGCAATTCTCGTTTTAACATCAACTACTGGTACATTATAAATCTTTTCCAAATAGTTCTTTATGTCATGTTTCGTCATCTCCATCGAACAATGAAACTGAACTCTATTTGGTGGCTGATTTGTGGAAGGACGAACCAATTTCATCCAAAAGTTCGGTAAAAACACTCGAAGTTGAGGGTTCCCTCTCTGATATATTGGATACCTATAAAAGGAAATTTAGTCGCATAAAGTACCAATTAAAATTACTTTAATAACCACAGTCACTAAACGTACCATCGGGTAGACATTTTAAATTATAATTATTAGTTTTAATTTCTTATAAATATTATTCGCAAATTATAACCTAGTGTTCAAAAAAGAAAAACAGTTTTCCTCGGAGGAGAGAAAAAGTGACATTTGTGACTTAAGTAGTCACAGGCAATATTGTATTCGGATTTTCAATGTATATTGTATGTCAAGGAATTAATTCTACTAAAATATCTCTGTACAAGATTTGTTAAAAATGTTTTTATTGAAATGCGTAATCATCATCATATTTATGTTCCATGTCATTTATTAATATATGTTGATGATTCTTTTTATAATCTTTGTTAAATACAAATACTAACGGCTGTATGAATCTGTGAAAAACCAATATGACAATTCAGTTTTAAAAATGGCGGTGGCCTTGTCACCCGATCAGGAGTCGGTGAGTGCGATTATTTAAAATAATATCAAATAAAACTTATGTATGTATTAAATTTTAGTAGTTCTATGTGCAGATTTAGTGTAAATTTTAAATGAGCTACTCATATTCCTGTTATTATTAATAAATATTTTGTGATCTTCCGTGAATCGTTTACCATGTCATCACTGTTTGTTTTGGTTTCGTGTATAGCTTCTGCTAGGCGAATAAATAATTTACTGTAATTTTTGGTTTCATAGAAACCTTTGAAAGTTAAGATATAAACATTCCTAATCTTATGATGGAAATATGGTATAGAATCTGTATAGTGTGTCTAAAACCACAAAACTTCAAAACAAACCGAATCGGGTAACGAAGAACAATTCGTATTTACAAAATTAAGGCATTGTCGTGGTACACGCTATTGTAGTATATTGCAGTAGCTACAGTTTAATAATCGTGAATTTCTAATGTAATTTCACAATCTTACGTAAATATCTCGATATTGAACCTAATAAATTAGACCTTAACATTATGATACATATTGTTTTACCCACATTTGTTCTGTTGTCAACAAAGGATTATTTTTCGCATGTTTGATGGAATTTTTGGTTTTATGGAGTCTTAAAATGTTCAAATAGTCCTTAGTTGCAGTGAATTAAAAAAATTATATTATAACTATTTTGTACATTTCAATATATGACATTATTATGCCTTAATTTGCCATATATTTCTAATCTATTCATATTTTTTTACTGTATGAACATATTTATTTAATTTATTTCCAGTAAATTGCACTTTTGTACTTTCTCTTCCAATTTGAGAGCATTGTCACAATAGAGATATCTATTGTGACAATGCTCTCAATGCTGGGAAAAGGGCCCCTCTTCACATCACTATTTTTTCCTTGACCAACCCCATCCAAATCTTTCCCCATAGAAGTATTAATCATGTCCTCATTGCCAATGTTAAGTCGACAATTGGAGGAGTGAATAAAAATGTGATTAGTAGCACAATGGTTTATTTCACAAAATGACAATGTGATATAAGCGATAACATTGACAGAATTTGTATGGTTGGTGTTGGCCTACAATAAGATCACTATTGTTTCTTTGTAATCATTACACAGTATAAAATGAAATTGCTTCCTGCCCGAACTTACAAACTATGCAACAGATTTTAATGCAGTTATCACCAATGAGGAGTGTTTCAAGAAGAAGTGTTATATGTATCATCATGAGGAGTATAATACGCTAAGAATTTCAGAGAGCCTTTTTAAAGAATACCTTATTAATCCTTATCTGATTAAATACATTAGATACTTTGTACAATTTACTCAGATCAGAATTGCACTATTTGATCAAAATTGACCTTTATAGAATATCATTATCATGAATATCTTATAGGATATCAGAGATTAAAAATACGGAGGCAGAGCGGCTGGCGGGCAGGCATTAGAGTGAGCGACCAATACATGGCGCTATGTTTTGATATTCAGTAGCAAGCCAATTTTTGGGCAATACAATGTCTGCTGGGTCTGCTAGTTCAAAATAAAACTTGTTTAAATGGTGCATTAGATAGCACTGCATACACTGTGCAGTAGTTATTAATGTATTATATTACTACATATGCAAGTAACGCTAAGTTTCTTTAACAAATTTCAACACTAACCCCTTCTCTATAAACTTTTAATATCAGATTGAAAGAATTTTATCCTTTGTCACTTTATTCACTGGCAGTGAAAGTGAGTGTTAGTGATCACTAAAAAGAGCGCATGCTTATACCTACACCTGGATTACAAGTCCCGGGCACTGCTATAGATCCTTCCTCTGCAACGCGATGGACCTGGCATCAGCATGGTGAATCGATGCGTCTCTATTAATTTGTTTATATATTTTTTTATTATTATTTGTTTTTCTCTAGTACCTGCACTGCTTTATACATAATACTATTGCTCCTATTCTCAGGGACAGCTGAAAGAGATTTCTTCTAGAGATAAGGTCATCCATTGTCTGTATAATATATGTTTTCGTCTCTATGTAATGTAGAAAATTTTTCTGTAGAAATATTTGGTACTTAAGTAAATAAATTAAATGTATCTGAGAAAAAAATACCCTTTCATAAAAGTAATATTTATTACTCTATGAACTTTAATGGAAGTGTTAAACAGACAATTATTAAAAAATAGACACACTGCCAAGATATTTAAAAGATCTAGCAGGCAGTTATTTAGTTTTTCTGTATATGGACTCTTATATATTAAAAATAATTTTGATACCTTCCACATATAATAATTATTCACCATTATTAAATGTTAATTAATATTTAAAATATGTTTAAATTAGCAGATATTGTTTTGCCCAAGTTTTGCCTCATCTGCTATTAGCGGATTTTAAATAATCTTTCGACTTTTTCTTTTCTTTTAATTATTTAAACCTTCCCTGAAATAGGAGATTGGCTTTCGAATTTTAGCGAGACTAAGAAACAACTGATTGTTATATGCATATTTATTTTATTTTAGTTTATTAAAGAGACACACCATCAACATCATCATAGACAATACAATATTTAAAAAGTTGTACGAAATCAAAGATCATACTTCAATAATGTCTAAACATATATTCATAGAAAATGGCGATAATTTTTCAATTCACATGTTTGGAACACTTTTGCAAAGCTGTAGATTTGGGGTATACAATAACATATGTAGGGAGGTATCGATATATATAGGTGCGAAATTAAATGTTCCTCAATATTTAGTCCTTCACGTGTAAGCTACTGCACCGGTAATTTGCAAGTATGAGACGAGAGGAGAATTACGTGGGAACGGAAATCGTCGCAATAAATCTGTTGGTTTAAGTGTGAGTGACGTTGAGGGGGTGTCGTTTAGACGCGCCGTTGCTAAGTGCACTCTCATTACACCTTGGACTACCGGCCTTGGCAGATGCTGTCCTGCCCGAACGTTGAGTTACGTTTATGCGTTAATGCGCGCACATACATATTAGAAATTCATTTTTACTTATATAGATAACGTCGGCCAAAGTATCCATTTCAAACGATATTCAGTTTAACATTTGCAGCACGCGTTCTGTCAATGTTATGTTAAAGGCGCTAAAGTTAAATTAGATATAATTTTATGTGGTGGTTAAGTATTCTAATATTTTCTAATTTTCCGCATTATTTTTTTATTTTCTCTTTATAAGAATAAGAAACTTCTGACAATAAAGAATACAAAAAAATAAATTGGGCAAACGATCCAGCCGATTGATTTATATATAAAGATAAAAGTTAAAGGATTAGCAGATTTGTTAGCACTGTATATATTTGTAACGGACACGTTGGTGTCTTTTCCGGTTATATTGACGGGGATCAATAAAACACCAACTGTTCAATACTCTTCTCGCAGACTGTACAAAGCACTTTTATTTACACGGATAATCACGAAAAATGACTTAGGGCTTAGGGACCTTCAATAGAGCATAATCACTCCACGAAGGCCGGCAGTGCATCTGCGAGCCTTCTAATGTTGTAGTTATCCATGGGCGTTCGTAGTAAGTCAGGTGAACGGTCTGCCCGTTTGCCCTTTGTTTTCTATAAAAAATATTAGCTGCACCAAAAGATCAGTAGCCTATAGCCTTCCTCAATAAATGAGTTATCAAACACTGAAAGAATTTTTCAAATCGAACCAGCGGTTCCTGAGATTAGAACAGTGTTAGATAGCCCATTTATCAAGGAATCGTCACGCTAAAATTGAATCTATTTTTCACCCAAACTTATAGAACGCTATCCGTATAGGTATTTATATAAAAAATTGAAGTATCTGCCTTTGAGTATATAATATAATAACTTTTCGTAAAAACATTCTTAACTTTTGTGGATCCATCAACATTCTTTTTTCTTTCTTTATAAAGATAAATTGGTATTAATAGTATAAACATATATGATTTACTAGCTGTGCCCCGTGAATCCGTCCGCGTGGGCCACCCTTATCACTTAAGAGCATGAAAAATTGATGTTGACCGATTCTCAACCCTAACCAATATGCACGCAAAATTTCATGAAAATCGGTCGAACCGTTTCGGAGGAGTTTGTTTTTTTTTTACTTCAATTTTGTTTCCGTACTTATGATGCCCATAACCTTTTATTAGGGGAAGATTGTTTATTAAATACGATAATGATTTGTACTCTTGTTTTACTACTTTTCTTATTTTTCTTAGACACTGGATATAACATAACACGACATTTTGTAGCAGAGCGCGGTTGACAGATAAGTGACATTACAAGCACAGACTTATAATAAAATATTTAACAAGACGACCCTTTAAATTGCCCCGCTTCTTGATTAACTCCTTTGCACTCGGCATTTTCTTCGTATTTAAGAAGTGAAGTAAACAAATGCGATCGAAATAAATAAAGCCCAAGGTATTATTTTTCGTAATGACTATTTTACTATTGGAAAAGAACACCAGATTAGTTGGTTCTGGACTCTTTTTGAAGGTATTTTTAGAAATTTAGTAAACCTAGCTTTGCTAGCTAGCTATGTTGAATGTTCAATCACACATTGTTAATTTTAAAAATTATTATAAAATCTGATGTTCAGAATTTCTTGATATGTTTACTTTGACAGTGTATCTTTTAGGGAATTTAAAGATAAGATAAGTTTACCTTTTTATTGCAGGCTTATATCCATAGCCCATTAGATGTTCCTGATATATCTACCAGATATGAACGCGCAGCTGCCAAGCGATCGCTATACGATCGCCTTGATCTTACCTATCCGTCACATAGTTACAACTGTGGGTGTGTTGGCGTTGAAACGTAAGTAGCTTAAAATCAATCAATCATACTTAAATTTACTTTTATATGAACACATAAATCTCGCAGCTTTATGTCATATAAAATGAGTTAATACAACAAATGAAAAAGTTTACAAGTTTTAAATACATTCGGAAGTCGATTTGTCAAAATATTTTTACAGTTTATTTAAATATATATTTATTGTTGGGGATAAAACAAGTAGTTTTTAAAAGAATAATATCAAAAAATAAAATGGACGAAAGTCTGTATCTATCTAGTGTTTATATTTTTCCTATAAGTGTATTGTAATTTATTTGGAAAAAAAATATTTAAGAGACTCCAAGGAGTAAGTTCTTTTGGTTATTTTCTCTGGCTTAACCTATTCGAGTCAATTTTTGAGTTACTTTTTTTAATCACATGGATCCCTTATTTCATAGTCGAGTTTCCTTAAATTTTTTAGTTGTATTCTTCTTCCTAGTCGTTATCCCATGTTAGTTAAAATACATTCATTGCTACCAAGTGATTATGTATCCGTATAAAAGTATATTTCAATTAAACATTTTATGTATTTGAACTTTGTTAAAAAGCAAAGAAAATATGCAAAATTTCTAACATTTTATTTTGATAAAAACAACATTAGAATTTTTGTTGTGTCTATATTTTGATCATAGCAGCTACTATATTTTGCTGAGATATACTACTTAGAACAAAGATAGATTCTTCGCATCTATGTATGGGTGAAATATAAAGCGATTCTGAAATTGTCTATTTTTATGGAAATTATCCTTTTATGAACTTTTGAATCTTATAAGGCTGGTCCATGTTACAAAACGACGGTAGAAATAAAAAAAGCGCAAAGCGATGCGCAAAAATGATTAAAAAACTCTCTTAGAATCTACAACAGAGCAGTCGAGATAAGGAATTTGATTAAATAGTTTGAGTATCTTTTACTTGGAAGCTTCGAGGTCAATTCTAGGCTAAGGAACACAAACTTACATATTCTTATAAAAATCAGTATCAAGAAACCTCTGTTTCTTTCTTTTCTTTCTCGCGAATTTCGAATTTCGTCATTCTACTATGGAATAGGCAAGTGATAAAAAAATTGTACAAATGAAATCAAAATCAAAAATAATTTATTTGGCACAAGAAAAAACAAAACAAAGATTAAAAAAAACAAGAAACAGACCCTAATTTTAAAACTACTTAAAAATAAATAAAATAAAAAATAAATATACAAGCAACAACACAGGCTAATCCATTTTAACAGCATTTGTACAGAATAAAAAATTCCGACGTTACAAACGGGCAATTTCCTTTATTTTCTATATAAATAAAAAGGGTAATTCGTTGAATTGTGTGTATACGCTTTTCTGTACCAAAATAGATAATAATTTTTGTTGTGTTTTTCATTGTTACAACTAGGTTTGTATAATAGAAACGGTTTTGTCTCCACACCGAGATGGCGATGATGTCGAGTTGAAATACACACCAAAACAAACTAGATGGCGCTGTACGAGCTCACGAACGCGGTACAAACGCTAGAAATCACCATACATCCATTGGAATTATGAACCAGAATATCGAATACCGAGTGGTTAAATTAATGGTAATACGTTATTGCTTCGTTTACCACAAGTTTATAGGTTTTGAAGATATTTTGGTTTTTGTACATTGTTAATCCTAAATATAGTTATTTTATTCTTGATAATTTTCAAAAATCTTACATACTTGCATACGAATTTAAAGTACGTCTTGAAAAAACTGTAGAAACTTTGTCTAAGAATCTTAAATTAGTTCTATATCTACGATGCGAGGCTATGTTGAGATGTACTTTGGTTTCGGTCAGCTTTTTTTGTCAAAAAAGTGATAAGTCGTTATTACTGGATGCGAACATGACATGCGTAAAAATTATCAATTCACAGTAACATCTAAATCTAAACGTAACTTCTATATATTATATTTTTTAACAACACTTACATGGCTCTATGGCCCTATTGTATAATATATTAACTCTTTGTTTCCGTCCTGAAGGCTCTGGTTACTGTATTGCCACTGCATGCCGTTATAACTTTCCTTCTATCGTTTCCTTTTATTTATAATGCTTTATGCAACTAAATCCTCATTGTTTGATACATTGACTCCTGATTGATTCACCTTCATCCTCATTGTATAAAATATTGACTCCTCAGTGATGGCACTATATCCCTATTGTATGGCATATTGACTCCTGATTGGTGCAATTGTATTCCCATTGTATGACATATTGAATCCTGAGTGATGGAACTTTATCCCCTTTGTATGACATATTGACTCCTGTTTGATGTAACTGTATCCCCGTTGTCTGACATATTGACTCCTGATTGGTACAATTGTATCCCCCATCGTATGGCATATTGACTTCTGATCGGTGCAATTGTATTCCCATTGGGTAGGATATTGACTCCGGATTGATTTACCTTCATCTCTATTGAATTAAATATTGACTCCTAATTGATGGAACTGTATCCCCATTGTATGACATATTGACTGACTCCTGGTTGATGCAACTAGATCCCCATACCGTCTTGTATGACATATTAACTCTTTGTTTGCACAAACGCTGTCATGTCTTACGCGCTCGGTTCTAGCTAAAGTATGGACAAGATTAAACCGAGTCTATTTTTGTACAATCATTTGCATGCGCTGCCGCAACTGTTCGCAAGCCGTAAACCGATCACGCCCAGTCATGGCGTAAACTTAATTTATATCTCCACTAGCCGCCGCCCCTGACTTTGCCCTTGTCTGACGAGTCCTTTGAGATTAGAGAACACTTATTCTACAAAGGTCGGGAACACATCCGCGAGCCTTCTGGTAGTGCAGTTTTCTACGGGCGTCGGTAAATGGGGACCATCGTGTTGCAGAAGAAAGACCCAAAGCAGTGACTGTCTAAATGCGATGACGATGTAATGGGAAATAAATATTTATTTATGTTAATAAACTAACTGTTTTTCGAGACTTCATCACGTAAAATTAAACTTGGACCTCCTTAATCTGGCCCTATCGAAAAACATGCCTAGTAACTATAAACTACATCCTTATCAAATTTTATCTTTGTACGTCCCCTGGGTTTCCAGATTTCGTGTTAGGTGACCTTTCACTTTTATACAATATAGATTGTGATATGTTAATGGTATAAAATTCGCAAGGTTCGACGTTCCAAGCCCGACGCCGCTATTTTTATAATACCGGAGCCAGACATAGCTAGTGTTTGTACATTCTTGTCTTTGAAGACTACAAAGTTCTGCAAAACTTTGTAGTCAAAAAGTCCCCGGCCACACTATATGATTATTGAAATGATCAGTCAAATAAAGATATGCCTGGCTCCGGCATAAGGCATAATTGTTTTTTTTATTAACAAAAACTTGATCAACAAACACAAAACAAATTTTTAACACAACAAGTCTAACAACGCGCCTAGACGTTTCCAGCAGTCAATTAACATGACAGAGCGGGGGGGGGGAGGCTGAATGGAGGAACGCCGGTGTAATTGAAATTTGGATGCCCTTCGGCCATTTTTAGACTAACAGGACGGCCGCGTGACGTCACCCGTTGAGTGCACTTATTGCGGCCATTTTGATGTGTTTTAAAAAACGATGGCTTTGTTCACTTTTGAACAATTTATACTTATTTTTTTTTAGGACAGAGCAGTTGGATGCGACTTTTCCGAGCGAAAAGTCAATGTTTTTTTAATGTTTTTTATTTTTATTAAACAAGGGGCAGACGAGCAGGCGGTTCTCCTAAACCACTACCGACGCTCATAGACAACTACAAGACGGGGTTCGCAGAGGCGTTGCCGTCCTTTTGAGGAATGAGTAGATATGCTCTTTTCTTGAAGGTCCCGAAGTCTAATTGATATCTTTTTTGCGTGGAATATTAACATTTTGGCCAAAACGAATGTGGCCTTTATTATCACACCTTCATGACAATTAGCCATAAGAAACGGACAGACAGGCAAAAGTTTCTTTTTTGCAATATTCTACAATAACATCTTATAACCTACCAATTCGAGATGTAAGTTCAAGAGTCCCTTACGTTGTAGGAGGCAATCATTTGTACGTGGACTCTTAGACTATATGAACACTTTCGACCTGTCCAATCTATATTCGCGTCTGATTACAGAGGCCCTAGCACGAACATTTCGAACGAAGGAGAGTCCGACGTAGGTCCGACACGAATGTTTTCAAAGTTGAACCTTCAATTCCAACGGCTCTAAATGATCGTGCTAGGCCCTCAGAGATCTAAAACGCTGTATATCGGCGAGTGGTTCCTTAGATATTTTACAAGGCAAAGTCGTTTTAAGTCTCATGGCTGTCGTATTTTGGACATCGTGGTGATGCGGATTAAATTCCAAATTCTGTTATATAAAAGCGAAAGGTCACCTATAACGACAGATGAAATTTGGCTTTACCTACCTACCCCTCTACCTAATTGATAGTTTATAGTGAGTATAACACGGAAAAAGTTGCGGGACACAGTTAGTAACTTTATATATAGCTACTAACGCGAATAGTGGCTCAACATACAATTTGTATGTGGACTCTTGTACTAGATAGGCATTATCCACCCAGTCCAATCTAAATTCGCGTCTGATTACAGAGTACCCGAATTGGATTCTGGTTGGAAATACGCAAGGCATGCGGTCCGGTGGGTTTATGTAACAATTTGCATGACAAGTGGCGTGCACGGCCCACGGAACGATCGGTTTGAAGCAGCCATTTCCCAAACTTTTTATAAAGCCCAATTTTTTAGCTTTTCTGCGTGACCCACTAAGCGTTAAGTAGCAATGACTCTACTATTCTTTATTAAAATTATTCCTTTTTTTAAGTACAATGACCTTGGTGTCTGTACATTCGATGGAAGACAAGCTGTTTCCCTCGACTTCTTTCGCTTATAACTAAACTTGCACTTAGACCTCTTTAATCCGGCCCTATCGAAGAATCCCTTCTTAGCTCACGTCTAATAACAATAAAGTACCTCCTTCCGATATTTCATCTTTGTACATCCCGAGGTTTTCGAGATTTTGTGTTAGGTTAGGTGATGCACAAAATGTACAAAGTATATAGCGTATTTAAATGAATAAGGATTAATACGGTTTCCTTTAAAATAGTTTTGTAAATAGTTTATTCTTTTTTATGGAACATATAGATAAAAATGTTTCCCGTTAGTTATAATTAGGAGATAGACATATGCCATCCCGGACTTCATTATAGATCTTTTTAAGATGTACAATTCCGTAATAGATTATTTTGTTCTAACTCATATGGTTTATTCAGCGCACGCGACGTAAGCGCACAAAAATACGTTTTTAACGACATCTCGTTACAAATCACTGATATTCTCGGCTTTTATCTTCACAACGGTGAACACAACATTAACACATACAAAAGCGAGCACGATACATGAGAGTAGTAATATGGGAATTGAAAATTTATTTAGAGAAAACTAGATTTGCACTAATTATAATATACAATGTTTAAATGCCAACAATAAACGGGCGTAAATTTTTAAATTATCTAAACTTAACGTTAACAATATTACAGAATGTAGAATAACATGAAGCGTATGTTATTAAATCAATAGAACCAGTATAACGCTTTCATGATACTTGAAAAAGACCTTCAGAATAAAATTTTTTCATTGTGAATATTAAACCTCGACAGTTATAATATAAAAGTTATTTTATTAAAATTTGACAATTAATATAACATTGTCACGATTACACTTTGACATCGTCCAACACATATTGATTGTTTCTTTTTTTTGTTTATTTATTAGTAATCGACAGTTTTACAGAAAACATTAACATATAGACAATAACAGGTAAATAAGGCCAAAACTGATTATATTAATAAATTTAAGAAATAGATTAACAGAGTAAAGAAAGAATACGCAATTGGAAGCAAAAGAAAAAGTACAAATTAAAACGTACCAAATATGAGTTTGTGTAATTGTCCGTGTTAGTGTGTTTGTATGTGGGTGCGTGCGCGAGCGTTTATGTGTGTGTATGGACAATCGAAAAATAATCTGATTCAAGTAAACCCTACATTGTATTCCTTTGAGTTACAACTGACTTTCTTTTATAAAAAGGCAAAGGGGGTCTATAGATAGACAGGAGGACAGACATCGAAGCGATCCTATAAGGTTTTCTTTTTCCTTTTAGGTACGGAACTCTAAAAACGTATAACTGTTTTCGTAATAATTAAAATAATACTTTGATTTTAATATACTATATTGTATTCCTTTAAGTTATATCTGACTTTCTTACATAAATGGATAGCAAATGTAATTTACTTATGTACATACATATACGTATATATGTGTATACGTTTACTGACAACATTATAACAGCACATTTCCAGGAATTCAAGAGTGCTTTAGAAAAGTGAGTATCATAGCCAGACCTTTAGTTTAGGATGTAAAGTATCTCAGTAATTCAATTATCAATAGTTCAAGAATACAGAAAAGCTTCTTTACTGAATTTATTTTACTATATATATATAATCTTTGTCTCCTTTAAATGGATTTAAAATGTATATTATCAAGTTAAAATTCTAACAAAGGGATAGCTGTAGGAAGTCTCAGGAAATGCGTGTTGGCCAATTCTTTTTCTTTAAAGCCAGCTCTGTTTTGTTTAAGGGGACAAATTCAGAGCTCAAATAGTTTAAGTTTAACCTAGTTAGATTGTTAAGTTAGATTTAGTTTGTATAATCTAAGATTACTGTTTTCTTTTCTTATGTTTATAGTTGTGATGTCACAAATAAATATCTTTCATTTCTTTCATTTCATAATGTTTAAATAAACAAAAAAACTTTTGTAAAACGTAATTTTTTTAAAGAATGCTACTTTTTTCAAACTGGCTACCTTTAGCTATGCTAGTGCAAATGTGGGCGCGCTAAGTTGAAACATCTTGTCGGATCTTATTCAACCCTTATTACTGTCATCAAGGTACCAAATTTTTTAATCTATATAAAAATCGTAGGAGGGGAAAAGGGAATATTAGACATATCTAAAAAGTATTCCTAATAAAAAAAAAACAAATTATTACTGGCACATGTGTTAAACAAAAGCCCTTAAATGAATAAAGAGAAAAAAAATAACTAATATTCTTTTTAAAAAAAAAAGAAAAAAAAAACAAATTATTACTGGCACATTTGTTAAACAAAAGCCCTTAAATGAATAAAGAAAAAAAAAATAACTAATATTCTTTTAAAAAAATAAAAGAAAAAAAAAAACAAATTATTACTGGCACATTTGTTAAACAAAAGCCCTTAAATGAATAAAGAGAAAAAACATTAAATATTTTGAAGTTATTTAACAAGTACGTGTATAGCGTATTAGATACGGAACCCCTCTATATAAGCGTGTCGTGACACGCTCTTGGCCATTTTTATTTAATCTGTATATAAAACGTTAACAACACCCTTAAACTAAATTTAATATCTCGTTATAGAGAAATGTTATTACTTAACTCACGCAGGTAAATAAATTGAAAATTGTCATTTTTTCGAAAAACCTAATAGAATAAAATATATTGACTTTGTTACAGAGCTTAAATTCTTTTTATTTATTTTCTTACTGTCGGGATACCTTAACTATTACATGGTACCTTCCTATTGATTATTACGTTGCTAAATGTTGCTTTTACGATAAATAATAATTTACATTTAATAGCTTAATCCTTGAATTATTAATAGTCGTATGCATTGCGTCCGATACTACCGTTAATATCGGTAGGCTTTCTCAGATTATTAAGTTGCAAACTATATTATTATACCAACCAATTGATCAATCGATCAGTTAATCAATTAGTTATCCAGCCATCCAGCATCTATTACATTTCCTTATTTTTTTTATTGCCTCATTTTGCCTTTGCCTTTTTATTAGAAAATCTGTCGAAAAATTAAAAATTAAAACCTCTCTTATACCCAAGTGTTAAAAAAAACTATGTGATACATCGCGTGATATATTTAGAAGCATTGAAAATTTAGACAGATTCTACTCGTTAATCGACGTTTATGGTATAATATCAATAGGAAGTGAAAACGAAAATGAAATTATAAAGAAAAAATGGTTTTCTAAATTTTATTTACTAACTGCCATAATATATCAAAATATAAACATTCACATTTAAAATCAAAATATATTTTTTTTGAAAAAATATTTAAGTAAACATAAGTTCTGTGTACTACATTAAAATTATAAACTCACATATATTTTACCAATATATAAAGGAATATCATATTTGGTAACAGTCATTAAATCATTAGATGCACCAAAGAGTATTTGTTATTTTCTTAATTTAATGCTGTGGATGTTTTCTGTAATCTGTGTTTAATCTTGAACAGATATCATTAAATATTCAAATTTCTTCCATCATTAATGGATAGATGAGATGGTTTTTTGTATATATAACAAGGGGCAAACGGGCTGGGGGTTTACTCGAGTGACTACCGACGCTCATGGACAACTGCAACATCACAGGGCTCGCAGATGCGTTGCCGTCCTTTGAGGAATGAGTATGCTCGTTTCGTAATCAGTAGCTCGCATTTTAGTCGATCGCTAGATTAAGCAGTACTTGCTGCGGCCGGGTGATAGATGGGTGAACCATTTTAAAATTGGGTTTTTAAATGTCCAACCTTCTCCGTGTTTGGAGGCACTTAAAATTGGGAGTCCGATGAATGTGACTGAGTTATATTAGTCGTGAGATTGTAGAGATTGTGGGGATACCAGGGATGACGGCAATCAGTTATCTTAACTCGCCCCATCCTCTGCAATTTAAACGGCCCGTTGTACTAGGCTGGGATATCGTTAGGTAGAAGAATATAACTTCATAGCGTGCAAGAAGATTCCAGCCACACTATTTCCAAGTCCAAAGATCCACAGTATATATTTGCAAGGAATTTCCTTCTTTACGCTTTAACTCTGTGGAATCAGTTGCTAGATTTAATATTTCAAACTGTTATGACTTGAGGAGACCTTTAAGAAAATAACTGACTCATTTCGTAATGACTGGCAACGCATCTGCGAGCCTTCTGGTTATGCAGTTGTATCGGCGTGAAGTGGCCGCAATCCTTTCACGTCATGCGATGGTATGAAGTTGTTGCGTTTTTTGCGAGACTATCATCTAAACTCGCTCCACAGCTATAGCCTCTACAATTGATTATAACACTAGGTAGAAGTTGGGGTAACGTAGAAGATAAAGGAGAAGAAACATTTTCTCTCATATGGCTCATGTGTCATGATAGTGGCGGTTTTCACGGGTCATTATGGGACTAGGGCAACTCTGTTTCGAACGGCATTAAGTAGCTTTGCAATTTGCAGGGCCAACTGTGAAGAAGCGGAGACGATGGTGCAGATGATGAAGTGATGAGACTAAATTTCTTCGGAGTGGCCTATCCAAGGTCAGAGGACAACGGTTCCTTCAAGCTGCGGGCCATCCTTTGACTACTTATGTAGATCTTTGAGGACTGCAGTTGAGGTTACAAAGGGAAGGGGCGAGCACAAAAGATCCAATAGGGTCGAAGTGCATTCCCTATGCGGGCTCCGCCTATATACGTTACATTACATAAGTGTCATGAGTCTCTAATATGACGTTTTGACAGAAGGAACTCCAACTTCTTGACACAATGCTTAATAAGGCCTTTATTATTTTTTTACCGTTCCTACAGTAGAATGAATTCAACTAAAATTTTAAAACAAAATAACGAATCCATTCGAGGAAAGTATAAAATCCGCGTAAGTTTAATTGGAACCCCGAAACATGATCCCGCACTCGAAATAGAATGAACAAACGGAACACATGAAAAATTTCAATCAGAAAAAATTGATATGGAGGATATTTTGTTCGGTAACCAGCCTCGGGCCGGGTGGATTAAATCCGGTATACGTTTGCACGTAAATTGGTCAGTCCGGCCCAACAATTACGTATGCGGTTACGTATGTACACAACCTTACTTGGACTTGAAGGTTCCAGATAGAATTTGCAATCAAAGTTTAAGAAGTAAGACGAAATTAAGGGATGTAAGTAAATTGATCAGTCTGCCCCGACAATAATGATATTATTATTTGTTTTCATGTTATGCTCTAGTAGCGGACTCGGCAGACGCTGTCCTGCTCGAACGTTTGGTTACTTACTACTTCCTATATTCTATTATCCTATAATACTGTCCCCATTCCAGTATCCTTTCCCGTTCCTGTTCTATAATGGTTCACCATTTTTGGAGGTAATGGCTTAAGCATGAAAGATAGAAATATGTTATCGCGGGCTCTTTTGTAGAACTATTTAAGATAAACATTTCTTTCATACAGTATATACGATTCTTGCAACACGCGCCAGAATAACGCTGCTAATTACTTGACATTTATCGTTATATTTTAGACAATTTACAAAATATTTTTATAATTTATAGCCTACGTGTTATTCTGATACATAAACTATATTATTGTAAAGTTTCATTAAAATCCATCTAGCAGTTTTTCTGTGAAAGAACGTCAAACATACATACATCCAGACATCCATGTGTACAGGATTCAGACGCTTATTAATTTTATATACAAATCAATAAGCGTCAGTCTGAACATAGCATAATATTAATGTAGAGGCACTAATGAAATAGTTAGAATAATTATACTTCTATAATCAGTCGGATAATAATTTCGAATATACGTATCGTTTATTTGACGATTGAAACATAAATCCTTTAAATCATACCATAATTATAAATTAAAATCGGCTAAACCAAACACAATTTACAGCCAACATTTGTTTTCCCCTTTGGCTGGCGTCAGATGTTGTATAATATTTTCATAAAAACCCGGAAATTAAATCCCAGCTAAATCCACGCGAATTCTTCTATAAACGTTGTATTTATACCATTTGAAATGCTTAAAGATATAATTTACTGAATAAGTTGTATTGATTCGATGAAATGTGATGTAGTTTTTTTGTATCCCAATGCCAGCCAACCACGTTACGGTCTACCGGAGAGGCAAACGTGTACCGCGCAGGTAGACCGGAGCGTGTGAGATAATAACCATAGACATTCATTTCTTAATTCCAAGAATACATTAAGATCTTAATCTAATTAGATTTGATTAAAATGAAATAGTACTTCAGAATAGGTTTGGGACGAATAGGTATAGGTGCCATATAAAAATGGTATTTCATAAAACGTTCGGCCAGTGTCATGTTTTGTGGAAAAAACATAAAGGAGATCGGGAACTAGCCATTGGCCAGCCAAAATACGGGTAAGACAACGTCTGCCTGGACCGCTAGTCATATTTAAAAATGGAAAAGTATAGTCGACCAACAAATTGATTTACTACGCTAAAGACGAATGTCGTTTGTACTTCAATTAGTTAAAAAGCTCATTTTTGCTTGCTATGTATTACGTTAATTTCTTACAAAAACCCTTAGCAAAATTTTCTTTAACTAGGAGCTGTCACCCAAAATGGAAAAACACTTTCTAAAACACTTTCGGAAACGCGTAAATAAACTAAATTGGAAAGATGTTTGTAAAATGTTTTTTATTTAAATTATTTAATATTTAATTTATTATTGTATACGAAAATAAGTAATGCATAAGTATTTATAATTGTTTCTATTTTAAACATTAAAAAAATAAAACATCATGGACGCTATTTGTGGACGCACCATAAAAATTGTAGGCATAAAATTTCGTTGTTAAACTGATAGCGTAAAGTGTTGAATAACTTTGAAAATATTAAAATAATGATAAAAGATTAGCGATACTAGCGACGAAGATAGTATTTTAACACCAGAAGAGTTGACAACAAAAAAGAATTAACAATTTGGTGCAGTCGTTGGGAAGTTATGCACGTACAAACATTTCTGCAATTTATTTTTATTTATTTAAGTAGAAAAATGAATATATATTTGGTTTTTATAAAAAAGTATCTATATGTTTTGTCATACACGAGTATATATACCCATTATATGGTTTTTTATTATTTGAATTATATTGTTCTCCTAAAAGATACGAACGTCAAAAACACAAATTAAAATATTTTTACCTATCTGTGGGTATATCTGTTTGTTACGGTTAATATTTCGACATGGCTGAACCGATTTTGATGGGATTTTCGGGTAGTAATGAGGTATTTTTGCACTTACTCCTGGCAAAAGCTTCTAAGCTTAGTTGGAGAGGAAACTCTTCTAGTATACTTTCATAAAAGGTTTCACCAATTTTGGGCTAGCCATTTAAAAGCATTTACTTTTTTTGAAGATGTTGTACTAACCTTATTAGACGTTTGTAAAGGAAGAAGTTTAATCTATATTGAAAAAAAAAGTGGAAGGTCTCTTATCACGTAATCTCGAAAACCGCGGGAAGTTCAAAGATAAAATTTGGCATGGAGAATTTGTAGTTAGTAGACATGTCCGAAGAACCGTTTTTTCGATAGGGCCAAGCTAAGGAGGCGAACAAACTCTTCGGCATTATATCTTGGTATAGATAAACACAAGTGTTGCTCTTTGCACTTCCAAGAGGCTTCCGACGCGTTGCCGGTCTTAGGCAAATAAGAATGCTCGTTCTTATTAGTTATTTTCGGAAATCCTTTTCAAATTTTTCCGAAAGCGAAATTTTTTCTAAATTGAGTGAAATTTTAATTTGTATGTTCTATAAAAGACAAATTAAAGAAAGACATTTTGACTTTACTTTGCTAAATATTTGAAGTTTCCAACAGTAGATGGCTCAATGATGAACCACGTGTAGACGGGCCGTTATTTGGCATGAAACAAAACTCTATTTAATATATTAAATCTTATTATATATACATTTTTAATATAAATAAAAAGGTTTAAAAATAGTTTTCCGCCATAAGAGCCCAGATTGTCACCTCTCTCACCAAATATTTTAAATCTCTTTATTAAAAAACAAACTAAGCCAGGCCCTTTATTATATTTAAATTTATTTTTAGATTATAAAACATTTGGGCCTACACATACTTTTCAGCGGTAAAAATAAAACATATAAAAACAGATACATCATTTGCTCGTATTGTTTGCATAGGACGGGATCGCAAACCTTAAGCCCACGGGCCATATTGCGAAAATGATTTTTTCTCACCCATTTCCTGCCCTTTGCGATTTCGTCGCGCCATCGTGCTTCTGTGTCCTGCCTCTCCAATATTTCCCGTCCCCAACGTCAATCGTCCTTTCGACATATCGCATGTTTAACCGTAAACTGACCTAACTCCAAAAAGTTGATTTTTTGAAAATCGCAAAAAACGTTTTGTAATTTTACCGCTTATTCCATTCCGCTTATAATTCGATAAAAATGACATTATGGTAACAAATTATGTATTTTAATTATAGTCACTGAAGTGATGAATGATATTGAAACGTTTTTTTAATGAATTTTATCATTTCTTTGTCTTTTTAACAAAAATAAACTAATAAAGATAAAATTTTATAGCAATAATAATGGGTTAATTGTCCTTCTTTAAAAACACTAAAATAAAACATTAAGAGATTAATAACCTAGAATTATTAGATAGTTGGATGTGTTTCATTGCTCCTAGTAACACATTCTTCATATAATATTGACACTAGTGTCAATATTATATGAAGAATGTATTTCTAGGAGCAATGAACTATTGTATGAAGTGAAATAACTATTATATGAAGAATATATTACTAGGAGTAATGAACTAGGAGCAATGAAACAATGTTCTTATACTAGGTATAAAAACATTGTTTTACCCTTTTAGATTAAGAAAGCGCCTCTGAAAAACCTTGCTGAAAATGGCATTTCAGAAAAGGTTTTCATGTTATAGAGTCTTTAGTTAGATTGAGTTTTTACTCGTTGTTAATCTAATATCGTGTTTATAATTCAGTCTTATAAGTGTTTACTTTATTTTATTTATTAAACAAACTTACAATTAACTGCCATCATAGCTTTTTTTACTAAATGAAATAACATGTAAAGATTAAAGGAGCCGTGAAGCGATTTTAATTTAAAATTTAAATCATGAAAAGACTACGGTAGGATTTGGATAATGGATGAAAATTATTTATTTATTATTCACACATATAACAGATGGTCTTTGGGGATGTTGGTCTCCCATGGAACTGTAAGTTCTACAAGTACTACTCGCTTTAGTGTTTTTGTCTAGTAAAGGGCTTCTGTATTTAGTAAAGGGCCGTAAATTAGTTAGGTAATGTGCCTGCCTCTACCAAGTAAGAGATATTAGGATCTCGCTTGTAAATGCATAACTATATATGATTAAACGAACTTCTTAAGCGAAGTTCGATCAATATTATATGAGTCGCTTCATTCGAAGATATAAGAACCCGACCCACTCACTCGGCAATTTTTGCAACAAAGTATCTCTAAAATAAATGAAGACTCATCACAATATTTTTAGTCAACAATTCGCCATACGCTTAATCGTAAACTGACCTAACTCACAAAAGCTGATTTTCTGGAAAATTGTCATTAACGACTTATTCCGCTTATAATTGGTTAAAAACGACATTATTATAATAAATTATGTATTTCAATGAATGATATTGGAATGTTATTTTTATGACATTTTATTATTTCTTAGTCATTTGAACAAAAACCTATTTTTATTAAAAAGATAAAAATAGCTGTATCTCAGTGTTGGATGGTGATTTTGAAATAATACTTAGAATGGCTGATAGAGGACGTTGAAACGATGCTGCCTGCATCATTGCTGATTCTATAAATTATCTTTCAAATGTTAACAACCTTAGTAACTCGCACACCAAAATAGGACTATGACTGGATGGCAACTCAAAGTGTGATACATCTTGCAATGAGTGTAGACTTACAGATTAGTCATGGCTGCTGATTTGTTAAGTATGAATACATGTTGTAACTCTTAACAATATAGACTAATATAGATAATGATGTCAGTAATGTCATGTAATATTTAGGTTAGAAAAGATAATAAAAAAAAAGAAATATTTACTCATTTCAAGAATACAAAAAAAGACTTAGAACATCCATTAATTTCTATAAAATACTAAACTGTATCCGAAGAATGTAAGGGCATACACGTCGCTACAGAATATACAAAAGCGCCTATATTCGTCCGTGGACGTCATATAATCATCTGAGGTGTAGAAATAATATCGCCATGCCTTTATGCCGGAACTTAGCTTTATTTGAATGATCATTTCAATGATCATGTAGTGTGTGGCCGGGGACTTTGTAGTACTTTCTAGTCTTCAAGGAAAAAATGTACAAACACATTGAGCTATGTGTGCCTCCGGTATCAGAAATAGGAACTCAATAATTCAACATCCGAGGATTGTCTAAAATCCGTTTATTACTAACTTTCATTACGTGTAAGTTTATTGAAGAAATAAACTATCTAACTTGACTAGGTTATCAACAAAGCAAAACAAACGATACACTGCACATAAAAGTAATTAAGGGATCTTAACGAAGTTGCCAGCGTACCTATTCCATCTATCTGACGAATATCAAAGAAAATATTTGCGGTATAGCTTTAAGACACTCTTAACAGTTGTCCCTGGGCGTCGAACAAATCCCCAGAATGCTTCTCAAAAATTTGACATCAAAAATCCCCAGAATGGTCGTCAAAAATGTAGCTATAAAAAATTAAGAGAAGATTTTATATCCCTCCGAGTTTGCTGCTTCAAATAGCTAAACATATGTTTGATCGCTGTTATTGGCGAGGAACTTTAAGCACACAAACATTGAGCACAAAGTCTCGCGCCATACACAGTGATCAAACAAGTGTTCAAATATTTGTATCTTTCGCTTGGAGCATTTTTTTATTAATATAAAGAAATCCTAAATTCACATTTCCTTTTACCACCAGTTCACCGTGTACAGACCGGAATCACATCTTCCTGGCACCAGGAGTGCTCACAGCGGGAGGTGGAAACAGAATCTGTATCTCCCGATTCTACACAGATGGCGCAGCGCTCTTCCAGGTCAGAGTAGTTACTGAGGGCGGTGAGGAAATGGCCTCTGCAACTAGAGATTTTCCTCCAGGTAATTTCTCCATTAATTTTTTAAAATATTTTTATAATATGCAAAAATTTTTTACAAAAAAGCTACTTCAATATCACACGTGGGCGTCTGTTCCTAAGGTAGAAAACTGAATGCTTGTTTTATAGGTAACAGATGCCTGTTATATCCAATTTTGTTTTTTAAACATATAAATACATATAGATAATACACCCAGACTCGAGGCAGGAATCGGACTCACAACCCTCAGAGCAGAAGGCAGGGTCACTGCCAACTACGCCAACGGGCAATTCAGTCGACCACAATGTACATATAGATTCAATAAAAATGTATGTATGTTTAATTTTCAGGCGATGGAGGTTGTTTAGACATATCTGTCCCGCAAAAACCCAATACAAAAGCAAAACTGAACGCTAGAATGTGGTAAGTAAAACACTGTGTAAGGATTCGGAAACGTCGCGTTTGTTGATTTTTACGTCGTATACTAAGTGTTATACTATTTCATCAAAAGCATTTACATGTAAAATGTTGCCACGACCATATGGCACGCACTGTCAAAAAGCTATCATCTCTTTTACAACCAGGTTTTTAACTCCGGACGTCCTAATTTTATCTACTCTTAATTTAAGTCAAACTAAGTGGCGTGGCCGTTTCGTTACCGTCATATGGGCGTAAGGTGCAAAATCATGTTAATTACAATTGTCCGTTGCACTATAATTCTTAAAGTAAAGAAAGCAGCCACACCACATATTTCTACCCCATATAAGTATAAAATAATTATACATATCCAAACTATGAAGAACCGCTCGCGGCATCTCGAGCATTCACATCGTGATCTCTAACATTTACTGCTTTTACTGGTCTACAGGTATTCAGAAGATAACTGCGCTTGGGACCGCCGAATTTTTGTTTTGACACGTTGTCCAGTGGTTAAATTATCTGCCACTCTGACACCAATCATCATATCATAAGTCCTAACAGTTGCTACTTGCACTGGTCTATAGGTATTCACAGGATAACTGCGTTTGGGGCCGTCGAATTTCTGTTCTGATGCAATGTGCAGTGGTGAAATTATCTGCCGTTCTGACACCAAACATCATATCGTACCCTCTAACACTTGCTACTTGTACTGGTCCTACAGTTATCCAGAAGATAACTACGCTTGGGACCGTCGAATTTTCGTTCTGACGCGATGTGCAGTGGTCAAATCATATGCCGTTCTGATACCAGACATCATATCGTAATCTATAACACTTGCTACTTTTACTGATCTACAGGTATCCAGAGGATAACTGCGCTTGGGATCGTCAAATTTCTGTCCGCATTGCCAGCGGTCGTATGGTCATAATACACACGGAGCGGGCTCGGTACCGGCCAGGAGATACGCTAAGACTACGTGCAATCGCCCTTAAAGCGGATCTCACTCCTGCACATACCGTCGTAAGTGGTCCTGTCCTTAAACGCTCTTATAGCTTTGACTTATGATATTCAAAAACCACTTCATGCACTTTAGTACTTGAAAATGCGTCCTAGGATATCATCTGTCATTGTCATTGAACAAGTTGGACATTTAAATGTAGTGATAATTCATGATGATTTAGTGATGATTGACGGTATGATATAGTACCCGTTGATCTGTGTCCTCTTTGAGGAGGTCGTGGCCTAATCAGTGGTCGGCATTTGAGTCGGTCGCTAGGTTAAGTTGCTCTTTTTCTAGCATTGGTTTATATTTGATATACGGCTGCCTGCGTCTTTCGGAAGACACGTAAAACAGTGGGACCCTATTAACGACACTTTCTGATATTAGTTGTAAGGTAGTAGAAATGATGGGAATTGCGAGGATGACGTCAGATGGCAATCGTTTATCTTAACTCGCCCCACAGATACCTGGTACTTAATCAGAATAACGTACTGGCATACGGTTTTTCTGGCATATTCACTACTAGTTGTTCTCCGCGACTTTATCTTTGTCAAAATTAGATGGAAAATAAATAGATTCAATTTTAGAGTGACGAAATGTAACCTATAGCCTTTCTCGATAAGTGAGCTATCTAACACTAAAATAATTTTTTAAATCCGTCCCGTAGTTCCTGAGATTAGCGCGTACAAAAAGCAAGCTGGAAAGATTGTTTGTTTTTTGCTGGAACGTGCCAATTTCAGGAACCGGTCCGGTCATTGTCAGGAAATGGTCCGCTTTGAAAATTCTTTAAGTCCTACATAGTCCATTTATCGAAATTTATACTTAATATATAAAGCTGAAGAGTTTGTTTGTTTACTTGAACGCGTTAATCTCAAGTACTACTGGTCCGACATGTAAAAATTATTTCAGTGTTAGATAGCCCATTTATTGAGGAAGGCTATACATATATCATCACACTAAAATCTAATCTAACTTTTTACCTAGTTTTACGCGGACAAATTCGCGGACACAGCTAGTATAGTAAAAAATAGAAAGTGAGAATTAAAAAATAAATTATTAAACTTAAAAACGGAAGTAAACGGATGTTGATTGCAAATAATCTATTAATGGTTGTAATTATTGCGTAACTCAAGTTCCGAATTACATTTAAGAAATAAAAGTGTTTTAAACTCGCTAAAAGTATTCAAAGAGAGTTTCAAGGAGTTGGTGGTACCAGGAGCATAAAATTTAGAGGTTTACTTTGATTGTCCTAATTACATTTTAAATAAATTTTAAAGAATCTATTCTGCATGAACATTACTAAAACTCAGTGCTTTGGTGGTCTGACAGTGGTGTAACAATCAACTTTAGACAGGGCTCATTGTTATAGAAAATTTAATTATCTACAATTTTGTTTATGTAAGTTTTTACACTAAAGTTGATAATAAACGAGTTCTCGAGTTATCGGATAGCAAAAATTTACTTCTAGGTTTATTCGCGTATGTTAATATAGTTCGGTGAATAATTCCATCTATTTCATCTGTTAATACGTTTCTACAATATTTCACATGTAGGTAATCTGTATTTTAATCTATATCTATACTAATATATAAAGCTGAAGAGTTTGTTTGTTTTTTTTTTTTTGCTTAAACTAGCTAATCTCAGGAATTACTGGCCCGATTTGAAAAATTGTTTCAGTGTTAGATAGCCCATTTATCAAGGAAGGCTATAGTCTATATAGCATCGCGCTAAAATTTTACACTTAATTTGACGTGGCCTAAGTCGCGGAAAACAACTAGTCATAATTAGTCAAATAAAATGCTATTCTAATCCAAAATCGAAATTACTATACATATTTGACATACATATATAATGTGTATTATTATACATATATTTATTAATAACTTACGTTTTTTTTAATTATAGTTTATATCTTTAACGAAAAAAAAAACCTTAAAGAAAAATATCTATGCATACCAGAATATGAAGAAATCTATTATGCCTAAAATGGAACCTACCCCGAGTAAAATATAAAAATCGATTTTTAAAGAGTACCTAGTAAACTCAACAATTATTGTACAAGTGCGGCCCTGGTCCGAAAGTACACTCTGTAACGCTAAGGCGCAGGGGCATTTACAGAACTGTGATTTTAAACACTTCTATTTCAATAAAAGACCAATTTAGTTTTTTTCAATATCAATTGTACTTGCAAAGCGATGGTAGAAATATCATATAAATGTAAAAAAAACTATAAACGCTAATAAATAAATGCCCGTTACTTAAGCATATCATTCATAATCATAATATTACAACGACTTTAATCCAATTTAAAAACGATATTTGGTTATATTGATGTCGTTGTAGGGGCGCATTACATTTCTATACCGCCATCGCATGACGCAGCATAATTGCATTGTAATTCTGTTTACAACGATATGTACTATATACACACTTCATTATCACATTAGCTTACGTTATGCGTTTGTTCAATTTACTGGGACATTTATCAACATATGAATAATATTTGTTCTTCTATACTAATATTTTATATAAAATGGCCAAGAGCGTGTCGAGACACGCTTATACAAAAGGGTTCCGTATCTGATACGCGTTAAACGTATTTGTCAAATAACTTCAAAAGTTGATGTCCGATTTCGTTCAAAATATTCCTAATGAGTTTTTAGCACGTTCTATCAACACGGAAAATTTCAAGTCTCTACGTCAAATAGTTTGGAAATGCTAGGGACCATCTTACGGACAGACAGACGGTCGTGACAAAAACAAAATTGGAATCTATTAACATCATTAAATAAAATGACATCAATAAATTCATTTGACGTAGTCATTCTTATCTGAACTTAATCAAAAAGTGATCTTAGCCTAATTTTTTACTAAACTATAATTAATTGAATTTTTATGGTTTTATTGAAAAAGTAAATAAAATCATAGTTTCCAAAGGTAAGAAACACCTGCATTTGATATTCTTCCTTCTGATATTATTTTTATACTGTAAAATTTAACAATACGGCGTATTTGTTATATTGGTAAGCGACCAACTCAAGACAAGATTTGAAACACGAATGATTATGTTTTGTGTTAAGTCGATTTGAACGCATGACTTATATATTTTCTGCTCGAGTCGAGGCTTGGACTTTAAAGATACAATTTTTGGCGTTCCTTGCTGAATTTTATTTTAAAGGAAGAAAAAAAAACAGTTTTAAAAATCCAAAAATGCACGCTTCAAAGGCGTTTCCAATAGGGTTCTTTCTGTTGACAAAAATAATTAAAAAAAAAAATTATCAATGAATTTTTGACACAAGACGTTATTTTATTTGAAAAGCTTGTTTAGAAAAATATGGGAAAGTTTCCTTGGGCTATTTTTTATCATGGTCTTAAATCTGCTACATTAAAAAGTAGAGTGGGGTCCCACACCGTCATGGCGGTGCTGGAGCGAGCGGACAACGCTCACGACATCGTGGTAGTTGACAATCTGGTTAATGCCTACAGGTAATCTCATCTACTTACTCTACAATCAATCAATCAATCATTCAATCTATCAATCATTCAATTAATCATTCAATCAATCAATCATTCAATTAATCATTCAATCAATCATTCAATTAATCATTCAATCAACCATTAAAATAATCATTCAATCAATCATTCAATCATTCAATTAATTTATTTTGCAAGACATGTAGGTTTACAAGATGTTAAGTAAATAAAAATGGCCAAGAGCGTGCAACTTTACGGGACCAGAATAAAAATAGCGAATTGCGTAACGTATTGTTATATTTAGCATTCTCATTCTATTTTTTGCAATATGCCCTCCTAAACTTCAGGCGCCTGGTGCCTTTTACCTTTTTCCTTGATACTTTATAGTACCCAGTACTAAATTTAAGTTAAGTAACTTTAATTAAAGAATATCTATTTTTACACAAAGGAGTATACTATATACACATGTATTAACCTGCAAATAGCTGCGGCATGCTCTACTTCACTAATAGGATAAAACGTAAATCAAATAAAATAGAACCAATTCAATTATTGGATTACGATAAAATTATTATCAGCCATTATAGACTATCCTATTATCCTTTTATTATACTTATTTTATTTTCTTGTTCTAACAAATATTTTAGTTGGTTTTGTAGTTAAAGTCTTGTAGGTGCGATGATAATTCATCTTTTCTGCCGTTGAGTTTCTAAAAAATATCCGCAATTAAATGAAATCGAATTTTCGGATGCTTTTTATATTTACGGCACATTCAAAAGTAATATGCACTGTATAGAACGTCTCTATGCCCGTTAATCTATAGAGTCCCTATTGAGATATTGTTAAAAATACATAACATAAGATTATGTGTCAAGGAACAATACAAACCCAGCTAATGTTCGAACAACAACAGAGCGCGGACTATGGGCACATTCATCCAAAGAAGACGGACAGATAAACGCTTGAATAGCCCACATCCGGCTATGATATTAGTGGGATGCCTACGCACAACAACTACCTACTTGTATTATGATGAATGGAATACTGAACAGTTTTGGCTCAGCGATGTTTATTTTTAGCCTTAAATTAGAGGAACAAAGAAGAGGCCGAGGACGACCTCCTAGAACTTGGTGGACTTACATACAAAAACACCTTAAGTAAGCCGAATTGGCCGACCCGATAACCCAAGATCCTTTATCTTGGCGCAGGAAAGTGAGGAGACCCGACCTCAAATAATGGGAACAGAGTAGCACGAAGAAGAAGATGTATATTTTTAAACTTCACTGTTCTTCCTTCTCTTTTGAACTTTTCTTAAGACTTTGTCCATTCTCGACAGTCAATGGAACTCAAAAATATTATGTTACAAATTCGATGAACGAATTTTCGATCGACGTAAACCTTTCTTGTGGCATGTAACATAAATTCGTGTGTTAAAAAATGTAGCGTGCTAGCAAGCTAGCCCTACTTGCTTAAATGGGCGCTTAATATTTTTACGAAGACCTAGAAACATAAATGTTTTAACCGTAACACCGAAACATAGGGTCCAATTAGATTTATACGAGGTTTGTTCATAAATATGAAAATAGTAGGGCAGATTCTACGAAGTCAGCCTGACTATTAGTAACAGGAATTTTGAACTCTTTTTCAGACTTATTTAGTTTTCTGACAGTCTCGTGTCGCCCTAGAATGTAAAGGTATTTAAGTTACTAGTATTATGGGCTGATTATTGCGATGTGTCTCCCAGGAAGACGCGAAAAAAATTGCCTCCATGACTCTTCACATTGGCGTGCCTAGAGATTTTAGTAAGAGGTAAGCTGAGAGATACGTCTTTATAGTCCTATAATTAAAACACCTCAATACAGTTAGGCAGACCAGGATTTTGGGCTTATGTAATAATGCTACCTCTGAACTGAAATCACGTCGGAGATATGTGGTTTTTTACTAATGTTCCGTGTAAATCTTTTAAGATCTTATATCCGGGTTCAGATATGTTACAGAATCAAGGACACCGATAAATCGGCAGCTAGCCATGCACTTGACAGGACAGTGCGTTGACCGGAAACACGTTTTTAATCCCAATTTACAGTACATTGCACCCTGCGTGTGCGATATTATAAAATTTTTTAAACCACCATAATATAATTCCCGTTATGAAAGTAAAATTTACGACAGAAATGATTAACGTAATTTGATTTTACTGTATTATAATGTTTAGCGTATTTGTTGATTGATCAATATTGAGGAAATATAAAACATTTATTGAACTGTTTTAACTGGAGGTAATAATATTTATACATTTATATAATAGTAAAAGTTGAAATTGGTCAAGTGACGTTTATTTAAAAAAAAACTCGTCGACATAACTTCCCCCTCCAGATTTAAAGTAAAAACATTACAGTAATTTATAGCCAAACTATATCAACATTTCAATTATCCCTTACTTCATAATATTTAAGTATTCCTCTTGGTTTTAATAAATAAGTACATATATAAAAAATGGATATTGGTAAGCGCAAAACTCGAGAAGGACTCGATCAATTCGACTGATTTGTTTTTCGTATGTTCTTTAGTCTACATGGAAACTTTTAATAAAAAGAACAAATATAAAAAATAACTTTTCTCAGAACAAAGTCGGTCCGAACAGCTAGTATTAAAAACGATAGTACGTAACTCGATTTTGATAAACTTTTTATCTAAAGCAAGATGGAAAAGCAGGAAAACATGAGTTAATTTATCGCGAGGCAAAGCACGATGTGGTGCTACTTTAATTGGAGATTGCTTTTATTAATGAAGTTAGTTGCTAAACGTGTTTTCACTACGTCGCGCGACGTCTCATACTACGGTTTAGATGATACGACTATAGAGCGACAAGAAAAATAATAATTTATAATTTCTTACTTATTCTTTCTTATTACCTTTGCTAACAAACGATATTTAAGGAAGGCAGAGCGTAATGATGCGTCCTGATCGAAATGTAATGCTGCTCTATCATACATTTTCAAACGGAACCAAAACCTATAGTGTACCCCCTGTTGACCTAGAATCATCGAATTTGGCAAAAGGCTACGTCTTAATAAGAAAAATCAGGTAAGAAAAAATCCGAATACCGTAAAATTGTGAAAAAAACAAATCCAGTGACATGAATTTTCAAATGAAAAGACATCTTATGAAATGTATAAATATTTAAATAGCCTGGTAAAGTACTGGTGATACGGAACCCTTAGTGCGCGAGTCTGATTCCACTTGTCCAGTTATTTTCTTAAAGAATGTCTGTTTCAAATTTGACTTCCAAAGACCACTACAAAGGCTGATGATGTCTGATTTTATATTGGTAACTTAAAAAACACTACGGATAAAAAACCATTAATAGTTTGCCCCGCGACCACGTTGTTTTCCTTAATTTTCAAAAAAAAACTTACAAAGGTCCTTTTTACCCCTTTCAAATATTCATCATTATAATGTAAACAAATCTATGTCAAAGCAAAATCTCCTTAATACCATAAAAAGCTTTAGGATATTTGAAAGATGACAACGGATAAGCTATTATAAATAGTTTGTAGGGTTCCGTATTTCCAAAAGGAACACTTATAATTTCTTTCTGTCCGTCTGTCTGCCCGTAAGCCCCCCACCTAGCAATTCCAAACTATAAGACGTAGAGACTTGATTTTCCATGTTGATAGAACATGCTAAAAGCTCATTAGGAAAATTATTCTGAACGAAATCGGACAACAACTTTTGAAGTTATTTAACAAATACGTTTATAGCGTAACATGACTTGATTGAATACAGCTTTAAAATGTCTATTTAATCAAACAAATAGGATAATAAAACAAAACTGCCGGTACCATTTTACGTTGTATAATCACGCCAGTTATTTTATTACCTCCGAAGCGCAATAACAGCCCCGACTCACTTACGTCGTGATTAAATTATCATTGCTAAGTCCGACTGCTGCCCCGAGTTACTTATTCCATCTCTTTCCGATTTGCTCTTCCGGTATATTAAACTTCTTGGAGTGAATGAAATTGTGTTATTTTTTGTGAATAATATTTGTTTAAATATAAACTAAGCTAGTTTCAAGATATCTAATAATAAGAAGAACTACACCACATAGTCTAAGAGACAGACGAAAGATTCCACACTAAAAGAATACATTATCTTTATATAGAATACATAATAGGAGTCCAAGAGACTTAAGTTCATTGATCTTTGGCTTAACTACTATAAAAATTTAATTTAAATTTGAAATTGATTTTGTCCAACATCTTAAATTTCGAATACAAGGCTAAGATTGTAATACTCAGCTTTAAAAAATATATACTATTTTTTTTAAATAGTATTTGATACTACTTTTTAATATGAAATGTTAATGTTATTTAAACACACAATAAAAGAAATGTGATAAAAACGAACATTTTGTTTCATGCCAAATAACGGCCCGTCTACACGTGGTTCATCATTGAGCCATCTACTGTTGGAAACTTCAAATATATAGGAAAGTGAAGTCAAAATATCTTTCTTTAATTTTTCTTTTATAGAACATACAAATTAAAATTTCACTTAATTTAGAAAAAAATTCGCTTTTGGAAAAATTTGAAAAGGATTTCCGAAAATAACTAATCGGAACGAGCATTCTTATTTGCTTAAGACCGGCAACGCATCGGAAGCCTCTTGGAAGTGCAAAGAGCAACACTTGTGTTTATCTATACCAAGATATAATGCCGAAGAGTTTGTTCGGGCTCTGGAGCGAGCACTGTAGATAGAAATTACATAGTAGTTATGACATTGTTAATGTCTATTGTAGAAGAGATGTTTGGTTATCTGCCTTAATAATAAACTTATAAGAAATATGCCATATATTTCAATGTGACACTAAACGAGCAAACTGATTTGTAGCGTATATTTATATGTTGCTTCAATAAATTTTAGACTTATGACATATATACTAAGTAGATAAATGATACCTGAACATATTGAGACTCTTAAATTAAAATTTGTAATATCTTTTAATCTTAAATGTTAATCACTATATGAGTATTCGTTATATCAGCTTATGATGAAAACGGGAAGGTATAGATTATAGAGTGATGTCAATTCCATAGATAAATTTTCTTTTTTATTTCAATCAATTAATAATAAAATAAGCAAAGCCAATACCGGAATCTCAGAACAGAGAGCATTAAAATCTCCATAGAGGCCCAATTTGAACAATTACATGATTCCGTTCTTTTCATTTCTCTATAAAAGTGATTGCGAATAAAATGATTAAGCTTTTCGCTTTATAATCTTATACACAAATAAAGAAGACATAGAGTAATGTGAATTCTATAGACAAATTTCTTTTTTTTAATCAATTAATAATGAAATAGGCAAAGACAATATCTTTTATATTTTTACATAGTCGCGGGAAAAAGCTATTTATTCATATTTAAAATTAAAAACGCAAATACTTCAAAATCATTAAGTAAAGTAGACGTTAAACAAATAACTGAATACACTTATTCATAATTCATTAAAAAACCACAGAAAATGTATCATACAGTATTCTTATTTGAATTTTTAAACGCAATTATTTAAAAGCATTAAGTAAAGTAAACGTTAAATAAAGAACTAAGTACAGTAATTCATTAAAAAAAAACACTAAAAATTTATAATTCAATTTAATAGAGTATTCATATTTCAATTTTAAAACGCAAATATGAATAATAAGTTAGAATTCTGTATATTAAGTAAATTGTTACATTTTTTATATTATATATATATACATAATTTTAACTAGACTATTTGAATAATGCAGATGTCAACCTTAATATTAAGGATAAACCGCATTGGCTTTTTTTAATGTTAAATTAAAAAAAAAACAAACTTGTAATTTCTTATAAATAAATAAATAAATAAATGTAATGTACGCTGTATTTAAAAGGTTTTAATTGAATAACACGTACGTAGAAAATCATACTTCTCTCTCCTTTAGTAGTCCTTATGCTAAAAATATTAACTTATGTTAATAACCGAATTGTTTCAGCTATCTTTCATATATAACAGTCTTTATTCAAGTGTTTATATTTATTGTTTGTTGTCGTAGATAAAATAAAACATATAAATTAATGTTTTTTCTTTTCAATGTCCGTTGGTGCTGAACATTCTAAACCTTTGATTTAAAGTTTTATAATGAATAAAAAATAAAACGTACACAGTTATTATAATATATTCACATTCGTTTATTCACACTGACAAAAATATTAAATCAATAAAGAGCTCTTAAATAAATTATTCTTACAATTCAAAATTACCATCAAACAAACAAAGTACAATAAATTATATCTTGAATAAATTCAGTTTATCACAGCAAGGATCAAACTGCATACGTTGTGTAAATTTGATAAAAATCGGTTAAGTACTTTAGGAGTGCATCGCGGACAAACAACATGACGCGTAATTTATATTAGAAATTATGACGAACTATACAGAAATAAATTATTCTCGATATGCATAAATAAACTCATGACGCACGGCGTTAATTAACGTAAAAACCTAATTTAGCTCTGAAATACTGACTTAATTATTTTGTTTATTGTATTCATTACGCTCATATGGAAGAACTATAAACGAACCAAATAACTACATATTTCTAGGTATTTTAAAGGCAACTAGAAAACCGTTCTATGCGCAGTGTGAGTCATGAGATTATAGAGATTAAGGGGGTTATGAGGCTGAGATCAGACCGCCGTGCATACATTTCAGCGACTCATTTTTATTTGCGACTATAAATTAAGATGCAAGCTATCCTATAGTTTAAGATGGATCAAACTGCACAAGGGGTCCATCGCAGACAAACAACGTGACGCGTAATTTATCTATATTAAGAAGAAGATATATAAATCAATGGATGTTCGTTTTGTTTCAGTCCCCTTATTTCAGGAAAGGTTTAAAAGAAAATACAGAAAGAAATAGTCGAAAATTAATATTAAATACTACGAGATGCAATGGTCGCTACTTCTTAAAAACTTTGCTAAATCCGCTATTAGCAGACGATGTAAAATTCGGGGAAGACAACGTCTAACGGGTACGCTAAGAACAAAAAAGGTAGATAGGTACTCACTGATCGGTGTCGTAGTGCCTCCTCTGAGAGTGTGGTGCTGGGGAGTTGGAAGGCAGCAGGAGTTGTGTGTCCGGGGAGCAGGCTCTTGCAAACGCCGCCGCAGCTTCTACGGCAGCCTCCTCGTCACATAGCGATGTGTCGTCTTCCGCTGGTGAAAAAAGACACCAATGAAAGAAGAAATTCATTTCATCAATTTGGCACCCGATGAGCTCTTTTCGAGGAAGTCGTAACTTAATTAGTCGTCAAACTTAGCACGACTAAAGCGGAGCTGTAAACCCTTTTCACGAGGTACTGAAGACAGTTTACTTTTTATGTTAGATAGTAGTGTAGGTGTATTGTTAATAACAATTAACTACAAATATTATGTATAAATTATCTTAAGCTGTTTGTAGTATCTCGTTTGAAATAAATGCTTTAAATTTCTTTATTTCCATGCTTTTTTTCCTATCGTTAAGCTAAGCACTTTTTACCGCGGAATATGGATAGGTGACCCATTCTAACAGTGGTTTTCATATATCCTACGTGTTTCGGAAGGCACGTAAAACGTAGGCCAGGTAGGTAGGTAAAAGGTGGGCCTTGATTAATGCCACTGAATAATATTAGCCGTGAGATTGTATGGATGTTCCGGGGTTCAAGTTAGAGGGCAGTCGGATAACATGACTGGCCACACAGCCAGATCTCCAGCAATTTAAAGCGGACCCTGGTACTAGGCCGAGATAACGTTAAGTAGAGAAAGGCATCTAATGAGTTCTTTTGATCGTTAGAGCAACTTTAAAGAAAATATCATACATGAAAAAATTTAATGTTTAAAGATGTTCAAATTTTTTTTTATTCCAGAAAGTTGCAGATAAAAGTTCTGTATTCACAGGCAATGATTATTAAAACGGAACCTTTATTAGCATAATATGGCGTAGATGATATCCCATTTAAATATCACTGTTTTTATTACGTAATATTTACAATTAACATAAATGTACGTAATGTAATCCTTAGTTATCTCGCAAGCATAAAACCAAATCATTTTATTGTTTACGTAATAAATGAACACTTTAAAAAACAAAGTTTTGCTGGTAAATTATGAGTGTAGGCACAGACCATCATGTATTAATCTTTAACAGGCTTTAAAAAAGGTTTGTTTTCATTGCCGCTAAAGGTCGAATTCTTTTACGGATTCAGAAATCGATATGACAATGGTTTGGTTTTTTGTTGAATTAAATTACTCTGAAGAAATTACTATGTTCCTATCAATTTACTTTGGTATAGTTAATTATACTTGTTTTTTCTTTTATTGTATTCATAATCGGAACCCTTGCAAATTTAGCTCAAAGTAGATTTTTTATCACCAAAATATTACACATCTTTTTAAAAAAAAAATACATAACTGACGAACCCTTTTCGTTCTGTCCGGAAATTGGGTTACTTACTATTTACTACATTCTATTACCCTAAAATATTGTCCTGGTTTGTTTTCCGTTTCCCGTTCCATAATGGAGCACTATTTTGGCGTTAATGGTTAAGCCATTGAAGCCATGAAAGATAGATATACTTTCATTCTATTGCGGGCTTTTTTGTAGAGCTATTTAAGATAAACATTTTCTCCATACTCTATATACGTGTAACTCTAACGATTTTTGCAACGCACGCCTGAATAGATCGTAGATAGCAGAATTTTCTCCAACTTATTTGACATTTATCGTTATATTTTGAACAATTCCCACAGTATATTTACAATTTATAGCCCGTTATTTTCAGTGGTATTCTGATGTATAAACTATATTATTGTAAAGTTTGATTCAAATCCTTTCAGTAGTTATTCCGCGAAAGAGCGTCAAACATACATCCACACATCCATGTGTACAAACTATCGCGTTTATAATGTTAGTAGGATTATGCCTAAAAAATGATTTTCACGAGCGTTTGTAAAAAACCGAAGTGAATAAACGAATTTTCAATTTAAATATAATATATTTACTAAAATTCTACGACCTAACATTAATATGTTAGGACGTAGAATTTTATATTATTATATTTTATTCAAATTGAAAATTCGTTCGACAAAAATTCGAAAGACTTAATATATATTTGTTATAAGTGACCGTTAATTCCCAGTGAACGAAAACGTCAGTCCTGGTTGTTATATTGTAAACATTACTATATGTATAGCATAATGAATATACAAATAAACTAGCATCAACCAGCGAGTTTGTCCGCGTTGTTTTTCACGAATTTCATACAAACTTTCAACCCATGTCGTCCTTCTAAACTCCATTTTCGGGACAAAAAGTACCCTATATAAGTATATTGGCTGAAGAAGGCCCCAAGGTCCAATCTATCTCTATACTGAAATTCATCATAATTGCTTCAGCGGTTTAGGCGTGAAAAAGTAAAAGACAGAGTTACTTTTACATTTATAATATTAAGGAAGGAAGTACGGATAAAAAAAAAACACAAAAACTGCAATGCGGTAGTGATATGGTCCTTATCACATATACGCAGTTTACTTTACAAATACTGTTTGTCAAATATTATCATTGGTGTTATATACATGTCCTAAACGACTTATAGGAGTCTTGTATAAAAATATTATTACTATTGCTTCTTATAAAGCATGGGGCAACCGGGCAGGCTATTCACCTAAATGACTGCCGACGCCCAAGAACATCTGCACCGCTGCACCGCCAGGAGGCTCGAAGATGCGTTGCCAGCCTTTAAGGAGGGGTTTAGACCACCGGTAACCTTCACAAGCGAAACGAAACACGACAACAATACCATAAATCATGTATTAAGTGTTCCAACGATATTAATTCAATTAAAAGCTAATTAATTACTCAGCAAGGGTTGTTCGAAATCACAGTAATTATAATACATAAGTGTTGGCATAAAACGTTTATACCCTTATTTTCCACTCGATTACAGTCCCATTATTACATATTTACGGCTTAAGCGCTTTGTTTAATTGGCTGTAAAGCCATAATTTATGTGAGGAAAGTCAGTTATAGGGACGGTTCATTGCATTTATAGCACAAGTTTTCTGTATATAGTAAGACAACACTACTTACGTTTTTTTGTTCATAGCTCTTGGAAAACTTTACCTTCCCTGCTATAGTAATTTAGTGAGTTATAATTACAATAAATATTTAATAATATTTATGTTGTATCAGTGGATTAACTATACATATAATTCGGCCATTATTCTCATTACCTATCTAGTTGACCTTTACTTAAAAGCTTGTTTTAGGTTTTTAAAGCTTTTCTTAAAAGTCCTAGTAGGGCGGATATTTTGATTTGGGTTCTATCTATACTAAAATGTAAAGCTGAAGTTTGTTTGTTTGCTTGAACGCGCTAATCTCAGAAACTACTGGGCCGATTTGAAAAGTTCTTTCAGTTTTGGAAAGCCCATTTATCGAGAAAGACTAGACTGAGTGCATTTTGACGTTAAAACGTGTTAGCAATTTTAAGTGGAACGATTTATATCGTGCATACGAGAAAATACGTGTAAAAATTTATATAACTGCTCCTTTTCCTACTAAAAGTCTACTACGAAGATTGGATTTAAGACAAATTTTGAACTCTTTTAAAAATATATTTTACTGTTATTTATTATATTCTTTCTAAAATTTTGTTTTAGTTCTAGCCTAAACAAATTAACAAATATAAAGATAATTTTTTGTAATACAAACGCTATCATATTACAAACAAACATTATAATTTTATTTATTTGTATATAGATGATGGCTTTCTTACATAGCACGTCAGTCAAAACTTTGTTTGAAGTATTGTGACGTAACGTCCAATTATGCACATTTAAGTATTTTTAAATAATCTTTAGACTTTACCTTTATTTATTTTTAACCGTCCCTACGATAAGGGAAATGAAACAAAACAAACAGAATTTATGACGTTCCAGCGGTTTAAAGTTTTAGCGAAATTAATATACAATCGGTTTTTTATATACATAGGCATAAATTTTAATATAATTTTGTTTGCAAGCTTAAGACTATTCATAGACAATCATCTAAGGTACTAAACTTGCTACTTAATAAATTTATGGTTTTGTTGCAGGTTTTGTAAAGATTCGCGTTATTTTTCTGATTGGAAATAATTTTTAAAACAGCTCTTTCTGTTGCAGTAATGTTAACTCTTCGGTTTTCTAACAGATGGCGTTACTGGTGCAATAACATTCTATCCAATGGATTCTACATTGTTAAACGTTTTTAATGGTAGTAAAAGTATATCATTATTTTGACAGATAACATATATATATATATATGAAGTTAAATTACTATTTGAAAGCACAAATCTATTGCGTTATGGTTTTTCACGTTGGTTTTTGTTGGTTGGTTTTTAATAAACTCTTGTGAAAGTCAATTATTTCAGTATATTTTTTTTACGTACTGTTTGGATTGGACTACAAGATTGCATTAAATATTCAAATGTATTCAATGCATCATCTGCTTGTGATACTTGAGTGTTATGTATCTTAATTTATATCATATATCTGTGCGAGACGATATATAAATAAACATTGACTGGGTACTAAACAATATTTAGAACAACTAGAATAAATACTAAGTTGTTACGCGTATTTTCACCAACGCAGTAGGGGACTGGATAATAATTTAACAATAATTCCTATAAAATTAAAACTATTGTTTATTTTTTATTTCGGTGCTATGAATTGAGATTATGTAATATTTTGTTACGAAACATGCAAATAATGCATTATTTTAGAACTAATTTGGTTAGCTTAAAAAAGGTTATAGGGAGCCAACCTTAAAAGATAGACACATGCTGTCGCGGATTTTTATTTAGAACTTTTAAAGGGGAACAATTCCGTCATACATGACTTTTGCGAGACTTTAACCGTTTACGCGGCGCACGCAGCGGAACCTCTGAAAAGGAGAAAAAAACGCCGATTTTGAAACATTCTTCATTGGTGCTCCGCTCCTATTATTCTTAGCGTAATGGTATATAGCCTATAGCCTTCCTCGATAAATGGGCTATCTAACGTTGAAAGAATTTTTCAAATCGGATTAGGTTCTGAATATTGCGTTTATTTATAAATGGCTGTTTTAGTGTATTTTTATTATTTATTTATATTGTGAAACGGTATCCTATATTTATTTTCACTCCTATTTATTGAATATAAACTTTTTACTACCGAAAAATAAAGGGAAGCGTGTTTCTAATAACGTGGAATAAAACATACAGTATATAAAATTACAATAAAATATTGTTAAAAATAAAGTATTTGTTAAAATTTGTTTTGTTTGTGTTTTGTATGGATAGGAGAGTAACTGATAGTAATAAAAAAAAATCTTTGGAAAATAAAAAATATATATTTTTTTTAGATCTATGAGTGCGAGTGCGTTAACAAAAACAATTTGTTTGGCAAGATATCACGACATGCGCTCTTATTGCTGATCGGGGACACGTGATTTATGTCTTTAATTTAATTGATTTATATTTTAAAAATATTATAGTAATTTCACTTGATTTATGTAATATTTAAACTACTCATCTAACCAGAACAAAAATTTATTAGGATTTAATTTAGTGGCAAAAAGTGAAAAAATAAAATAAAAAAAAAAAATTAAAAGAGAAAATATCGAAAATACTTACAAAGTTTTCGATGGCTGGCGGGTCTGGATCAGTGATTTTAGATTGGCGGTTAAGGATTATTTGATTGATATCTGTTTTTTGATTTACATTATTTCTATCACGATTTAAGAAAAAAAGAAAGAAAGAAAGAAAAAGTCAAAAGAATTTTGAATTATAATAAAAAAAGCAGACTAGGTCGCATCTTCAAAATATTGCCAATAGATGGCGTTAATATCTTTTGTCTTAACATAAATCGGGCGAGACAACGTCTACCAGGTATAGTAGGGAAAGTATATTTATAAAAACACGCGTAACTACAAAAACATTAACTCCAAAACGTGGCTCATGTTTATATGCGTATGAGAGCGAGAGTAAAATCATTACGAAAGATGCTGTATCATCTGTTAGTACATTATAAAAATGTATGCCGTCGCGGGCCTAGTATATGTGAAACATGAAAATTTTGTTCAATTCGTAAGCGTGACGTGAGGAAAGTCTATTAAAGAAATAAATAAATTAAAGACACAATAAACAATATCTACGCAATACTGTACTGTATATACAGCTCGTAATACAAGTTATACGAGCTCAGTTTGATGAGAGAGATGGAGGGGTCTGCCGGATCCGCTGGTATATTATAATTAGTAAATGAGATTCGCCTTTGGAAATCTGATAGGAGTGGACACTGTCAATTATTTATCCCATGTTTGAATACTTTTAGTTCAGACATAATATTATTAAAAACTTGTTTACTTTATGCGAGTGCGATGGGCTGGCTAGAATGAGCAAGGCAAGGCAAGATCCCAAAACTACGGTTCCTTAAGGTTCCAGACGATCCTAGAACAAGTCGTCTAGAATTCTGAAGTCTTGTAGCTGTAGGAACAAGGGAAGGAGGCGAGCAATAAAGATCCAGCTGGATCGAAATGCAGCAGTGCGGGCCCGACCAGCGATAAATAATAATTTAACTTTAATTGCAGCCGCTGTAGCTTCCCTGGGCAAAGAGCAATTTGTTGCGATGTATATGAGCGCTGGAGTTATAAGCAGTTTTGCCAGCTTTCTCTATAAAATAATGCTCAATCAACCGGGGCTAAGTCTTGGCGCGTCGGGCGCCATCATGTCAGTATTATCGTACGTGTGCGTACAATACCCCGACACCAAACTGAGCATCATATTCTTACCCATGTTCACCTTCGCCGCTGGCTCGGTAAGTGTCATATATTCTATCATTTTAATATTTTATTTAAGAGGACTATATAATAATATAAATATGTCCGAAAGGAAGGTGTGAACAGTCCTGAACAGATTACGAACCAACCACGGAAAATCGAATCACCACCTTTACTCTCAGTTTTTATATACAAAGATGTTAAAAAATTCTTGAATTCTAGGTATACTTTAGAATTTTAGATATGATCGATTTTGTCATTTCACTTCCAACTAAGCTACAGCAAATAAATAATTATCTACATTTATTATAAGAATGCTAAGATGTACCTCTTGACTTGCCAAATTACTCGAAAGTCCCTAGGCTATACTCAGTGATCAAACAATTGTTCAAATATCTGAAGCTTCGGTGTTTTGCAAATGTTTTTACAAAGATTTGCGCAGATACACAATGTCCCCGGCTAAACACAGTAATCAAACAAGTATCCGAATATCGAAGCTTCATTGTTTTGCAAATGTTACAAAGATTTGCGCAGCTACACAAAGTCCCCGTCTACACACAGTAATCAAACAAGTGTTCAAATAAGTAGCAGTATAATAATTCTACTATGTTAATTGCAGGCTATAAAAGTGATTATGAGCGTTGACCTGGCCGGAGTTATTTTAGGATGGAAATTCTTTGACCACGCCGCCCATCTGGGTGGCGCTTTGTTTGGAATGTAAGTAATAAATATCAATGGACTTTATGTTAAAACAGACATTTTTGGTAGTTAAAAATATGGAAATTTTCTTTTTAGTAGTGCTACTTTATAATTTCAAATTGCGAGATCACAAAAACGTAGATTTCGCCCATTTACAATATATGTGTTATAAAACTGACATGAATAGAATAATTATTTGTGCAACCAGTGAGCAAAACTGATTTTTGCTGCGATTGCTGATTTTGAGTCCCGAGCAAACGAGGGATGCTAAGATTGAATCAGTGACAGTGTAGTTGGCACTCTTTATTTAAAAATTAAAATGTTATGTCTCACGCAGTGGGCGAAATTCGATTTTCCCGCAGCAAAACTTACATGTTTGAGCTGCTGACGTGAAAAATTAATTGACAAATGCTCTCGAATGGTGCACCGTGAACAAAGCATATAATCGCTCTTGGCACTATTCTGTCACACTCTTCTGTTCATAAATTCTTCTTCTATTTTAATAATTTAATATATTATCGTTGCATATTTTATAGAAATATTGGCATACGCACACATATAAATAAACTATAATTGTGTCAAAGTTCATCCGTCAGCGCAATTTTTGTAATGTTTTCGCTTCATGTATTAATATATAAATATCTGCTTCTGTAAAAGTATTTCATTTCAGGGCTTGGTGTCACTGGGGAGGGCACGTGTGGGGCAACAGAGACAAATTTTTGCAATATTATCACAGCATCAGAAAGGACTCATGATACCCATGGCTCTTTGTAGTTAACAATATATATCTGTATTAGTCCAATGATATATTTATTTCATAGTAAAACTATTTTCAAGTCATAATTTTGATAATCTATTTGTTTGTAAAATAAATATAATTGGGAAAATACCATATTAAGTTTCATTTAAATAAAACAATCGTTATAGAAAACACAATTTAATATTATATAAAAAATACAGTTGTTTAAATGCACTTGAGGTTATATCGTTATTTCATTTTGCTGTCTATTGTTCTTATGATGTTATTATATTACGATATATAGAAGAGGTCAGATCACAACCTTCTAGTAACTTATAATTGGGAAATATATTTTGTTTGGTTTTACCTGTATTGCTATTTAATAGCTTTCAGCCCCCAATTATGTAACCTTCTTATATAAAATTTAAAAAAATAATAACAAATCAAGTATGTGAAAATAAAGTAATATTATTTAATAAGTTTGGGATTTTTTCCTTCCATTGTTATAATTCATAAATATGGTGGTTTTATATATACATAACTTATACTACCAACAAAGTAAAAAAAAATGAAATTATATTTCACATTGACTCGATTAAAAATGCACTTATATCTAGGCAAATAAAACCAGACCTGCTGTGCAGTAATGGTGTATGATTATTCATCGCCAGACTTATCCTTGAGATAAATTTCGTTTGAACCAATGATGTTATAAGCTCAGCTAATGTACCAATAATAACAATGTCAAAAAGCCCTATGTATGTAATTGACTGACTCCAAAAAAGAAAGTGGTTCCGAATTCAACTGCATTCTTTTATTTGTTAACTCAGAACTATCGACTGGGTAAATCGATTTTAATGATTCTGTTTTGTGCCCAAGTCGTCCCATATCGATTTGGTCCAGGTCTGACAGAAGTCATCCTATATAATATTAACAACTGTTTATTACTATATTAAAAATTATTGCATATTTAATTAATAGTAACCTTAGTTAACATTGTTTGTAATGATGGTCTAATTCCCAACGCCGTCTGCTTTGCCTGTTTTTGTATTCGGTGAAAGCATGCAGAACTTTGTGCTGAGTCGTTTCAACTTTTTTAGGTTTGTGCTATACTTGAACTTTGTTCTAATTTGGCATAGTTCTGAAAATAAAATCTTCTTCTTTCTAAAGAAATCAATATAATTCGTTTTTTATATACCTTTAATCCGTTAGTGTCTTAAAAGTTAATATCCGCCTATTGTCATGAATTTATTGACATAAAACATCTAGATTTCTGACGAGAATCGAACCCGAAGCAAAAGACAGGATTAAATCATCAAATTAGTATAGATGCAGAACCCTTTTTTGTTAAAATCAAATAAGCATTTATGCTGAAGCATAGACCTTTTTGGTACAGCTACACAAAAACCTTAATTTCTAGTCTCTTTTTATTTGTTTTTTCTTTTTTCTCTCTTTTCATTTATATTATTAATCCATATGTGATTTAATTTAGTTATATAGATTTTTAAATGTTTAGATTTGTTATTTTTAGTTTATTAATGTCCGTGTTAGGGTTACTTACTAAGTAAATAGTTTATTATTATTATTATTTATTATTATTATATTACAGACATGTTTAATGCGAGACAAGAAAATCCACGCTTTTGTCATAGACGATTGTACAGTAGCGTACACCGATAGGCCACTGCGAACAATAGTCTATCGTAAATTAGACGGAAGTATTAAAAAGATTTTTTTTTTTTACTTTTAAAGAGAAACAATAGGAAGTTACTAGGTTGTGAAAAGTTCTTAATTTCAACATTGAATCCTTCATTTACTTATGAACGAGGCTTTGGTGTGGTCTGTCTACGTTCAAAAAGCAACGGTTGCTTAGTTAGTTGCAAACAAACACATATCTACTTGTATGGATTTTTGGTCCCGTAGGAAGAAATATATACAGGACTATATGACACACGGACGTTTGTTTACCTATAAGTATAAACCCGTAGAGGTGCTTTCAAAACATCAAATATTGCCTCACATAATCGCAGTATTAATTAATATCATTTTTATTAATTGTGCAATGAAATAAGTAACACATAAGGTTATTTTATGAAACCTTTTAATAGCGAATAAAGAATTCACATAGTTATGCATAAGGCTAGTTTCATTTTATAATATTGTACGCTACCATTGTAGCTCTATTTAGACACCAAATTCAATAAAAAAAATACGAAACAGCCATAGCTAAAATATTTCTTATTGGAAACTTTCTGTCACGGCACAGCACGGAAAAATGAGTGGTGTTAGAAAAAGAAAAAAAAAAGTTTTTTATATATCGCTGAGCTCTGTTGGCTAATTGGTTAACAGATATTACTTTATCGAAGTTATTACCAGTTATAGAGATTTTCTTTAGGGAAGAAAGAGATAGAGGTAATGGTCATAATTTTTACATAGTTTATAACAAAGTTCCCTTCCGTTCTTGTCTCCTTAAACGTTTTTGATTTTAATGCGGTTTTCGTCATTAAACAGAATGATTCAAGAGAAAGGTTTATATAAATAAATATATACAGGACTGTATGACACACGGACGTCTGTTCCTAAGGTAGACAACTTAATGCCTGTGTTATAGTACTAAAAAAAGCAAATTAGTGTAATAAAATTGTTTAGGATAAATATTAACAACATAAACAGTTTATTTTCAAAGAAAATAGTGATGGAATGATGTTAAGGTATATTGAAAATCAAATTGACAAAAAAAAATAAACTAAGTGAATCGATTTTTCACACGATTATTTCTATACATAAAAATTAAGCACCACTAATGAAATGGTAATAATTAAATTTTTAAGAGAAGAATAAAAAAAAATGGTAAGTATATGCTCATCTTCACACAAAGAATGCAAGTAAAATTAAATTTAAAACCTAATCACCTAAAACTATATAATATTTATTTATAGCTTGTAGTAAAAGAAAACGATTTAATTATTGTCAGAATAAGCAAAACTTATAAATATCCCAGGCGTATAAACCTGGAGTATTGGTTTGTAATTTTTCGGAAGCTAAGAAATAAGAATACAGCACGCTGTATAGCGTGTTGGTAGTTAGTGGTGCATCTTGTTGCGTAAAAGTTATGGCGCGCCCACGCCAGCGCCGGGTCTTCCGCGACTGAATGCTTCGTAGCGTTTCATCATTCTAACTGTTCCTTCATTTATTTATAAGAAAAATCCACTGGGTTCATAACCGAAGAATATAATAAAATATAAGGAATACTTTAAAGGGAAACAGTTTTTAGTTAGAAGGATTCCATTGGAAGCGGACTATTCGGTAGGGCATGATTTAGGAGGCCTAAGGGTAATTTTAATTTTACGTTGATGAAGTTGTCGGAAATAACTAATATAAAATAATAAAATATTTTTTTTATCTTTATTTCGACACGAATGTTACTCACAATCACTTCTGAAAAAACCTTTGATTGATTGGATTGATGTTCGAAAGGAAATTAAATTCATATTTAAAAAAACAACTTGATTGTTACTTTTGACTTCAGAACCGCTATTTAAGATTTATACTTTTCTACTCCCAGTGTTGACTTTCGATACCCCACCAAATAAAATAACAAAAATCATGAGGTAACAAAAAATCTCTAACTTTACAGGAATAATAAAAAGCATTGTTACCTTAATTCTTTAATACAGTAGTAAAGAAACAATGGTTCTTCTATTATATATCAAATGAAAAGTATTATTTTATTTTCTCAAGTGAGTTATTTATGTTTAAATATATTAAATTTAAAATGTTATTAACTTGTGTACAAGAATTGCATGGCCTTTCAGCAATAAAAAAATTATTTGTTAATAATTTTTCTATAAACGAAAAAAATATTAAAACATTTAATATGTGTAACTAAGTCTGTAATAATAATCGAAGTTTGCGAGGAAACACAAAGGTGACGTCACAACACAATCAAACGCCTGGCGACGTTTTCTGAACCCAAGCTTTCGCCTGGCCGCACATTATCGCTTCAAACACCCTACCATTTGTCCTTGAAACTCTATTTTAAATTCCCAAAAGCCTTGAATCTTTACACATTATAAAAAGTCGCTTCGCATTTTCGTTCGCTTGGATCTTTTAAAATACACAACGGATTTTAACGCGATTTTCACAAAAAAACAGAGTGATTCAAGAGGAAGCTTTATATATCAGATCAATTACCGTGCGATGTCAAAAACAAAATTTCTAGTAAGAAGAATTTGTATTATATAATAATGGATGAATGTTGATTTTCATTGGAGCCACTATTTAATACGAAGTGTTGTTCATAAATTGAAGTATAGTGATAGTGTGTTGTTTATCAGCTTTATTGTCAATTTTATGAGTATCGTAAATTAGAGAGATGTTATTTTAATTTATTCTATTGTTGATTTTTTTAAGCTTACTATATAAAACTAATTTTTATCGAAGAATTAGAATTATATAATAATGGATGAATGTTGATTTACATTGGAGCCTCTATTAAATACGAAATGTTGTTTATAGAAAGGAATATTGTGATAGAGTATCCTTATAACCATTGAAATGGCATGCAAATTTACAATTACAATAATAAATACATTTACAATAATAAATGAGTGTACACTTACAATATACAATTACAATAATATTAATCTTTAATAAGCACAAAAAATTAAAATACAATAATTATAAATTACGAAGTGTGATGTGGTGCCATGTCTAATTAACCAACTTCATAAAATCAGGAGATTCTCAATTCGAGTGTACGTTTTTTTATTTTTTGTATGTTACGCAATTACTCCAGTATTTATCAACCAATTTTGATGATTCTTTTTCTGTTTGGTAGACCATATTTCAGTGGTGGTCCCATATAAAATTACTAATTTTCACGAATAAAACAAGATTTTAAAACAAGAAAATCTTCAGACTCTACGGAACTCTACATAATAAAAAATTATAATAAAATCGTTTGAGGTGCGTCTAATAACGAATACCCTTTAAACTTCGCTTTAAGGATAAAGATATTGTAATATAATACGATACTCTGAAAAATATAGAGTTTCATAAGTGCTTATAAAAAGCCGAATTGATATTAAAAAATTAGCTAAAAGATTTTTCAGTAAGGAATCCTAGTTTAAAAGTTTAAATATATACAGTATCAGGCAATTTTCCAACGATATCCTAAATTAATTTTGCCCCCACCTTTTTTGTTCGGTCTTTCCTGAAATAAGAGGAATACAACAAAACAAATAGAATTTACACTCATCGAACAGTTTTTTAGTTTTAGCGTGACTAACGAAGACCGATTGATTTTTATATAATACATAGGTAACGGATTAAGTTACACTCGGGTGTAATGAAATCGCACATGAGAAGATTTTTTGTAAGATATTTTTAATTATTTTCTTTAAAAAAAAAACATCTTTTTTAATATCAGATTAAGAATCATTTCATATATAGGTATTAAAATAACCTTTAATCCCTTATTTAAAATATATGTATTTTTTTATTAAAAAAAATGAAATGCTAATGTAAGAGAACTCACAATTATTATTAAGTAGAGTCACTCACTCTCTCTAACTAACAATGAGATAAATCTGCGAAAATCCAGACAGATAATAATTTTAGCAGCAATACGTAGTTATTTATCAGGAGTCAGTGAACGCGTGACGTGCGCGATAGACAGAATATAGGCCGCAGAGAAATGTATACAATAATATTTGATAGAAATATTGCCAGTTATTATTAATGCGAGTTATTATTCCAATCCTAGAGCCAATTCAAAAATTTAGATTCAAACTATATTTTATTGAAGTGAAGCAAACAAACAAACTCTTCACCTTTATATCACCAAAGTCTTTGTCAAATCTATATTTTAAGAAAATTGTCAATTTCACCAAAATCTATGTCAAATCAAAATTTAAGAAAAAAATCAAAATTTTTGTCAATTTCATCAAAATCTATGTCAAATCAAAATTTAAAAAAAAATCAAATTTTTTGTCAATTTCATCAAAATCTTTGTCAAATCAAAATTTAAAAAAAAAATCAAAATTTTTGTCAATTTCATCAAAATCTTTGTCAAATCTAAATTAAAAAAAAAATCCAATTTTTGTTGTGTGTCTATAGGTCTGCTTGTTTGTTCCGGATAGTCTCCAAAACGACTGGACAGAATCTAGTATGTTTCACGTTTACATTTTATTTCTATTGTTATATATATACAATTATTTATAAAAACTGTATATTTTTTTATTATATGTACATTTTTCTTTTGTCTTATAATTGTTTATCTTTATATTTATTACTATTTATCCTACACTCAAAGGATAGCTGGAAGAGATCTCTTTTAAGGACAAGTTTATCCAGTTATCCAAAGAGTAAAATGAAATAAATATATTTCTACTAAAACCTACCTGTATAAAATTCGCGAGATTTTAAATCTAAAACATTTTTAACAAATACCTAATAAGTTAAATTTGACTTGAACTTGAAGGTTTCTTCTGATATCTCTTATTATTTTAATGATGATTTACATCTAAATTCAAATTCAAATGATATTTTATTCAAGCACACTTTTACAAATCTATTTATACAAAATTTTTAGGGTTCCGCAGTTTTACAACGAACCCTTATAATTTCGGTACGTCCGTTTGTCTGCTCGTAAGGTGGTCCACCCCTAGCATTTCCAAACTATTAGACGAAGAGACTTGAAATTTTCCTTGTTGATAGAACATACTAAAAGCTCATTAGAAAAATTATTCTGAACGAAATCGGACAATAACTTTTGAAGTTATTTAACAAATACGTTTATAGCGTATCCAGGACGTTTAAACGAAGCTGTCTGAATCATTAGCTCATTTTAGTCCTAAAACTTAATCGGTCAGTTTGAGGCTAAGCGTACGATGACGTCACAACGCTTTCAGACTCCCTACCTGTTTTGGCCCCCTTTAGCGTGTAACCTTTTGGATGGATGACTCCTAAGAATCATTTTAGGACTCATGTTTGCCGTCAACTATACTAGCTATAGACCATAAACAAGGAAAAATAAAAAACTGTATAATGAAGTAGAAAAATATTTTATTTATCCATTTAAATAAATAACAAAAATTGTATTTAAGTAACACCACTCGCATTTGCATACAAGCGCTAGTTGTATGTTAGCTCACGATTGTAAATTGTCTCTTTTGGATTATTATAACACGTCATAGAGATTGAAGCTTCAAGTCAGATCGCTGACATATATTGGCTAATTATTGAAATTTTTGTGACTTTGACGAGTACTTCTATTCGTCAAGTTTATTAACTAATAGAGGTTGGTAATAGCGGCTTTGTTCGTTAGCGAAACGAAACTATCTCTCACGTTTCAGTAGCGATTTTTAAACCGCTTTATTTCTACACGGTGACATTGTCGCGGTTAGGATTAGGTTTCCAGGGTGTTCGGTACATGCAATGTGACTACTAGGTATTAAAAGCAAAATAAGTCGAAAGAATATTTAAAAGTACTAAAAAATGCAGATTTGGTCGCTATTTCAGAATACTTTAAAATGTTTGCGCTTAGAACTTTTGACTGCGAGTGTCCCGAGGAATTGTTTACACTTATACATAACAGGCATCTCGTCAAAATTTGAAATTCCACCCTCATCACCTCGATGTCCTAGAATCCACAACTGTGCGCTTTTATAGAAACTGTTTGCCTCGCACAATTTCTCTATGGGATCAGTTGCCAGCTTCGGTGTTTCCGATGAGATACGACTTAGGGACCTTCTAGAAAATAGCACGATCATGTCTCAAAGGCCGGCAACGTATTTGCGAGCCCTCTGGTGTTGCAGTTGTCCATGAGCGTCGATAATCTGGTGAACCTGCCTGTTTGCCCCTTGTTTTATAAAAAAAAATGCACGTGCCATATATTGTTTAATAAAACATTTGGCCAGTGTCACGTTTTATGGAAAAGTTATAAACGATAGTGGTTAATTGCTTAACCAGTAGACAAACCAAAATTTGGGCAATACAACGTTTGCCGGGTCTGCTAGTTCTGTATAAATTTATCAAAACTGATGATTAATTAGTTATTGAATCGCATTCATACCGCTCTGCTTGAAACCTGAACTGCGAACACTAATATTGCTAATTAATAAATTGATTCCCTATATCGCCATTATGTAATAAACCGCTAACATATTTATTATAAATATCCCACAAACTGAGTTTATGGTACACTTAACTGAAAAACTATCGCACCTATATATTTGTACTATAAAAAAGTAATTTGGGACCACGTGAGTGGTCTGCCAAGAAGAGCCGCGAAGCGAAAACCAGGAAGGCGGATTTAACTGTATATCTAATTGTGTCATCTGTTAAAAAGCTCAGCTTTTTGCTAGTTATTATTGTATGTCTGTCTTTTTGTTTGTCAGTAATCATCTAATTTACCATTGCGTTTTTGATGGGTTTTAGTAATACCTAAATTAGAAGTTAATCAAACACTGCATCGAAGGCCTGGTCTTAGATCGAATATTTTATCACTAAAATATAATTTTTTTTTATATTTTAAGGGACAAACAAGGAGGCGGTTCATCACTTAAATGACATCTGCACCATCAGAAGGCTCGCAGAGGCGTTGCCAGTCTTTAAATAGGGGTTTAGGATACTGGGAACTCTAACAAACTCTATGAAATGAGACAACCATACGATCATTTGACGTGACAGCATTGCCGCCATTTTATGCCGATCTTATGTGAGAAAGAGGTACTGGCATCCGAATACGCCTACCCAATTTAGCCTGCAGACCAAATGGGTTGCAAGCGTGGCGCTCCCTCTTATTAATATAGTATGAGTGCTTTTAAAAGCCAATATCTTCATCATTTTTTTATTCTCTTTATTGCACAACTTAAAAAAAACTATTGTACAACTAGGTGAGCTTAATGCTAAAGGCATTTTCTGCCAGCTTAACTAACCACGTGCGAAAAAGAAAAAGAAGTGCAACAAAATATTTAAGACAAAAAAAAACTGAATCCATTTTTGATTTTGCTTTGGAGGAAACAACAGAATTTTGAATTAAAACGTGCTAAAAATATTATCTTTACAACTGTATTAAGTGACTCGAATATAGTCGCGAGCACTTACCAGGTTGAAATACAACTAATTTTCTAAATTGTTTTGCATTGAAGGTAAAAAGACCTTTTTTCGTTTGAACTTAAGTAATCTAGACAAGACGAACAATTTCGAAGGGTAGAGTTGAGGACATTCAAGTACACTCAGACGCTAAGAGGTATGAAGAAAGGTTATTGTCAGGTCCTCTTTCAAAGCACTCATTCGAGAAAAGATGAGGGCTTCAGTTACTAATAGCGTGGAGTCTGAGTAAACCTGTACACTTCTGTACATCAGTACTAATATATAAAGCTGAAGAGTTTGTTTGAACGCGGTAATGTCTAAGAACTACTGGTTAGATTTGAAAAAATCTTTCAACGCTAGATAGCCCATTTATCGAAGAAGGCTATAGGCTATATTTCATGACGCTAAAATTTTCACCTAATTTAAAGCGAATGAAGTCTCGGGTAGTTACTAGTAATATATAAAGCTCAAGAGTTTGTGTCTTAATACATATAGGTAAAGTTTGTTTCTTTGTTTGCTTGAACGCGGTAATCTAAGTAACTACTGGTAAGATTGGAAAAATAATTTCAGTGTTAGATAGCCATGTATCAAGGAAGCTATAGGCTATATATCATCACGCTAAGACTAATAGGAGCGGAGCACCAATGAAGAATGTTTCAAAATCGTCGGTTTTTTCCGCCTTTTGAGAGCTTCCGCTGCGTGCGCTGCGTAAACGGTTAAAGTTTCGCAAAAGTCATGTATGACGGAATTGTTCCCCTTTAAAAGTTCTAAATAAAAGTTTCCGACAGAAAATGTCTATCTCTTAAGGTTGGCTCGCTATAACTTTTTTTATGCTAACTAAATTTGTTCTAAAATAATGCATTATGTGCGAAGGTGTTTTTATAAACATGATATTAATCCTTATTCAAAACCAATTTTTTAAACTCCTAAGTGATAAAAATGGTTCACGAAATCGCGGAGTACATCTAGTTAATGTATAAGGCTCATGAGTTTGTTTGGTTGTCTGTTTATTGGAACGCGCTAATCTCTGAAACTACTAGACCGCTTTCAAAAATTCTTTCATCATTCGAATCCTATATTATCCCTGACGAACAAAGGCGATGGAATATTTTCAAAAACATTAGGGTTCCGTATGAAAACTTTGTCAATATAAATACACATGAGAAGCCGGGCGGTCACTATTTTTGAATAAATTTAACTAACCTACCCTTTTGAATATTTCACATCCAAACCTCACTCAATATCCCCGGAACATAACCTAACTGACGGTTCGTAAGCAAATCGTTTCATGCAAATCGCCACAACCTTGTTGTGATGCTTCGTCGCTCATAAGGTAAACGTTCCGCATAAGTATCTACGTTTGTTCAATGTTAAACTTTTTCATCTAAACATACATGACATAATAATAATAAATATATAGGACTATATGACACACGGACGTATGTTTCTAAGGTAGACAACTTAATGCCTGTGTTATACCTTTAATTTTAGTGTGCAAATAGATAAGGTAATATTAATGAAGTTTTACATTAATTTATTTTCATAGAATAATGACTCGTCATAATCAGTTTATAATGGCGATAATGTTTACTAAAGATATGAACAATATGTCTTTTAAACTTAGTTAATGGTGTGAAATATGAAAAAAAAGAAAAAACAAACGAGCCCCGTTCTAGGAGCTTCATAACTCTAGTTTAGTCAGTTTTTTATTAACTCTAATCTTACTTTTTTTTAAAAATGTAAAAAATTAAAACCAAAAATTACTATACAAATTTTTTGCATAAGGTATTGAAAAGGGGGGTTGAGAAGTATGCTGGAAATGTCACGGACGAAGCTTAAAGCTATCGGATGTACCGGAGGTTCGCTTTGAAACTTAATCACGGCTTGAGTGATTCTTATGAGAATTTTTGAGCATGTTTGGTAGGTCTGAGAATGGGTCGTAAACTATTTGGTAAATCCTTAAAAATGATCAATATTTCGTAGGATAACTTTAGTTCACGCTATAATTGTATCAAAAAAAAAATGCAACAATACAATTAATGCGATGCTTAACAATATCCTCTTCGATTAAACATCGTACGATCTAATAAATACTTAAGACATTTTTCGAAAATCACTATTAACAATGCATTAGGCATGTCTAATATTCCCGTTTAGTTTCTACTAAGCTAAAATTAAAAGCTTGTATCAGAAGTAATTGCGTTAACACTCCATTTGCAGATGATACGATAAAGTGACACTTAAATATCAGAATACTAGTTGTTACCCGCGATTTCGTCCGCGTAAAATTAAGTGAAAACTTTGAGCGTGATAATATACTGCCTATAGCCTTCCTCGATAAATGGGCTATATAACACTGAAATAATTTTTCAAATTGGACCAGTAGTTCCTGAGTTTAGCGCGTTCAAGCAAGCTAACAAACAAACTCTTCAGCGTTATATATTAGTATAAGATAAGATTTGATTGTATCTGGATTCGTTTCAAGTAAACTGCCCTCTTCCTAAGTAGAGATTTTAACATTCTGAGCCGAATATTTTAGTATGCAAGTATAATTCAAAATAATACGTTTTCGTACACAACAAAGATATTTGTTTTAATTATTATTCTTGCCGCTGACATAGTACGTTTGGGAGCGATACTTCCATTTAACACGGGGCAAACCTGGCAGCTTTAATAATTTGCGGCTTGCAAAGTATTTTACCTGTGAAAAGGCCAAATTATGGTGTTATTAGATCCTATTTTTCTCTGGCAAATTTTTTCCTAAGCAAATATAGCTTCGTGATCATGGGAGATGTAATCACGTGATCATTATAACATTTTTACTTAATAAAGTGTCATGTATAACAAAAAAGAATCATGAAACATATAAAATAAATCATTGACGCCCGAATATAAAGTTGAAATGTTAATTTATTTATAAATGATAATTAATAAGCATTTATTTTTATACAATAGACAATTTTTTTATTAATGGAACTTAAGCCTACGGCCTAACTATAAAGTCTTGAGGAGATATCTATTTATTTTTTTAATATTTATATTCAGGACTCTTTGTCAATTCTTTTATGGGGCACGCTGATCCTCAAAGGTTGTGACTCTATATTTTTTGTATTATGATAAATGTGTAAATAAAATTTAAAAAGAAATGTAACTTCAACCGAGTGGACAATGTGATGTATTTTACTACATTACACGAATTAAATTAATGCTTTGTACGCAACTTCTAAATTAATTAGTGCGTCATAAATTCTAAATTTATTTTGCTGCTTCTGAATTCTTACTGAAAGACTAGAACAAAGTTACAGCTTTAAAAAATATAATGAAATTGGTAAAGGGTATATAATTTCAGCTCAAATATACTATTACACAACTGATTTGTTCCGACGATACGAGGATAGTTATGTTAGGAATTTCGATAACGCGATTCAAGTTTGTGGTTCAAGAAACCTTCGTTGCGGCAATAAGAAGAATAAATGATTTAATTCCCTAAGAAAAAAATTTACTGCCAGGAGTGGTCATGATGACAGCAAATGGATAGTATCGAGTTCTTCAGCCACTCTATTGTATTTATGTTTATTATTCTGATCAAATCAAATCAAAAGATGATTTATTTAAGTAGACTTTTAGAAGCACTTTTGAATACTCAATTATTTTAAAAGCTACCACTGATTCGGTTATATTTAGCCACGAGGATAACCAGAAAGCCTTTTTTAAAATAATTCTTACAAAAAATAGTTTAGCACATTTAAATGTTCATTATAAAGTAGAAAGCTGGAGCGACTCAACTCCAAGCAGTTTAATCTTCAATTATTTAATACTTCGTCCGCGTAAACTTGCGAGAGCCCTTAGACTTTCTTAATCGGGCCTTATCAAGTCAATTCTTAGCAGATGCTATAAAATACCTTTATAATAGAAGATAGCTAACTATAAAATAATTTTCTGACAACTTTCATTTTTGTACATCACCCGGATTTCGAGTAATCTTTTTTGTGAGCATCAGAGTCTAAGAGAGATTGATTAGAATAGTCTATAAATATAAAGTTCAACTGTAGATAGGAATTATTTCTATATTTACTCCACTATTACCAATAACGTACCGTAATATAGCTCTGCTTCTAAGTGAGTGCTAACTTTTGAGTTATATTTTTACATCAAATCAGCACGATGTGAACCAATTAAACTGACAGATAAATTAGTATATAATTAAAAAGTAGTATTACTTAAAATTAGGTATTTAACATAATATTATACAAAAATAAATCACATTAAGGATAATGTTAACACAAAGATTAAAGAGAAATATAGAAAAAAATAACAATAAACGAAACTACTACTACTATGATACTAATATTCTTCGTGCCCACGGACATCTGCACCGCCAGAAGGCCGCAGATGCGTTACCGGCCTTTAAAAAGGGGTTTAGCCCACCGGGAACTCTCAAAAACCGAACAAAAAGCGACAACCCTAATTAAATAAAACATACAGTCCACTAAAACCGCTCAATATTATTTGGTTGGAAGCTCCCCGACAAAAACCAACAGACATCTATGACATTTTAAGTTTATAATAAGTAAAAAATATTTTTAAAGCTTTTAAAAATACAAGCAACACTGGTTGATTACGTATAGTTGAATATAAACCACTCAAATATATTCTCAATGGTTGCGAAAGTCTAGAACGAACTGTAAACTCCGAGAAAGTTTCTCGTTCCGAGAGCTCTAGTCACGTATGGACAGACGTCGGCGCTGAATTTAGAATTTATAGTAAGAACTGAATGCAAAGTTTTCCACCAAAGCACAGCACTACACTGACTTTCCGATGTGCCTCAACGCACGTTTCGCTTCGACACCGAAGCATCATCTCTACAAAGGTTATTCGTAAACTTTACGAATAACCTTTGTAGAGTCTATCTCCTCATTAAAATGCATCTTTGTACGTCCGCGCGTGAGATTGCATCATGCCAACGTCCTTTTCATTTAATAGTTTGACAATCCTAGGCGGGACGACCTTGGGAGCGGATAGAAAAAGATCCATCACTCACAAAATGAAACTATAAGGGCCCCTTCTAGAACTAAGGATTTATAAAAAGTACATTCGGAAATTATCTCACGAACACATCAAATGCGCGTTCATGCTGGCTACATCTTTTCCGTGTCGCAATCTTTGTTTTTTTGCCTCTTTCCAAAATCGTCTCTCGTCTCAAACAGTACTGAAATCACATAATGTAATAAATTGATTCTCTGGTCCAAATCTCCTAGCGGAATACGTGCTATGGACTAGGTTGATCAGATTATACAGTCACATGATTGTTTTGTGACTAAATATAATATTGTATTTTATGACTATCGAAGCCTTATCGTGGTGGGAACTAGTACACTCCGAATTAATTTATCCACCCAAGAGGTCGCCCAGAAAGAACGTCATACGTTAATGGAGGGGAAGAGTATGACTAAAATCTGACATTGTGTGACAACAGACAAGGTGGGGAGGGCGTCAAAAGTCGTGTGACGTCACATGTCAAAATATTTTTGCCTTTTATTAACATACTTCTTCCTAGCGTTATCTCGTTCAAATACCAGGGTCTTGCAGAGGATGTGGCTGCGGGGTAAGTGAGGATGACCGATTGCCATGTGACATCATCCTCGGAACTCTTACGATCTCTGCAACTTTACGCCTAATACCACTCAGTAACATTAATCGGGTCCCAATGTTTTACGTGCCTTCCGAAACACGGAGAAGGTCGGATATCAAATAAAAAACAAGTTCTAGTCACCCATCTATTACCCTGTCGTAGCAAGAGCTACTTAGCCTAGCAATCGACTCTAATGCCGATCACTGATTAGGTCACTACCTACTCTTTTAATTAACATACTATACGTAGAAAATTAATTAAAATAAACTGCTGTTTTCTTGTTTATGTGAAATCACATCATCCCCTCAGTTTTGAACATATGAAAACCTGTGGCAAGGAAGGGGGAGTTATATAATAGTAAAATTTGAGTGACGTCATTTATGGATTACCCCTAATTATATAAGTGGTCGTAATCGCCCATGGTCATCACAAGAGGTGTTTTCTATTGCCCGTTTTAAGGAACCTGTACATTAGACTTTTCAAAACCTCGGAATTATAATACCCTGAAAAGATCTCTGGAAGAAGATAATTCCTCAACTTGCACGTGCGAGGGAAAATTATCTTGAAACAGGTACATTAATGGTTTACCAAACATCAAGATAATGAGGGTGGCATCTATCTCAGCAATGAAGAGTGCGATGGTAGAATTAAGACAATGGTAATTTAGTATCGATGCTATTCGATACCGGTAAAATTTAACAGTTCCTCAGAGTACTTCCTATTATTAAAGCGGTACAAAATGCATAGAGAGAAAACCTCTCACCGGAGATCTAATAATACGTTACAGATAGGTACGTAAATAAATATCTTTCTTTAAAAAACTTTCAGTAGCGGTCTTTCAATCGTGATAGAAGACGTGACGTGACCTAGCGTCATCGTGACGATTGATGTCACTCGTGATATTACTTGTGAGATGGTGGAGATTCCGGGAATGACCTCAGAGAGCAATCCGTAATATAAATTCGGCCCACAGGCACATCATCTACAATTTAAGCGTACCCTGGTACCAGATCAAGATAATGCTAATTAGAAGTAGATCTTCTTTGAATCTGATCCAACGGGGACATAAATAATGATGACATTATTCAAAGTGAAGTATAAAAGAAGAACCCTACAACGTATGTTGGGGACAACGAAAAGGTTTTATGGGGCAGATTAATCTGAGCCGGAGTTCGCCACTCATTAATTGGGGCAACCGCTGCCTTGGCGGCATTCGCGGTGACAATTGACGTATGTTTCTAAATGTGCTCAGCAAAAACTTGGGCTGTGAATCCTTACATACAAAAAGGGGACATTAGATTCTTAGAGTCTTGGAGAAAAACATTCCGGAATATTCCGGCCTTTCAAACGCGAGGATGGTAGAGGAAGGCAACTAAAAACTTAGAAATTCAACACCTAGATTCCGAACCCAATATTTGGAGATTTGGTAAATATTCCGCTGGCTTGGTTAACTAGAGAGGATAGGAGAGGATCGGTTCGTAAAAAGAGTGAAGGCACCCAATTAGACGGCCTATCGCTGTTTGGATGAAGTACTAAAAGGAATCGAATCCCTCGGCACAGGTGACAAATATTAGCACAGGACAAACGTGACAGCTTCTTGTGTTGGAGGCAAATTCACTATTTTGGTTACTGAGCTGATGATGAAACTAAGTAAAGTAGCCTAGTGATTTTTTTCTATGATTTAAGAGGCAAACGAATTGAAAATTCACCTGATTACCAGCGAATACGCCTTACTTCCTTAGACTGTCACATTTCACAGTTTATCCGATGAAACCATTTTGATGAATTAAGGATAAAGGTAGATTGGACCTTGGAGAATGACATGGGTCACTTATTGCCCCGAAAATAAAATTTTAAATGGTATGAAATAGGGATTAGATGTTTGTATGAAGCTCGAAGAAAACAACGTACACAAAGTCGCGTGTTGAACATAGTCTCTTATATTTACTTTAATATACATAATCTGATCAATCAGTCAACATGGGACTTCTAATAGGGTTAGATATATCCGGCTGGTTGAATTTCGCCCACAAACCTTTTTGCATACAACGACATATATTGTTCTATTCACAAAAAAATAAAATTTGTCAATGAATATAACGTACGGTTGTCACGATTACACTTTGATATCATCCAATACATGTTTGTAAATGGTATAAATCGTTCGGCATTGGTGTGCGTGTGGTTTTATTTTAACAATTTAATATACTAATATTGCAGAGTAAAAAGTATATATAAATATTCGCACACCTTCCTCTATATGAACTACAATTGTGCCAAATTTCATACTCCTCCGTCCGCACAATTTTTGTAAAATGGTACCTAAAGATTTCGCTTCACGCACTAATATATAATTCTTTTGAGTACCTAATGTCGAGGAAGAGTTTGTTTGACATAAATACATTCCAACAATACGTATATAACATTTTGTGAGTTATAAAGAGATGTAATATATTGTAACTTATATACATAAAATTAAAACAGCCTACCAGTATAGTTATCATTTTTTAAGGACGCTTCTCTTTCCTTCTTCCTTGTCTGTATTGCCTGCAAAGCAGTTTTTAGTATAAGTAATTGATTCCATTTCTTTTAATATTCGCTACTAGTAGGCGACGCGACAGAACACGGACAACATGGCCTTTGTTCGCCACAGCTGAATGTGATACACAAATGACTGAAATATCTTTAAATAATCTTTCGACTTTTCCTTCCTTTCTTCCCTTTTAATCTTTCCTGAAATAAGGGAAACAAAATTAAACAAACAGACTTTACATCGCTAAAAGCCGTTTTCGAGTATTTTTGAGATTAACGAGCAACGATTGATTTTTATATATATAAATTTCCATTACAATTACATATAAAATATAGAATTTGATGATATGATATAAATACAGCAATAGCACATACCACCAAATGACTATTGAGGTATCGAGCCTATGAATTAGAAGGTCGCGGAAGAAGTAGATTTACCAATAAAGCAGCAAAACGAGTGTGTTGTATACAAACATTACAAACAATTACACTAATTAACTTCACTAAAACATTATAAAAAATAAAATAGCTTCGAAGCATAAACAGCAAAATTAATTAGAAGCATTTGCGAAAAGCCTTAACAAAACAAATCTATAATTTACCTAATAATATATAAAGCTGAAGAATTTGTTTGATTGTTTGTTTGCTTGAACGCGCTAATCTCAGGAACTACTGATCTGATTTAAAAAATTATTTCAATGTTAGATCGAGGAGAATTAAATTGCCCGCAAGATTATACAAAAAAACGTATAAAACTTATTACTTTTTGTCGGAAAGTAGAAAATAAACTCGAGAGAATTCAAAGAAGTTCTTTTAGATACATATGAAGCACCAAATCATGATAAATGGAAAGTGTGGACAAGAAGGGACCAATCCCAAGTAACGATAAAAGGTGTAGATATAGAAGAAGAAAGAAAGAAGAAGGAGTTAAAAATAAATCTGTCTGAAATTAGCAATGAAGCAAAGTTTTCAATCAAGCTATCAAATACATGTTTTAAAGGTGAATAAATTATAGTTTAATCAAAATGTCGTAAAGAGTCAAGCGGAGATTCGTTTTTGCGAGTGTGAATTGAATTGACGCAATACGTTGTGCTGTTATGACACTCGAAATGTCAAGCAATGGACCGAGGAATTCAATTTCATACTGAAAGCCATTCATCTTTGCCGCTTCTTCGAGGTTCGAAAGCATTAAGTCTCAACTTTTTCGAATTTACTTATTCTAAGAAAAAAAAAAACAATTTGGATATCGAAAAATTTGTCACGACGTTTCACTGCTATTTCCAATAATAGAATTATTATTGAAAATACTGGACCATTAGTTTTTTTTTATGTTACAAGGGGGCAGACGAGCAGACAGCAATCACCGAAGTGCCTACCGGCGCCCATGGACATCTGCACGACCAGAAGGCCAGCAGATGCGCTGCCGGCCCTTAATGAAATGTTATTGATTTTCAGAATTTCCCACCCAAGACTCGATTGGCCATGAACTAGCTTTGCACAACTTGCTATTCTAGAAATACTTGCTTCTTGATGTAATGCTTGTAAGTTGCTATACTTGATTATGTAAGTACACGTTTAAAGCAATTAAAGCAAGGTTTTTTTACTTATAATTTTTTTAACAAAAAGAAACCGATTTCAGAATGTCACAACTAGATCATATTGAAATGAGACCACAAGGGAAGCACCAGCTTTCAAAAAAAAGAAAAGAAATATTAAAATCGGTTCACCCAGTCGAAAGTTCTGAGATAAGAAACATAAAAAGAAATGAAATATAAATCATGATAAACATCGGTTTAACAGTAGTTTTATTGCAAAAGTGAAGTTATTGGCACTATCGCAGAATTTATTTTAGGTCCGGGAACAATATGAAAACTGTCTACCCCATTTTTCATACCGTATCGCACGTCGTTACCGAAATGCGTTGCTCCTGAAAGAATTGTATGAATTCTATCTACCTTAGATGAAAAATCTTTCTTTAAAATATGCATTATCCACGGTCCGTATGCCATACGCTTGTTTTCCACCTAACCCAGATACAACAGCAGACATGATAATGGATTTTACGCTGTAGAATAACAAAACTACAAGCAACTCTACATGTGTATTATACATTTCCTTTTATTTATTCTTACGTCAATATGCGTTTTTGGTACTTCAAGATATGCCAAACCCTCGATACAATTATAATTTTTATAGTACTAGCCTGTTTGTAAAGTTTCTTTTATCGGCCTTGAATTAATGATATATATTTAAATTAAACACTGAAGATTTTCACTCAATAGTTAATAGTAATAAAACACACATAAAGATAAATTATATATTTACGAGAATACAGCCTTTAGGATATTTATATTTAAGCACTCTTAAGGTTCCGAAGTAACCTGAACACTTAACAGATTATAAGCTAATTTTACAAGTATATATAAAGAAATTGAAATCTTCAAAATAGTTATTTGAAAAATTTGAACTGATAAGTTAATACGCTTGTTACGTTTAGATTTACTTAGAGCTTTTAGTTTGTTGTTTAAAATTTGAATCTTCTAATGACTTTCAATAGACAAATCGAAACTTATATATATTTTCCTTTTTATGCTGTAAGGGACAACTAGCTTGCGTTAACATTATAAAGGGTATCGCAAAATGAGACATTGTGTCAAAAGCTTTGTAACGTCACATACCACTTTCTTTTTTCTTATTAACATACTGCACAAAATATTTAAAAGAAACTGAAGCATTCACTTTACGTGTTGCTAGGCTATATACTATCACGTTAAAATTTTTCAACTAATTTTATGATGACGAAGTCGCGGGGAACAACTAGCTAGAAATAAAATTAAGCGTCTTATCAAACGATACATTACGCTAAACAGCTAATACTCCTTTTGATAGATTACACGACGATTACAAGCGAAGGGAAATCCGCGCATTTTCATTTAGCAATTGCCACGGTACCGATACTGGTACACTGTACCGATTAGATTAACGGCACACAATTGGCTTACATGAAAAGTTTTAGTCCGAGAGACAGCTACAAAAAAAACTCCTTTGATTTGCCTCCGGAGCGGAAGGCAGGGTCACTGCCCACTGTGCCAACGGACCCGTCATTAGCTATAGCCATACTGTATCAGTAAAGCCTAAATATGTAATACCGTTAGATGAGTAACTGCTTTTAAAATCCTGGTAAGGTTTTATATGGTGGGCACATTCATGATTGAGATAGCGAAAAGCTCTACGATTAGTCAGGTTTTTACGAATAACCTTTGAGGAGTCGATGTCTTGATGATACTTTGGTATTGAAATGTGCGCTACCACAAAAATCAGTACGGTGCTGTGCATTGATTGTGGTATCACATATGTTACATCTTGCACAGATTTGCACTTATTTTTATGCACATGTTTGTGTGAAAGTGTAGTTAGAGGTAGCGCCACGTTTGCAGTCCTTTTGGTCTGTAGCCGGATTGGTCCGGCGCGTCCGGGTACCCGTACCGTTTTCTCACATCAGATCGGCGTGAAATGGCGGCAATGCTGTCACGTCAAGTGATGGTATTATTGTCGCGTTTTGTTTGCTTTATGAGAGAACCCGGTAGCCCAAACCTCTCCTCAGAGGTTGCTAAAGTATCTGCGAACCTCCTGGTTGTGCAGAGTCCCATAAGCGTCGATAGTCAGTTAGGTGAATCGTTAGCCCGTCTGACCCTTGTTTACTAAAAAAATAAAGATTTTTTTCTTAATAGACTAAAACCATGAATCATTCATCTTATCTGCAAAATAATAAATCAAATTAGTGCAAATAAAAATGTAAAAAATAAAGATCTTGGAAAATATTGCTTCACTTCTGTTAAATTTCTCTACCTAATCTTTTAATCGCATATATATACATCTTCATAAAATTCAAGCACCTCTTAGATTCATGTCAAATTACGATTACGTGGCTCAATAACTATTTAGCTGACACGTAGAGCGAGACTTATTGCAGTACATTAATTTCACGACACGAATCGAGCCTCACCTCTAATACGACTTTGAAAGTGTACTATTAAAGCGAAATTGCGGCGTCTTAAAGCGTGTGGAAGCCCAGGTTCTTATTCTTAAATTCTTTCAGAATAGGTTCCAATATGAAGCAAAGTTTCGCTTATTTAAAGTAAATTTACAGGCATAAAAAATAATTAATAAACACAAACCTGCCTCTAAATAATAGGGAAAATCTAAGCAATGTTTAATCCTTTTTGGTTTGCAGCTGAATTGGGCTGGCGCTTTCGGGTACTAGTACCTCTTTCTCACATAAGGTTGGCGTGAAGTGACGACAATGTCACGTCAAGTGATGGTATTGTTGTCTCGTTCAGTGCAGTTTGCAAGACGTTCCGGTGGCCGGCAATGCATCTACTAGCCTTCTGATGGTGTATGTGTCCATGGGCGTCGGTAATCACTTATATGAACCGTCTTCTCGTTTGCTCCTTGTAACATTTAATAACTAGAATATGCTACAGAAATGACGTTGCGAACAAAGCGTAACTTTGCACTAACTTTCTGTCTGGCTTTTAACGCATGAAGCGCTCGAAGCCGACTTCATCTAGAATTGCCAGAGCTTTTAAAATAAGTAAATATCAATGGGATCCCAAACGTATCGGACCGCCTGACTTAGTTAGTAAAACGTCTGCGCACATTTACCAAAGAATACAGAAGTAACTATTGGCTTACGATGTTTATCGCCATTTTGAAAGAGTGCTTATAACTGAAGTTATACGAATGTATGTACATATTAATACTGTAATTCCCCCTATAACAAGGTAGGTTTATTACAGATTATAGAAAAACACGTTGTAGGATTATTCTCGTACAACGCGTTTGTACAGCACTGAAGAGCGCATGATACAATATCTCATATATTATAATGTTAAATATTAGAAAATAATATTAATGCGTTAAAAGAGAATCGTGTTACAGGGGGGAATATAGTATTTATATATATTTTTATAAATATATTAGTATACAAATTCTGACTCATTTTAACACTGGTTCTTTAAATATCCGACCTGCTCAGTGTTTCGGAAGGCACGTAGAACAGTGGGTGCCGATTAATGTTACTTATTGATATTAGTCGTGAGTTTGTAGAGATTGTGGGAGTTTCAGGGATGGCGGCAGACGGCAGTCGGTCATCTTAACTCCCTCCGCAGCCACATCCTTTGCAATTTAAACGGACCCTGGTACTGGACTGGGATTACTTTAGGTAGAAAAGGAAGTATACATAATCTGTCATCTGTCTTAAGGGAGCTACTGAAAATCAGCTTTGGAGATTTGTATTCTGATTTAAGCTGAGACAAATTACAATTCTAGACATTTACAACACTATATCTTTTTCAGCAATAATTATTGTTTTTAATTTTTGTTTTGTGAAGTAGATCAAAGTTTTTTTGGTAAGGTGTTGTTTTTATATCTGAACTAGCGGACTCCGCAGTCGCTGTCCTGCCTGAACGTTGGGTTAATTACTATTTGCTACATTCTATTATCCTATAATATCGTCGCCGTTCCCGTTTCCTTTCCCTCTCCCGTTCCGTATGGTTCACTATTTTGGCGTTTATGGCTGAAACATTAAAGATTGATATATGTTGTCGATGGTTTTTGTAGAACTATTTAAGATAAACATTTCCTTCATACACTATGTACCTGTAACTCTAACGGTTTTTGCAAAGTACGCCAGAATAGCTCGCAGATAGCAGAATTTTCTCTTAATTCCATTGACATTTATCGTTATATTTTTGACAATTCACACAATAACTTTATCATTTAAAGCCTCTGTGTTACTCTGAGGTATAAACTATATTAATGAAAAGTTTTATTAAAATCCGTTTAGTAGTATTTCCGTAAAGGAGCGTCAAACATACATCCATGTGTACAAACTTTCGCGTTTATAATATTAGTAGGATAATGGTTCTTTCTTTCTTTTTAATCTAAAACATTATGAGCCATTCGTAGTCGGAACAAAGTTTTAATACATAATAAATAAATAAATAATTTCTTTATTTCGGATTATCATCCACATTGTGTTAGTATGTACAGGTAGTGCCTTAACCTATTGTTAGTAAAAAAAAATACGGAAAAATACTTATGAAACTAAGGTCTTGTGCTGGTGTACACATTATTACACCTCTTCCATAGAGGGCTGTGCAATCTATACACCAATTTTATATACTATAAACCAGTTTTAATGAAGAACAGTTAATAGCAGACAATATGAAGTTGGTATCTACGTCGTATACAGCAACGTCTCCGATACCGGCACCGCCGTATGCGGGACCTTCATATGCGAAGGGAGCAGCTAAACCTTCAGCAAAACCGTAGGGAGCGGCGTATCCGTAGGGAGCGGCGAGTTCGTAGGGAGCGGCGAGGCCATAGGGAGCTCCGTATCCGTACGCACCAAGGCATTGGCTGTATACATTCTGAAATATAAAAAAATTAAATAAAAAAACTTCGAAGTAGAAAGTGCCTATAATCTGTTTCACAGAGTTAGGGTGAGATTTATACTCGTAACAATAAAACTTAAATACGTCTTAAAATAAAGAACAAATATATTTTTACCTGAACCAAGCAAGCTTGGGCGCAGAGTACAAGGAAAGCAAAAGCGTTCATGTTGATTTTTGTAGTTGATGTATAGGATATACAATGTTTATTCTAAAAAAATACAATGCTTTTATACCAATTACTTTAAGTCGATTAGAACATTGGGTAATTTTTTTAAACGTGACTATCTTTGCTTTAAACATTTTTGTTAATAGTGTGACGTTTTAAATAGCTTTAAAGAAATAACCTTTGAACTGTTCACGTATTAACTTGATATGGAAGCATTTATAGATTAGGATGTAGTTTAGGTTTTTTCAACGATAAATATTACTTATTTACATTAATCTAAAAAAAAATACAACCTTTCTACTACTAAACAATGTACTTAATAAATTATATCTTTTTCTTCTTCAGTCGTTCCCTCATTACTGAGGATCGTGGCTCCTCATTGATAAAACACGCGTGATGTCCGGTCTTTGGCTTGGCTATATGCACATTAAAGACACCTCTAGTCAATACACCTATTGAGAGCTTCTTTCACCTGGTCTGACTAACGCCTCGGGCTACGTCCGCGTGGCCTCTTTCCTTGGATCTTCGATCTAATGTAATTATTTGTATGTTGACTTAATATTTTCAATATCATGTTGATCGAAAATCAGTCATTAGGCTAAAACACTAGTTTTAACAAAATTAACTATAAACAACATGAACGACTTAGTAACACATTAACCGATTTTGCTTAAGTCACGTTTTTTAGCTTGCTCAACTGTGAAACGTCGGTATTTACGCCATATTTGAGCTGATAATTCCTCCTCTATACTATAAATATAAATTTTAAAAGTGTTACGCTTTTAATATAGTCATAGAGGATAAGAAAATGGTGGTAAAGGCTCTACTACTTATCTGCGCTCAGGCGCTGGTGATTAAAGTACGTACTCTTCGGTTGCTTTTTTTTCATTATATTTGATAGAATCAGACGTTTATTGTATTGCCAATTGAAAACAAGCAGGATAAATTTAATTACATTACTTAAATCTGCAAAGAAATAGAAAAAACATTATTTTAATTTCTATTTTATGTTTGTTGAAATCCGAATACCGCCATCAAAGCATTAAGACGGCGCGTAAGGAAACTAGTTGGATCATATTTGTACCACAAATTTTCTTACATGTATGTCTACAGTAGCTATTCTGTGTTCGGAAGGCAGGGCTACGAGCTGCCGTACCGGCAGCCGCACCACTACCCCAACCACTCCTACCACCACGAGCCGGCCTCACCGCCCACGGGTAATGGACATTTCTGTTCTATTTTTGAAGTTAATAAATAAACGAAAATCTCTTTAGCCGGGGTGAACATTTTGGAAATGGGAAAAAAACATTAAACTCGCGACACTGTTACCATACCGTCTTCGCACGCGACCTTATCAGTAGCGCGCGCTACCGACTGAATTATTAGCCATCCAAAATGCATACATGTTACAATACTTTTTTTGATTTAGTAATAATATATAGACAATGTAATACCAAAATATGGTAAAAGTGAATTTCGCATATTTTTCAAAACTGTCATTGTCCTGTGTCTATGACGTACTAGTCTTTAGCCGGAGCCAATAATAGCTTTATTTGAATGATCATGTAGTGTGGCCGGGGACTTAGTGTAACTTCACAAACTTTGTAGTATTTTGTAGACTTCAAGGTCAAACACTGAACTATGTCTGGCTCGGGTATAATAAACTTTATATTTGAAATGATTATATTTCGGTATACGCAATAGAGCTTACACAAAGTTATTACATATCTTTACTATGAAAAAGTGAAAAAGTTATAGAGTATATATTATCTGTCAAAGAGATGCTCTATTGTCTATGATTTGGTACGCAGAGTTGGGCGGTTTGCTCGGCGCGGGCGTGTCGGTGCCGTTGGCGGTGCCCGGACAGGACTCGCAGCAGTACTGGTCGCGGCTGCAGTGACCCTGGTGGCATTAGCCTGCTCCGCACAATTATCTACCGCGCACCCATTAGACTATCAAAAATCTTCGCTACAACTGTATACCTACCCATTACACCTAATAACACTATCCGTAATTAAAAAAATCTTACAAATGACGCTGTGCAATTTATACAATAAAGAAATATGTAATTTAAAATTCCTTACTCATTGCAAAAATAAAATAAAGACATAAATCGCTAATGAAATACCTCTAATCTATACTATCAAGTTTAACTATGCGATTTCTACGCAACAAATCTCTCGCCAGCTATAATTTTATGTACAGAATAACGCCTTCTAAGAATTATAAATTCGCTCCTACAACAACACAACAACAAAGAATAATTTCTTTGATTTTCTCTTAAACGCCTATAGATTATGCAAAACAAAACATGATTTTGATAATGGTCTCAAAAAGGAATTTCCAATTTGGTAAGTAAAAGAAAAATGGATAGAAACGATGCTGACAAAAATATAACACTAAACGTATAGAAACGTGGTTTCATGTTATCGAACACAAGAAATCTGCACAACTGCAAACTAATATATATACCCTAATTATTTATTTCTATCATTTTTAAGAGAACAAAATAGTGTAAAGAATAAACATATCCGATACCACAGACAACAAGGCGAGCACAAACTAAAGGCTCAAATGTACTGTAAATGTAATATTAAGTAAATTAGAATATTTCATTCAAATAACTATGATACGGTAGGGCTGCTACATTTGTTCGATAACACCCCTTTCCAATGTACCTATAAATATCGAAAAGTTTATATATGTACGTTTCCTGTAATATAGCGAAAATAGCTGCTCTAATTTTAAGAAATTCTTCAGATTAACCCAGCGAGTGATCTTGTGAAGTCAAGTAGCACCTAATCAAAATTTGCTACGATACAAATTTTTATTAGTGTTACTTGTTTTCCACCATATTAGAATTTACATCGTGTTTTGTTTTAACACATATAAGTCCATGTATATTTTTGTGTGTAATATTAACAATAACGTCGAAATGCTTCAAAATGACCTATTGTAGCATTAATAACTAGAAAACTTAACAATCCGAAATGTCAGCCTCCCCCGACGAAATATCCAGGCATGGACACCATATTTTCATGATATGGTCAAACGTATGACTGAATCGTAAAACGTTGACGATTTAATGATCTGGTTAAATTTAGTTTTCCACATCATAACATGCGATCATTTCATGTAATCTCTAAAGAATTTCATCAAGGTCAATTCTACGATAAGACTACGACATCTACATTCCCGATGCTTAAATCCAATTTAGTAAACGTGTCCACCTTGTGGCGGCCCTAATTTAGGAATTAATAAAATAATCTCAAATGTCTATTACATGTATAAATAATTTTGAATGAAATAATTTAATAAAAATAGAGGATAAGTATGAAATTTATTTTAATTATTCGTTTTGTAGTGTCAGGTTTTTTTCACAATGTATCGATAGAGTATAAGAAGCTGTTTATTCAATATACGTGCAGTAATCACCACTGTCTCATTTCAAAACCTATAGTCAGGGACACTTTTTCCAAAAATACAGAAACACCAGCGGTTTGATCTCGCATAAAAACAGAAATATTTAAGCATCGATATCGATAGTGTATTCGCTCCCTTGTAACCACTAAAACCTAGGAAGTTACTTTAACCAATTCAAAAACCTCTGCACCTGTTAGGTTTTAAAATGTTCGACGCACCTTGCTAAGTTCTTTAATCAAGGACAGATATATAAAAGTAGAGAGATATTGGGCGGGAGCCAGCAGTGCAAGTGTTCTTACTAGGTTTTGAAATGAGGCAGCCATACTTTTCTTAGGCTGATCTACTTTCAGTTTAAGTGCTCTCCTGTAAATTTTCTTTTAAGCCCATACTAGGTGTTGAAATGGTGCAGCCGATCAGTGTTCTTCTTTATTAAAAAACTCAACTGTCTTAAAAACAATAATAGTCACCACAAAAATTATCTTACCAAAATATGAAAGAAGAAATAGGTAGGTACTTTAGTGTATAGGACATTGCGTTTGAAACTGAATAAATTAAGTGTGCATTATGACATAATTAGTATATTTCCAATCGATGTACATATATTAAAGCCCATTAACAAAATATTGCGTTTCTTTTTTTTTTTATCGTTAACGATTCATTGTGAAACAACTCCTGAATATACTAGGTATAAGATATTGTGTATATTTGCTGTAAATGTTTCCAATTAGTGTTAAAAAAAACCTTGTAACCTTGATTGTATCAATCTCACACTTTGTGTCAGTGATTCTAACATGTTATTTAAATATATTTACATAAGTACGACATATTTTTTGGCAATTAAACTGTTTATTAGAAAATGTAGCGCGCTACACATGTCGAATATGTTTTGTCCTCACATAATTCGAGTACTTACCACTTACACTTACTTACCAAATTATATTAGCATCTTATTTATATCGTACAACATCTAAGATTACGGGAAACCTCTTATAGAGACTATCAATTTGTATTTTGTATTGCGCTACATTTCCTAACTCAAATAACGGCCATATTTGTGACCATTCTGTACCTTCATGTGAATTTTACAGTGTGCTTCACACTATAACGAAATCAGTAATCAGTAAAGTATTCTGACATTTTATTGCTGAACGGTGTTATGAGGATTACTTAACTCTTTACTCTAATTGATTTGTTCATTGATCATTACATTACCGGTACACGTTAATTCTGGAATGCGGTTTACCCTTTTATCAAGACTCCCTATGTCACAATGTATAAATATTTCTTATATGTTTACTGTTATTTGTGATCATTCCTATTATATACTACAAACAGACAATTATTCATAATTGAATCTAGTTATACAGTGTGATCGAAATAGTAAAATAGAAAATGAAAAAAATTTGTATGCTGCTACAATTTGCCTTTAAAACGAATAAATTTGTAATAATTGATAGAATCAGGCGTTACTTTGCAAAAATCCATGACATGTATGAAATACTAAACTACTTTTGCTTAAATCCAAGCTTAGTTGCATTTTTTATTAACGATTAATTGTACCAGCTAACTTGCACAAGTTCCAGAAGAACTCGGAATAATTGTTTTTTCTTTTATTAGAAGCGAATATGCGAATCGCGGGTCGCTTATCACACTCTTCGTCCTTCGGCTATCACAATATATTTAACTGAACCACGAATATCTCTATAACAGCCAGTAAACCGGCTGCTGACTGCAGAGCATTTCTATAAATACCTATCTATATCACCTACACACCTTCAGAAGTAAACCATACATACATTTCAAGGACCGGTTACGAATCAGCGAGCCTACTGACAAAGTTGTTTATGGACGTTTGTCACATAGTTTCAGTATTAAATCCTATATAAAAGGTATTGCGAAGGGGCACTTAATATCAGGATAATTTCGCGACAAATACATACCTCAAAGGATGAATAGATGATATTCAAGAAGACTTCTACAAGCTCGTTTCTAGTTTCGTTTTACATTGGATCATCTGTATAACTCGGTCCAGTTAACAATACAATTACGAGTCCATTACCATTAAGAGATGATTAGTGAATCTAAATTCCAATTATTTAGGGTATTCGTTTCGAATTTATTAATATTAGTTGTAAACTGTATAGGAGCTATGAAATTGTGAATAACTGTGTGATGTAAAGCACTTCAATGATTGAATTGTAATTATAACAATACATTTTTGGATCAAAATATTATTTAGCTGTTTTAATGTCGTAAACCCCCCCCCCCCCCATCTTAAAATATCCGGACCAAAATCTTGTGATAATTGTTCTCATGTTAAACAAGTCATAGAAATGAAAATGTAGTGATATAAGAGTGTGGTTCTTATAAAATTTGGCAACATATTGTAGGGTTATTGTTTATTTACCTTTTGTCTCAAGATGAATTTAATAGAGTAAATAACTTCTCAACCTTCTTCAACAAAAATACTTGGGGTCATGGAAAGATCATACTCATTGTCTAAAGATCGGCAACACATTCACGAACCTTCTGACAGTGCTGTTGTTATTGTATGGCAGTAGTCACTTATAATGAGGTGAAACGTCTTGCAGTTGGACTTTTGTCATATAAAAAAAAGTTTAGGGCATTTAAATAAAATGTCTACTAAAAATTCAGATAATATAATAATTAAAGCTCTGAATACTCTACAGTAATACAACTGAACACCTCAATACCACAAAATTATCTCTAAATTGTGGTTTATAGTTTTTTTTTGTTACATTTTACTAAGCCTTCTTAAAAATTTGTAATTTTCTTAGAGCTTAGTACTTTCGAGATTATTACACACACATTGAAAACATTACTATTTAACGGATTTGAATGGCGCATATTGTTTATAATTTATACATACTAGTAATTCGCAAAATTCTCCCATGTTCAAAATGATCAATAGTCTTTTTAACTACCTCCTAAGTTTGCAACCTGTACGATCCCATGAGATTTATGCGAGATTTTTTAATTAAATACATCTTTAAGTATTTATAAAAAAAGAAGAACAAATTGTATTTGAGTTACAGAGTCTTCATTCGAGTTAGTGGCATGACCTGTGACAGTGACATTAGCGAGGGCCTGTGGCGCACTACCAGAAGAGTACGTCAGCAGAAAATGAGTTAATATTAGAGGAAATAAGGCAAACTTTCAATACTGCACGCCACTTAAATCCGTTTTTTTCTTTCGTTTTTACTCCTATTTTTTATGCTGTTTTTAATAAGGTCATCACATAAAATAGACGCACTAATAAAAACAGACTACAGTCCTCCGCGTCATTTTGTACTTTTCAACGTATAACGTCATCCATAATCACAATGAACACAATAACTTTATTTTAGATCATAATTCGTCGTTTAAGTAAGCGTCGATATCGTTTATCAAGGCTTTATCCGAATTGGAATGTTTCGATAAATTTCTTTGACAACTGGCCACAACGTCCGGCACGTTTTTGACTAAATCTAAATCGAGATCGGGCGCTGTGATCTCGTTATCGTCCTGCTCCTCGCACAAATCTACTATATCATCAGGATCACCTATTTTAGTCGTTTCTACGTCTATTATTTCGTTATCAGGAATCTGGATTATCTCAGCATGGAGCGCATTGTGAATTTCCATGCTCACGAATTGCACTTCCGTATCGGAATCGACGTCGTTTTTGTTGTTAAACTCCGTCTCATCGTCTTTGCTCTCGCTGACCGATTTCGTGGCGCTCCTGTTTCTCACCAGTCTAGGCTTAGGTATCTGCTCGGCGATTTTGATTCTCTTAAACTCGTAACAGTTGTCCACCAGCTCGTCCTCGTGTATGTCGTAGATGTCGCTCTGCTCGGACAGGGTCCGCTTTCTGCTGTCGGTCTCCTCGTTCCTCCTCTGCTCCGCTCTGTTCACGCTCGGCTGCGCGGGCGCGTTTTGGTCGACCTTCTTGTACACGATGGAATTACTTCTCACCACCTTGATGATCTTATTTCCGGAGGTGGTCAGCGTCTCGTGCGTGGACAGCTTCCTCTTCCTGTTGAGGTTCAGCGTGATGGGGGTGGTGTGGATGATCGCAGTGGTTGTTGGGAATTAGAAAAAGTAATTTGTTATAGGAGATATATATAGGTGCATAGGACTGAAGGTAACCTTTTATATATATAATATTTCTCAATACAAAACTATGTTGTATATCAGTCTTTACACAAAGATCCCTTGCTTTTTATGATATTATTATTTTTGATAGCATTGCTTATCATATTATCTCATTAGAGTAAGTAAACTAGTATTTTTAAGCATCTTAATAAAGCAGCCAAAGTAATAATATTATTATTATATAAAGAGGATGTTTCTGTACTTATTTATACCATCTACTATGAAGCTGAGATGTTTATTAAAAAGTTTTAATTTTCTTTAAAGTATTTTTGAAATTTTGGCTAATACCTCCATAGACAATCTGACATCTGTATCTTATACTACAAGTTCATGGTGTCATAGTGTCTTCTATTACAAGAGATGCAACAGTATCTTTTAAAAGATGATACAATTTATTGTTTTTGTTTATACATCTTATTAAAATCTCAACCAAAGTCGAATAAGTGACCTTTGAAGTTGGAGTTTATCTCAATAATATTAAAATCATAATTTGGAATCAAAATTTTGTTTTGAGTCATCTTTTGTTCCAACTTTATAAGCACATTTTGAAGGGTTATTAGCAAGCTTAACTTTTTGTCTTTGTTCTATAAAACTATTAAAACCTTAAATACGCTTTGACACATTCTAATATAAGGTATACCTACATATTCGTGTGATTGACGTAAATTGCTTCGCATAGGTGAGCGTGATGTGTTATTTCAATAATTTAATATATTAATTAATATTGAATGTTATAAAAATATTAGCATTAAGAATAATTTATTTTGCAAGAATGTTACAGGTTATTTGTTTTACAAATGACCTGTAACATTCTTATTAGTTATTTGTTATTCGTAGATGTTTTAACATCCAAATAAATTAATAGTATGCAAAAAGTAAAGTAAAAATATTCACATAAAAATAAAATGAGAAACCTGAATAATTTTACAGATTTCAATGTTTTATCTTATTATAACATAAAAGTATTTTTATAAACAAGTACATATTTTATTATTTAACTAAATTTACGTTTATATTTTTACACAGTAAAAAAAAAATCAGATTTAAAAATTTCGCTAGCCTAATATTGATTAAATCGCTCTTCAAAAATTAGAAAAGCTGTTCCGAAGATAACCTCGGACAGAAAGGGACAGACAAAAATTTTAAATTCGATTATTGGAGCAAAATTATTTAATTAGATCCCCTTAAATTTCTAGCTATTACAAAACTATTTTACTCGACTAAAAATTTACCTTATTTTTATCCAAATCCTCTGTTTAGGCAGCATGTTAATTTAAAATAGTCGCAGCGGGGAGTGACGGGTGCGGGCGCATTTCTTCTCATGTCACAAACACCATCCATAATTATCGTTGTATCCTTACAGTTCAGTAATATGTTTTTACACTCTATACATACGTAATAGGCATGACGACAGTAATCAAAAATCATTTAAATTATATATTTATCTGATATAATAAGATTCATAAAGCTTGTGAAAACCTATTTATTTTTATATTGCGACATAAAAAAGAAAGTACAAAATACAACAATCCGCCATGACAGCTAAAACACCCAGCAGAGCGTATGACGTTACTGTATAAGTACAGTAAGTATATACTCGTAAGGTCACGAGCATTTTCGTTTGTGTGAAAGAAATTTTATCTCGACGCTACAAACAAACATTTCCATTTTATTTATTTATATGAATAGGCTAATTTATTAGAGGTTTTCGAAGAAATTAAAAATACATTAACAGCACTTTAGATACAGATAAGAAAATTATATGGATTCCTTCATTAACTAGTTAATACTTCATGTGGAATTTGTGTCTTGTTTATACGCTTGGGGAAAACTCTTTACCAAAAATTTTTACTAGAGAAAAATGGTAAATTTGTAGAAAGTTTACTGTTTATATCTTTTTAAAACAAACAAACTTCAGCTTTATATATTATTAGAGATATTTTGCAACATATTGAATTAGGATTAAGTATTCTGTAAAAATGTTTATAAAACGGAAAATAAATATGTTTATTTTTAAATGGTTTTTTTTTGCTTGGGTGCTATGGCCAAGGGCTGTATGTTTGTCCAAAACAAAAATATATAAATAATTTGACTATAAAATGCTAACGAGCAACAGATTGTACATCTAACAAACATGCAGCATAATCTGGGCAATAAGAAGGCTTTCAAGGAGAACCAAGATGAGCCTTAATGCCGTTTATGAGGTACAAACCGGCACAATTATTTTTTAGTTTAATTTAGAATTAGTTTCTTTTTTTTAAATATTATTATGTATATAGTGTTCTTCTTATTATTTAAATTTAAGTACATTCATGTAATTATCTTTGTTTCTTTATTATTGTTGTCAGCAATAAATTGTGAAATGTTATTCTTCTGTGAATAGAAGAATATAAACATAATTATAATCTGATATAATAGAAACATATGCACATTTATATAATTAATAATTTTATTTCTTATAATGGGGTTCCATACAGATTTCGGTAATTATGTAGATTGGGTCCTTTCCACAAAATTGCAGGTATATTTTTTTTCTCGAAGTTGTTGAGACATTAAGATCTATTCATAAATGTGCAAATTATAAATAATAGAGATCGAGTTCTGGGAGTTAATACTAAAAATTACCTTGTTCCTATTGAATTAACGTCACTCCGAATCTAAAAAACTTATCACTTATATTTTAGAAGCTTTTTAAAGAGTTAATTCAATAAAACTTAAATCTAAAGGAGATTTTTGTTGTAATGCTTATATAATGATAGCTTCTCGAACATAAAAGTATAAAAAACTTAAATGAATTAAATATTTATTAGACTAACAGTTTGTTTATTAATAAAATATAATCATCTCAGCCATTTTTATCTTACTCGTATTTCATAAACTTCTGGATAACTTCGGTCATATGACATACTAAATAAAATATTAATATTTAGTTTTGATGAAAATATGGCTAGTTAAATTGTGTTATCTATACTAATACATAAAGCTGAAGAGTTTGTTTGTTTCTTTGTTTGCTTGAACGCACCGATCTCAAGAACTACTGGTCCGATTTGAAAAATTCTTTCAACGTTAGATAGCTCATTTATCGGTGTAGGCTATACGCTATATATCATCACGCTAAAAATTTTCACCTAATTTTACGCAGACGAAGTCGAGGGTAACGACTAGTTTTAAATATAACACGGTGGACTCCCATAAAGAAATTATCCAATATGGTGCAGTCGTTCGGAAGTTACGCACGTGCATACATTTCAGCGACTCATTTTTATTTGCGATGTAAGCAATCCTATCTTTTAAATTGGATCAAACTGCACACGGTGTGCATATTTGATTAAAATCGGTTCAGTAGTTTAGGAGTCCATCGCGGACAAACAACGTGACGCGTAACTTATATGTACTAAGAAAGCTTATATTTATATTTGTAAAATATATTTTTACACTTCAATTAGTTCAACAAAAACGCGGGCAAAAGCTAGCTTGAATAAAGTTCATTGCAGGCAAACCTATAGAGTACAAATAGGCAGTACCTACCTGATCGCGGCAAGCAAACCCCAAAGGCTGAAGCAAGCTAGTCAATGTGCTATGGTGCCCATCTACAAACAAACCCACCGGTGAACGAAAACGGAAAAAGAGATGCATGAGATGAAATGAAAAATAAACAAGTGCGAAAATGAAAATATTTTTATAAGCTATTGATGAAAATGTTCCATGTAATTTAGGGTTCCGTTGTACTTTTAGAGTGATATATTAAAAATTCCTTATTTACACTTTTCAAGAAGAAGAAGAAGGCCCAGAAGACGAGACCAGTTTGAGTTTTGTACCTTTAGAGATTTCAGGCCTTCTACAGCGTTAGACAGAAGTTTCATGCAGTGATATAAAAAATGTATATACAGTTAGTATCAGTTATTACGACATTGAAGGGAAATAACATAAGGACGCTATATCCGATAGTCGCTATATCGGATAGTCACTATATCCGATAGTCACTGTATCCGATAGTCGCTATATCCGATGGTCGCTATATCGGATCGTCATTATATCCAATAGTCACTGTATCCGATAGTCGCTATATCCGGTGGTCGCTATATCTGATCGTCACTATATCCGATAGTCACTGTATCCGATAGTTGCTATATCCAATAGTCGCTATATCCACTACACTATTCTTTTCATTCCATATATGATGATCAGAAGTGCTTGAAAGAAAGTCTATGTGATAAAGGTATTTGTGATATTGACTTTGATAGCAGTGCTGTAATAAAGCTTACGTGATAGCTGGACTTGTTCCCTTGTCTGCCCCGCAGCCGGTTGGCCAATGGGGGGGTAAACAGGGCGGGGTCGGGGTGGGTAAGGCCGGCTCTCTGCCACGGCTGCTGGTGTTTCCATACCATGGAAACTATCGACCCTACTACCAGGACCCAAACGAATCCAATCTGGAACAAATTATGTTAAATCCTCACTAATATTTTAACTGTGAAAGTAACTTACCTTTTCACGCTTAAACCGCTGAACCAATTTTGATGAATTTCGGTATAGAGATAGATTAGGTCTGGGGGAGGAACATAAACTGCTTTTTGTCGCGGAAATGTAATTAAAAATCAACGTGGACGAAGTGGCGAGTTAAACGGAGTTTATAAATATAAAGTTCTACTATAGCTCAACGGTACCAAGGATGGGTTGAGATCCGAAAGGTAGCCGATACAATACTTAATTATTCGGGACTGTCTTGGACTTCTACTCTAGCCATGCCAAATAAATTGTTTTTTAGTCTCTGTACGGCTTAACGACTGGATCGAAATCTATAATTTTTTTTTTGAGTTAGTTTGAATGTGTTACTTTATACTTTAAATTCAGACTCCTGCAATTAGATTACAAATTATTACTGTGTCTAATAGAAAAATGTTTCTATAAAAGCGAAAAGTCACCCATCGCAAAATTTCGAAAACCGCGGGACGTGCGTACATTAAATTCGGTAGTTTATACTTAGTGGACATTCGCTAGAAACGGATTCTTCGTTGGGCACAAATTAAACTTAGGCGGAAAAAGTCGCACGAAACAGCTAGTGCTATTTAAAATTAAACCTCATTTAATACTAAGAAAACATACCGGACTCGTCCACATATATGAGATTCTGTACAAGTAGAAGTAGTCCCCTGCTTGCGCCGGTCCCGCGGCCGGTAACGTCACGTTAAAGGGGCAGCCGTCAACCTGCACCGGGAGCTTCATAGGCAGGGGGCGGGGGCCCCCGAAACTGATCCAAAGCGTCACCGCCATTCCGCTCAAAAGGCCAACGGACACACCCTTAAATTAAAAAAAAATTGGTTAAGCACACCAGGCACTTGATGGCAAGTCAACATCGATGCCAACCTATAGCACTATATTCGCGTTTATAATATTAGTAGGATTCAAAAGTCTTCAGATTTTACTTACCATTTCGTTCGCGTAGGTTGTGAACATTCCCATAGTGAAAAGACCAAACATGGGTCCCCCCACGGCACCGAATATCGTGAGGGAGGCTTGCAAAACTCCCCCCAAATATTCAGCCAAGAAGGCTAACGCCAGAAACACCAAGCCAAAGGCGCACGCCGCTATCTTCGTCAGCCAGGGGATGTAGGATGGATTTATCCGGCACCACCTTAAAACAATTAATGCCTGCAGTCGCTGCCAAAATCTTATGAACGTTCTAATACCAGAACAGCATTAAGGTAACAGAATCTAGGAAAGTCGAAGCCAATGTCAAAAAAATATAGCAATTTATGCCTTGATGTACACAACACCAAATCAGCAGAATGTTGTAATCCACAAAATAACGTCTGAATATATCTTCTTCGTATCGTTCGAATATGTATTTGAAAACCACTATCAGAATGGGTAAAGCTCCCGTTTACTTTTCAGAGCCGCAGTATCAAGGGTACAGGTGACAAGATAGCTTTATCCAAAGAAGAAGAATAAGAGATATCAGTTAGTCCATAATAAAGAACAATACCTGCTAACGTAATCGGTGAGCGTGACGGCTGCCAGCGCGTTGCAAGAGGCGGAGACGGTGGAAAGCGACGCACTGAAGATGCCAGCCACGAACAGCCCCGCCAATCCCGGCACCGCCTTCATCGCGTCCACCACGTAGTAAGGCATCAGCTGGTCTGACTTGAAAAACACTTACATTGTACAGAATCGCTAAACGTCTTATCATCACGCCATTCTTACAACTTTTCGCAGCCTAGCTATTGTATATCGTCCGTGACACTGGTATCGGTGACACGGCATCCTTTTTCTTGTTTCCATCTACCTTTTTATCCTTTTATTCTAGACCTTCATTTACTCCTATCTATTTATCTAATTAAAGGTAACGCCACGCATGCAATCCTTTTGGTCTGCAGCCTAATTGGGTCCAGTACCACACGGATTACAGAACCATCACAGTCCAAAAGTAACATACAGTTCAGAAATCGGTTTCAATATTATTATGTACTACTACCTAAAAACTGCGACGTTGTGTGTGTTTTCTTATATTCATCATAAATTTTATTTCATAACAAAAAAAACGTTAAAAGCATAACTTTTGCTTATATTTGGATATTCTGTTACCCTGAGCATTACTAATTTACTACTAATGTTTAATTATAATCTATGGCATTACTGTAATGTGTCAACTGTCAAAGAGTAATATCATTATTGTTTTGCAAAACAAATTGAAAAACGTTTTTGGAAAATTGGTGTAAGACTTCAATTTTAATTAGGAGTCAAAGTCAATTTGCTTTTATTGGCCTCATTCTTTAAATATAAATAATTTAGTAATAAACTAAAAATTTATTGAAGATCGATTTTGCTTTTTGTTAATATAGAAATTAACTGACCTGGATTTTAGTTAATTAGCTGAAGTTAAGGATAATTTTGTCTTTTGCGAGTCAACTTGTCCTTTAAAAAACATTTACAAAACTTAACTAAGCGGCATATCCAAGCCATTAATATTTTTCATATTCGATATCATGAGTGCTTTGACGGAGTAACGTAATTTCTGTTCGGCAGTCGCGTAGCCGCTGGAATATATATATATGGTTCCAATTATATAATAAGTTTATAATTGCGTATATAAATTCATAAATCGCAACATATTTTTTTAGAAATATTTTTCCATATAATACAATAAATTAAACTTTTTATATTGTAAAATGTATAAAATTCGATCAATATTTCAAGAAATGAAATAAGTTATAAGGCGATATTATATTATTATGTTATGAAGCAGTCAATTATGTATGACGTTCAATTATTGTAAGTGTAAATATTTAAAACAAAACTTTAAAGATTAATTAATGCATTTATATTGTTTTTATACGATTGTGGTGTATTTATTTTTATAATAGTTATTTTATTTGTGTTTAAGAGCAGATTAACGAGTACAATATTTAAATATTATCGAAAAATGCTAGTAATCAATTACAAGATAAAACTGATTCGAAGGATAAGATATTACTAAATAAATTATAGTCTTCATCTAATAGTTTCACTATTTCACTTTCACGTTCAGTCACGATATATTTCAGTCCACAACTTTTATCTGATGATCAAAACTTTTTCTGACTTGTTTGCTAATAAACAGTCTTGTGATAATAATGTGATAAATAAAAATAGAATATATTATCGACCAAAAACGTTATCCGACACGTGTAAATAAGAAATTTAAATATCAGCAAGGAATAAGGAAAATTGTTAACTATCTGCTCTCTATTGTAAATAGGTAGAATGGTTTCGAGACCAAGATGAATATCATGAGAATATTATTTATTTATTCAAATGATTTAATTCCAATACATATAAGACATTCCAATAGTTATAGAATTTCTTATCATCAGTCATGGTCTCTTACAGCTAATTAACATATAATTTATAGTAAGTAACCTCGCAGATATACAACATTATATTATGTTTCTTTTTACATTGACATTTATTGCGACTGACATTGGTTTTTAATAGTTTTATAAACCTACTCATAGTTTATAAAAGTAGGTAGCTTTCGCAATTAATAACTTACTAGCAGACCCGGCAGGCGTTGTTTTGCCCGAATTTTGGCTCCTCTGCTAATAGCCAATGAACCAATCTCATATATATCGCACGCTTCGTCATTAACAGACCGATAACGTTTTGGGTATAAATTGAGTTAATGATACAGTCAGCTTCGTTTCAACATCCTTTATCAGCCAATCTAAGAATTATTTTGATATCTCCATCCAACACTGAGATACAGCTATTTTTGTGTTTTTAACTAAAATAAGTTTTTAGTTAAAAAGACAAACAAATAATAAAATATCATTAATCACTTCATTAACTATTATTTTTTTGTTTTATTATCATCTTCCATTTTATTCTTCTTTCTTTTATTCTTCTATAATATAGAAGAATAAGGAAACTTAAGTTGAAACTGATTAACTACGTTGGAAGGTTAGCGGGCGTAGAACTTATTTGTGATATTTTATTTATCTTCATTGCCCGCATCCATTAAGCTGAAATTTTGTTTGTAGTAGCTGAATTTCGTGTTAAAACGGTTCTCTCGCTCGGTGCTATTTAATGAAGACTCTCAAATATGAAGTTAAAGTTGCAAGTGGTTTTACCCGACTAAATAAAATTTAAAACTTTAATCGATGCACCTGTTTTTGTGATATAGAATACAATATGTCAAAGATAATTAAAAATAGAAGTTTTAATGCTACAAACTCTAAAGTAAAAAATGACAAATAATTCAAATAATTAACATTTTAAAATTTTAAATTAACATTTGTAACCAGAGTCCGTCGTAGAACGCGCGGTATTTTACCGGTGCGTTACCGAACGCAACCATAGATTCACTACGCGCCGTTTTGTAAAAGTCATGATAGTTGGCGCGAGGTTTTGACAGCTAATATATGATATGTAATGGTTTGGCGCGATAGAGAAGTTTCTGCCGCCTTTTAAGTTAGTTTTCTGTTGTAAGATGGTTTAAGTAAAAGATATGGCTGTATATGTCGCATTTCTCATACCAGTAAAATGGATGAAAATGGACTCAAAACCTGTATGGTACTTTCCGTTGCCCTGGAACCATGAAATTTGGCAAGACACAATATCTTATAACATAATAAAGGGCATACGGGCCTAGTTGAAGGAAAAATACAAAATCCATAAATTAGTACTAACATCATAAAAAAAATTACGAAGACTATCACATTCAAGGAAATCCCACGAGAAGTATAAATCTTACTCGTAAAAACCTTGTAAAAGTATTATGTGATAGTACGGAACCCTCAGTGCGCGAGTCTGACTCGCACTTGTTCGCTAAATAATTCAGCTGCTTTCAAACATGCTAGAAGCGTCAACTTATTGAGAATTCCTGGACTAATAACAAACAGTTAACATAATCTTGAAAAAGTGCAGTTTGATGTGGTTTGACTTTTAAAAACTTTTTATATTTGTTAAGTAATTCTTAATAATTTTAGCCCAATATTATTACATTTATTGCAGGTTGGCATAATTATTCAATTTTTAGTGTTATCACTCTTAAATAAGTTAATAAAAGATGTTTAAAGTTTTGCCATAAATTATACGCCAGTTTAAAGTTCCATTGCCAATTAAATCATGCCATGTGCAAAACGCAGTATTATCTATATGTATGTATTTATATATTTCTACAAAAAAAATATATTTGTGTATAATACAGTCATTAAGTTGTCTACCTTTGGAACAGACGCCCGTGTGTCAAATAGTCCTGTGTATATTTATTTATTTATTGAATTGAAGTAATAAAGCTTTTCTTAATCTCCATCTTGTTTATACGAGTAAAAAAAATAATTGCGAGGAAAGCTTTATATTCATGAAACCTAACAATATGAATTGAATGTATCGTCCCAAAGTATCTTGAAATAAATTCCTTAATGGAAAGTCAAAAATACCAAAAGATATGATACCAAACGTCAACGATTTTCCCCAGTCGACCGTATGTTACTTACTTAGTAATACCGTAATATATTGCAATATAAATGATATAGAACTATGAGTATATTATATGCTATCGACTCTCTGGAGTCGTAAGTTTCTTTTTTGATATCTTTATAGATGTATACCTACTATTATTCTTTTATTTTAAAAGACAGTCATGAGCAGATTTGTTGTTCATAATGACGCGTCGAATGAATTAACACGGAAAGGTTCAAACAGCACGGTTTTTGGACCCATGCCTATCATACCACTTCCCTTCAGCCTACTGAGATCGTGGCTAATCACACTGAAAACTGGACAAACCGGAATGACTGTGAGCAGTTCGGAGTAGCAATGCCCACGCTGGATTCTCAACAGACTAGCAGTCTCTGCGCATAAACAAACCTGATCTGCGCAGGATAGTAGATACTATCGGTGGACAATCTGCCTACTAAACAAATACTTATTTAAGTTAAACTAACCGAGGGTCCACTTTGCAGGAGATGCATGAACGCACAAGAAACAGCATCTCACGTCCTACTGGACTGCAAAGAGGTTAAATACTCACTTTGAAGAAGCCCCAGCGGATTCTCCACTTCTGGCAGGAGTTGGGCTGGATAGAATAAACACCTACCACCTCCCCCCCCTAACTTACAATAGTCGCCCTATTGCGACTAAGTGCGGAAAAGCAGCCCGCATAGATAAAGAAGAATGGAGAAGAACGAAGAGCTCTCCGAATACGTGAATACCGAAATACTGCAGGAAACCAAGGGTAAAAATATACTTCACGTCAGGAAAATCGAAACATCCTGCAAGTGTATTTTTTGCAAGGATTATCGGACAAATGTGTATATTTAGGAATTAATATCAATAAAACGAATGTGTTTCGATTTTTCTGATGAGATTCGCGTAGTTTTGTTTATTATTACCAATAGCGGTAAGTAGAATTACCAAAACTCATTCGAGAGAAGGGTATTGGGTCAAAAAGACTGACTGAATATGGCGATGTGTCTGCAACGTACTTCGGCCACATTAATTGAAGAGGAGATGGCAATCTTGAACATTTGGTTATCATTGGAAACATCGAGGGTAAAATACCTCGCGATTGTTAGCCAACCATGGTAGCTGTTGATTTGGAGGTCCTCTAACAAGTCCTACCAGGCTGTGAGATCAACTTTGGATCGGGACCAGTGGAGACGGCTTGTCCGAGAGAGTGGGTCTTGTGATAACCAGTAATGATGGAACGGATAAAGAAGAATTTTGTCGGTGGCCACCATTACATTGGAGGCCCTGTCCTGTAGTGTCCTCCCCATCCTCATCCAGTCGACTATATCATAGAAGCACACAAGGCTCCACAAGTAAGTGTCACTTAATGGGATGTCTTGTAACCGAAGTCTTTAAAGAGACTTTGCGAATGGTTGGAATATGTGCATATAAAGATACTTACAGTGAGCCACGTACTGCAGCTGGCGTCGAGCCTGCTCCGCTCGCTCGGCATCGAGGGCGCCGTTCAGCAAGTCCAGCTTGCGCTGCAAGTCGGCGCCACCGGTGCCTTCCGCATCTGTAACCCGAAGTACCGAAGCTTGTAATCAGAAACTTTATTTGCAAAATAAGTCTCAATAGCTCAACGGTACAAAGGGCAGGGCTGAATTCCGCAAACCCGCAACTTGCCCGGTTCAAACCCTGACGCCGCTGGAGTAATGTTGTACCCTACGCCTAACACAAGCTTTTAATCTATGCTTAGTAGGAGGGGAACGAGAACTAAAGATTACATATACCTCAAGAGTACCTTCTTAAAAAAAATATACAAGAAAATAACATATATACACATAGCATGTTGCTAGTCAAGCCTGGCCCACAAATATTATACTGTCGAAATATGTATACAATAAATGTATTTATAGAATATTCATGCGTCTCCCTGGACCACCGTCGATATTATATGTAGAAAAAACATTAGTTACAAATAAATGAAAGCGATTCAAAATATTTCAGTAGCTTACTAGACCAACCGACTTACTGTACTATATTGGGTTCCTTTGAGGCAGGCAACTCATTTAAGAGTGTGCTTAACCGCAATCACAATTTTAATAGACTCCCGTGACCCAATTCCTCGGGAATTTAATCTATTTCCTCGTCAGTATATCGCTAATAAGCTATCAGACCGCGTGCAATGCAATTGACCAGGCTAAGTTAGCTCTCAGTAGAGACGCGAGGGAAATCTTTTTATTGATCACCGTTTCGGTGTAATCATTAAGACTAAATAATTCTACGATATTATATTTTAATGGAAGGAAATGGTGAAATTTAAACTACTATTACACCTTTTTTTTTGTTATAAAAATTTAATGTTTTATTCAAGAGTGCCATGCCTTTCTGAGATCATAAAACCCTCGGAAATTTTAAAGAACGAACGTCTTGTCACAATACCATCACACAATAATTAAAAAATAATAGTAATTTACATACAAAAGTCCTTATAAAAGCGTATTTTATTTTATAAAGTATAATGTCATTTGTATGTGTCCCACCGATTTATTACGGACACGTCAAATGAGCAACAACCATAACCCCGTGAAGGGCGTTAAGCGATGACGTGTTTGTAAGTATGTGAAAAAATGTAATTTACCTTATTTTTAGCAAAAGGCCACAATTTACATATTTCACCGTTAAACACAATTAATCATTGTGATTTACTTTGTTTAATTTTCAACCTATTTTATATGTAACCATTGCAAATATTTCAACTAAGTTCCATCAACGCATCTGCGAGTATTTACACTATCTTTCTTTTTAAGTTACAAGGGCTTCTTTTAAAAGAAATTTAAAAGAATTGTTTTTAGAGAGACGTAAGTAACTCTTTTATTATTGCTTCACCTTTTCGACTGGGTGCACCGATCTTGATGATTCTTGTTTCATATGAAAGCTGATGCTTCCCGAATGGTCCCATATTAATTTAATCTAGGTCTGACAAAAGTTTCGATTAGAAAATAATGAAGTTCTAAATTATGATTAAGTATGTGCGTGACAAATTGTCGAATATCTCAATATCACGATAACCGATTTCGATGATTCCTTTTTTTATTAGAAAGATTGTACTTTAAGGATACTTTGACGAGATTTTAATTACGTTCTGAATTCAGGATCCATGGTAAAGTAACGGAACTCTTCAAATCTTAAGAGTAAATTAACGATACTCGGCCAAAATGGAACTCCATGGCATGCATGAAAAATGAAACGGCCTTACTTAAATCCGCGAATAAATTTATTCGTGGAATTAAGCGAAGTTGCTTTGTTTTGAAGGCATTCTTTGTATAGATTAAGAGTTAATTTATAAATCTTCTTAATATATATAAATTATGTATCACGTTGTTTGTCCGCGATGGACTCTTAAACTACTTAAACGATTTTAATAAAATTTGAACACTGAATGCAATTTGATCTAACTTGAAAGATAGAATAGCTTACATCTCAATTTATAGTCGCAAATCAAAATGAGTCAATGAAATGTATGCACGTGCATAACAGTAACTTTTATAATATCTTTAATTAGTGTGTAAAATCGGTCTAACATGTGATTGATAGGCAACTCACTAAGTTCATGATTCCAATTAATTAAATTAATTGAATTTATGATTTTTTCGTAATCCGCTTTGAAAAAGTTTGGTCTAGAAGAAGCTTTGACTTTTAAGTGGTGAACAACTACAAAGGATGTGTAAAATTCCAATGCAGGATGTAGAGAGTCTTCAGTGATCAACGGTTGACATTGTTTTAGTCCTCTAATAGGAGCGTTACTGAGAATTAAATCAAGTACTTTACCTTTGCAATTCAATATATTATTGTGTTGTAATCGTTAGCGGATTAAAGCAGGGAGATGCTCTGTCACCCATGCTATTCAATTTAGCATTAGAATATGTGCTACGAAAGATCCTGGCATTGGACGGAGGAATACAACTGAATGGACAGCATATGGTGATAGGTTATGCGGATGACTTGGCCTTATTAAGCGAGAGAAGAGATAAACTGGCCGAAGCGGTGCAGATCCTAGAAACGGAGGCTGAGAAAGTTGGTCTGAGAATCAATCGAGAAAAGACGGAGTATCTTCATATGCGCCGTTACAAAAGCAAGCGAATTCCTAGAGAAGGGCTTAGGGTTGGTAATAACGTTTTTAATGGAGATACGAATGGTGAGTTTGTCACATATCTTGTTCGATATTAAATCGAATGTCAGTAGATAGTTAGCATATACGTTACACAGATAAGAATGAGCAGATATAGGCTCCAGTGACCCTCACCTGTGAGGAAATCGATGAATGATGACATAGATTCAATAGAATCGAACTTCATGAAGCGAACTTGTAACAGCCGGTAAGAGTATCGAAGGGTGCATATACGTAACCATAAAAACGATTATAAATAATTAGAAATTGTTAATAAGTATACTTTTATAAAGATTCATCATACTTTCAAGGCAACATATGCATGATTTTTTTTTTTTTGGTGAGAGAGAGATGAAACATGTCTAAATCTTGAAAATACTTGTTATATTGCTTACAGCATCTTATAATAAATCTGTTTTCTGCTGATAACGTCGGAAGAATTCCTGCTCCTAAATATAAAGAAGGCGATTTAGTTAAGATAACTAGGGCTAACTTTAATAACAAACGTAACAGTACCAAGCTAATGTCAAAATTTATAGTTCCTTTTAAAATAGTTGAACTACTCGGAAATGACAGATATAAAATCGCGGAAATACCTGGTTTTTCAAAACGCAAGCATAAATTCGAGAGTGTAGTTGCAACCGACCGTATTAGACCTTTCCGAGCCATGACTTCAGAATTCTTGTAACGCTTGTGTCTAGCTTTGTCAGGAGAGTTTTGGTAATGTCGTAGACAAGGAAAGGTCAATTTATATATGCTGTATGATAGTTGTCGTATATTCAAGCTTTTTTTATATTGCTTATTGGTTGTTGGTCTACTTTGTCGAGGTCGTTTATAAAGCTATCAACAAGTGCTTCAATAAAAACTTAAAATAATCACGAACTACTTTTACAACTTTGATATTTGTTAAAAATTATAAAGATATGTCATAATTAACACTTACACGCACACCATTTAGTTTGATGGTGGGTTTAGGAATAGGTTACAGTAATAACTTAAAATAATAGTATTAAAATCTGTTATTGGTTGGTGCTTCAGTTGAAATGGGCACCACCTCAGCGTAATGCTACAGGGTTTATTCTGCAGCGCTGATTTTCAGGGGCGCCCAATACGCCGGTGAAGTCACGAACCAATCCAACCAAAAACAAAAAAATTAAAACAAAAAGAAAAAAAAATCTTTAAATACTTAAAAAAAAATAACCTAGGCTTAATAAAACCAAGAAAAAGCAAAAGCAAAAAGAGAACTACATTAAAGTGTACACTAAATAATTAAAAAATAAATAACTATTATACTATATTAGTAATCAATGGCACAGTGCAGGCGATTTCTGGGTAAAACATGGGGACTGCGACCCAGTATAACAATGTGGCTATATACTGCAGTCATCAGACCTACTATAACGTACGGCTCAGTAGTATGGTGGCCCAGAACCACTCTGAGCACGGTGCAAACAACACTTCAACGCTTCCAAAGACTGGCTTGTATAGCAGTGACAGGAGGTATGAAAACCACACCATCCGCAGCACTAGAGATAGCTCTGGGACTTCCGCCGCTGCACTTATACATACAACAAGAAGCAGCGGCTGCAGCACTTAGACTCAAGGTTCTAAATCTGTGGAAAAACAACGATCGCAGAATAGTTTAATGTGCAGAGAGCGCGCCGGTTACAATGTCAATTTGTAAACTACCTACATTACACTGCCTCCTCTCTAAATAATCTAATTACCATTGCAATTAGTTAGACAAAGGAATAGAAAAGATGGGGTTATCAATTAATACATAATGCCACTGCAAAGATTGAATTGGTCTTAACCTAAAAGTTACTTAAAATTACGTATAATTTTTAAAGGTTAAGTACCATTTTAGTTATGTACCTTTAAACATATACATTAATTAACAATGACATTTATGATGCACATATGGAATACAAACATAATATTTATTATCTTAAGAAAGAAAAGATTTTTTGACACATCACACTATAAGCTGATTTTTAAACACTAACAATTAGTCTACATTTTGAAATTGACTTAAAATTATAATACTATAGAGTGTCCCAGCCTAGCCTAGCGCTATCCCGGTTAACTACCAGGGCCCGCTTAGATTGCAGAGGATTTGGCTGTGGGGCGAGTATAATACATATACGTATATGGGTAGCATTTGAGTCGATTGCTAGGTTAAGCAGTTCTTAACACGACCGGATGACGGCTGAACCATTCGAACATGCTTCTTCAAATATACGACCTCTTCCGTGGTTCGGAAGTCACATAAAAAAGTGGGGCCATCAATGTCACTGAGTAATATTAGTCGTGACGTGGTAGAGATTGTGGGATGACGTCAGATGCTAGTCGGTCGTCTCAACTCGCCCCACAGCCAAATCCTCTGCAATTAAAGCGGACCATGGTACTAGACCCAGAGCCGGCCCTACTATAGACCGAACGGAGCGGCCGCTCCACTCGTTTAGTCCCATGGAGCACCTTAGACAGGTGCGACCCTTAGTATACTATTATTATAAATACATTTTTTATTATTTTATAAGTAACCATCCTGACCAATACCTTTAATTCAAGCATTTTAGATAATCGTTTTATGGCTTCCACGGGACAGGTTTCCTAGTGTATAGACCTTTTTGGTAAAAAGCCGATATGCAAACCCACGTATTTTAAACAGCAAATGTTGCTTTTGTACCTATTGTGTTGCTTGTTGTTGAAATAAGTTTCATCTCATCTCATCTCACCTCATCTAATCTCATCTCATATCATCTCATCTTATCTCATCTCATCTCGTTTTATTTCATTTCATGAAAAAATATAAACAGGGCTAGTAAGAGGGGCGCCACAATTGGATCTCGCTCTATCCTAAAATTTACCTCGGGCCGGCACTGACTAGACCGGGTAACGCGAGATATTAAAAAAATATATGAACGTTAAAATCTGTCGCGACCGCGGCGCGCCTTGGCAGTGAAAAGCGAAAGTTACGGGCGGCCCTGCCTTCCGCCTGCGAACGGATGTCTTCAAATTAGCGACCGTAAATGGGGGCTTTAAATTATAAAATAACTTCATAATACCTATGACAGAAGCAAAAAAGCTTTTTAAAAGCTATTATTTTACTTTGCAACGTATCTTAGTTCGGATGGAATCTTACAACTCAATTTTGAAGCAGATATCTTCAAAAAATTGAACTGAAATTTTGCACACATATGTATATCGGATGATAATGCATTACTGTGATATGGAACTGATGCGATGATGGAGGTAGAAGGAGGCGATAAGAACTCCGTTTTAGAACCATGTAACCGCATTGAGTTTGGGCTCGTTTGATTCGTCTTGAGGTGTTCTTTGCAGTTAGTCGTATACATTGAAATAAAAGCTTTATAAAAAAAACTTTTCTTACTTAAATTCTTTCTCTTACTTAGAAACAACGTTTTTAAATTGATAGTCATCTCGCAATGTTATAAGCGAGCTCTATGTTAAGAGGACCACCTTCGCATGACCGATTATCCAGATATATAAAAGCGAGAGATCACCTAAGACGAAATCTCTAAAACCGCGGGACGTATAAAGATAAAATTGAGCAGGTACGTAGTGTATACTTAGTAAAACATCCGCTAACAACGAAATTTTCGATAGGTACCGAACGAGAAGGTTTAAGAGCGAGTTTAATTTTACGTGGAATACAAACATTAAAAATATACCCGACTGGAACTCTTGTGGGCTCTTCTTAGATTAGTTCGCGAGGAACATTTGAACTTAGCTTAAGTAGTATGTATTATGGCCAAAATTTTATAAAGTTTACAACTTCTTCTGGCCCGTTGGCGCAGTAAGTAGTGAGCCTTCCGCTTCGGGGGTCGTGGGTTCGATTCCCGGATCGAGTCTGGGTGTATTATCCATATGTATGTATTTATATATTTCCAAAAGAAGTATTTGTGTATAACGCCTATAACACAGTAACAGCTGTTACCTATAACACAGGCATTAAGTTATCTACCTTAGGAACAGATATCCGTGTGTCATATAGTCCTATATATTTATTTATTATTATATTATTCTTTATTTTCTTAATGGCTTGTCTATGTGTTCCAGAAGAGATGAAAAAACCAAAGTAAATAAATAAATTTTGACTTTGTCTTTGATATACTTGTAAACGTGTTTTTAAAGCCAAGCCATAAATGTCTCTAAGTCAGTCCGTACTAAGTTGTGGGCCCTAGTGGTGAAAAGCGAAAGTCATATGCGGTGGCATTAGCCCCTTCTTCCGTCTACGGTTTCCGATTGCCACATTTAAGTGAAGTAATGAAAAGATAGTTTATTCTTCAGCTAAATTAACGTTACAGAACGAGGTTGGACCCTTCTAGTGAGTTTAAAACCGGAGACAGACATAGCTCAAAGTGTTTGTACATTCTTGACCTTGAAGTCTATAAAGTACTACAAAACTTTGTGAAGTTACACATAGTTCCCGGCCACAGTACATGATCATTGAAATGAGCATTCAAATGAAGCTATGCCTGGCTCCGGCATAAGAAAAACTCGTGTCGGGAGGACCTGCTTTTCCATAACATTTTAATTTAAGATACATTTAACGTACATATGAGAATGAATGTGTGTGTGTGTGTGTGTGTGTGTGTGTGTGCGTGTGAGCATGTGTGTATGGGAGATTTTGAGTAAAAATGAAGCTAAGTGAATGTGTGCATATGTGTGCTTTACGATGATACTTTTTTGCACACCATTTCCGCACATATTTTTGGAATTTGTTTGTTGGAGTTGGATTGGAATTTGTTTTGTCCGCAAATAAGTATAATTTAATAAAGACCTAAAAGATCCTAAATAGTTTATTTAACTAGTTGGTCATAGCCTATGTTACTATTTCTAGTAGACCTAATTTGGTATACTCAAATTTCCATTACGTTTCAGTAGACCAAATTATTCAAAGCAAATCCAAATATGATTAATTTTAGTAGACATTTAGAAGCTTTTATGAATCGTAAAATACAGTAAATACCTCCTATAACATGGTGCTCTTATAACGCATAAATATTATTCTAAAATATATTATGTGCATTCACGGCCGTACAAGCGAGTTGTACGGGAATAATCCTACAAAACGTTTTCCAATAATGTGGAATATACCATACCTACCGAGGGGGTCGCCCAACATAAGTTATGCGAACGGAGGGCCTATGACTTATGACATGATTCCTTTCCCATTGCTAAGTTATGCTAACGGAGGGCCTATGACTTATGTTGTGATTTGTTTCTGTTTCCTAAAATATGCTAATGTGGGTTCTATGACTTATGTTGTCCCTACATGTAATAATCTGGTGTCTATGACTTGTGCTGTCATTAAATGTATTAATCTAATGCCTATGTTTTATGCCGTTCTTAGACGTACTAACGTAGTGGGCAGGCACGCTGTGCTGCTGCCTTTACGGGCATGCGCGCGCTCTGCGTTGCTGCCTTCACGGGCATGCGCGCGCTCTAACCGTTAAAATCACTCTGATCAAGAAAAGGAAAAACAATAAAATTTGGGTACTTTCAGTTTTTATAATTCAATTATTGAATTGAATTACTCAATATATATAAAAGGAATAAAACTGAATAACCCAGTTGTCTCGAGACTAGAAGAGTCGCTGCAGACAACTTGCTTCGACGGAAAACAGAACGCCAATGACGAAGGGTTACGCGCCGCCATTTTACGAAAACTAAAAAGGCGCGAAACCACCAGGTGACGCCATGATACCGGAAATAGCATCGAAAAGTACGAAAACTGATAAGATTCAGACGGAAACGGAAGTGCTCTCTCCCATTGTTTTCACCAGTGTTATAACAGTAACGGTCTGTTACGCTGCTAATTGGGCTGTTACGTTGTTTTCCATGGTGTGTAAGGGGAAATGATCAATTCTCTACATATGCGATCCACCATTGCAGTACGCGGGCAAACCAGGGAAATGCAGAGGAGGCTTAAGGATTAGGCTGTCTCTTAACCAGTGAGTTTCTACATTAACAATTGCTACAATCAATGCAATAGAGTAACTTTATTATTTATCCTTTGAAATGGAATTTGCAAAAACAAAGGTAATACATTCAATAATCACATATTTTAATGTTATAAAAGTTTAATAAATAACCCCGCAGGATTACGTAAGCCTGTAGTCAGTCTATCATTAAAGGCTTGTCGTCGACTATTTATATTGCCATATACCCAAACTTTTTGTTTGGTATGACCCTCGTTTAGCCATGTTTCATGCAAATAATAAATTGGTCGATTTCTACGAGGATAATTTTTAATTGTCATCAAATACCTTCTTATCCACCTAATTACATCGTCACGTTCTATCAAAACGCTTTTTCGATCTCTCTTCATATACCTACAAGAATAATTAATAAATCATACTTATTCTAACATATTAAAGTATGTAAAACATAAATTTGAATACCTAAGTACTCTATAATCAATGTAGTTATAATAAAGTGTAGCTATTGCTATGAATGCAACTCTTTTGCTTGGAGACCTATCTGTCTCCATGCTCTCCAACAGGAGGATGTCGTGTTCATATTTGGATTTATGGTGATCGGATTGGTGCTGATTGGATTTTGTTTCTTTCTGATCAACCGCAAGCAAGTGAAGGCTGTGGGGTTAGGCCAAAGCGACACTGCAGCCACCCGGGAGATGGTCAGAGCCACGCAGGTTCAATCTTTTGAATAGAACAAGAAGATGGATGTCATCATTGAGAAGATTGGAGCTCTGAGGCAATGAGGAGGACAAATATACCACATATAGAACTTGCTATATTATTTGTAAAACATGCTTGAATAGTTACGGTGCACTGTAGTAATTGTGAATTGTGAATAAGTCGACAATGATAGCGTTTCAAAGCGGCAGTGTCAAATTTAAATTATCTTGAGACTTTACATAAATCTTGTATATTAAAATTACAATTGACACCTACCTACCAAATGTTTTTATACCAATTACTGCCTTATATACATAATGTAGAAGAGAATTTTTAACTTAGAGATTTTCTTTATAAGCCCTTTTACGCTCCGTAAAAAAAGTTTTTACCCTCTTGTAGCATAAACTCCCTGCCTCTGATACACCATGTGGCTAGGACATGTCCGTACATTTATTCCAGGGCTCAGCAATCGGCCCGCAAAGATGAACCTATGGATGTGAATGCACAAAGGGTACAGCATTCACACAGTGGAGTCAGTTCAGGTTCCGAGGCCTCATCAGCAACGGGATCCAGTAGCGAAGAGGAGGAGCAGCCTTCGACGTGGAAGACGGTCACGAGGAGACATCCAGTGCACCGGCAGCGGATGACATCCCCCAAGACGCGGAAAGAGACTGCCATCTGAGGAGGAGAGGGCAACCCCCGGCTGTGTGAGGTAAATACACTTTTTGTTAATGAGTGGGATAGGTTGCACCTTCGATTCCATAGCGAGATTATGGCGTTTTGTTTCAGCTACTTGATCCCTTTCAGCTTTAGCGGTGTTCACTGCTTTGGCAATTGCTGCAGCTCCTCCACCTAATGATCCTAAGGCACCCAAAGCAGCGAACAATGGAATTAGTGGTAAAAAACCGCCCTTTTTCGGTATAGCGATTATCTAGCGAGGAGGTAATACTCTTTTACCAGATTTAGTTAAACTTCCATATGCGACTTTTGCGTTCTCTAAAACGCCCTTCCTCTTACCAATATGACTTATCGCATTACGTGCTTTCTTCATTGCCTGTAAAAATGAAATGCTGCCACGAAGCTCTCCGAGCATCTCTAGTTCCTCACTAGCACGTTCATATTCCTCATAGCTATAAAATCCTGTTGGATCTTCTCGCATCCCACATTTTATCAATGCGTGTACTTCTTCAACTCGTTTCTCGAATGCCCCATTGGAGAAGTATTCGTCCATTAACGATTGCATATATTCATGATAAGTTTCTAAATATTCAGGAACTTCGAAAAGTTTAGAGATAAGAGGTCGGTCCTCCATTGACACCCCAGATACTGGAGTATCAATGGGGAAATTCACATCCTCGGAAGCGGTTCCTGACTGGAAACCCCCGAACGACATATTGGCAGAAGAAGAGATCCCGTTTAACCCAAGTCTTTGAGTTCAGTTACCTTCAAACCCAAAAGGGGCTAAGAAAAAAATTGTGAATTTTGATTGTAAAATTTTCATTTACTGTCATTGTTAAAATACTACCAGATCTGCAACAGTGTTGTTGGTAAAAGAGAAGTAGGAAGGAAAGTAAAGCTCCATATATTCAAGTCCGTATACCTGCCGATACTCTTATATAGCGCTGAGAGCTGGATCCTCACAGACAGGCAGAAGAGCAGTCACGGCGGCGGAAATGAAATTCCTACGTAGGATTGTTGGGAGGACTAGGAGGGACCGAATCATTCATCTGTCATTATTCTCATCGTCTTCGCCACGATCGATGACCACGTGACTTTAATTTGTATCATCTTAGACTACTTTAAAAACTTTACCCAAGGCTAGAATTTAAATTAAAAAAAAAATCAAATTCAGAACATCATAATAATATGAACATGGTATTAAAGAATACATTTGAGATCTTTTAGAAATAGACAAAAAATTCGGTACATTTTGCTGTATATTGGGTTAAAGGTAAAAAAAATTTTCGCTCAGAACTCTAGCCTGCTTATTTAGTATGCCGATGCGTTACGTTAAACTAATGCTAAGATAATAGAAAACTTTTTGTGGATGATAGCTATCTCTATGTAATTTTATATACCCTGACAAAGTGTATGCAAAAAATGTGTGTGGTGTTGTAGTAGATTACATGACAATCAATAATTATTATTTTAGACTAATTGAAAGTAAATAAGCCGAGCAAATACAAGTCTGACTCGAGCACTAAGGGTTCCGCACCATCACGTAATTCGTAACCAGGTAATTGTAAGATTTAAACTTTTCATAAGATTTATTTTTATTTGAGAAAGTCACTGCAATTTTTTTACAAGTTTATGGTATGCGGAATTTTGCCTTGTACGTTAAGATATAGCTTCTTGTCAAATTTAACGATTCTAGGTCGTGGTAGGGTAGTACATTATAGGTTTTGATCCCCTTTGCGAATGTACTATTATGGGAAATTCGACATAAATGACCATATCTTTTGATTGCGTAGACTTAGAGAGTTGATTTATTCACAACCCCAAGGGACTTTCAAGAGACCGCAGACCTGAATATTTGGTAGTAATATCCATTTTATAGCTCTTCACGCTCCTGAGAAAAAGAACCTTGGCAGATAGATGAACAACGAAGTGATCCTATAAGGATGCTTGTTGACTTAGAGATACGGAATCCTAAGAAACTAAAACAATCAAGGACTTAACTATGCCCATGACGCTAATAGGCATAATCTGGAGATAGATTTGTTTTCCACCACTTGCTACACTCCTTTCTTCTTCCCGTATAACACAAAAGGTAGGATAATCTTCACTCTTCGGGAACTTAGTCATGCGAAATGTATTTTCCTAGATCTGTATTAAATCCTCCCTTCTACAAATGTCAGGGCATGAAAAACACTCCTATGAAATATCCTTGTCTAAACTCTCTGAGAGCATATTACGGTAACATCAGAAATTTAAGCTGCTAAGGATATGGTGTTGTTTTCTTTAACTTCAAAGTCTCTGATGAATTACAGATCTCAATTACACGCATAAGATTTTAATGTAAGTCTTAGAGCCTTGGGAATCGTACTCTCAGCGCCTTACCAAAATCCAGAGTTCTCTAACGCAGGCATATAAATATGTTGCTGTGCATCTGTAATTAACTTCTTCTTATTGTTTTTCACGAATTAGTTATAGGATTATACAGTAGCGGCCCGGGATTTGTTTCACCCATTTCAATACGTTATTAGTCATTGAAATGCATTAGATACTCTTTACGTTTTATGCAGATCAAAATTGCCATTTATAGTATACCATTAAAATGAATATCTTAGAAGATATCAGAGATTCAAAATGGCGGGCGCTCTGCGGCATAAGCGACCAGTAGATGGCGCTATAATTTGATATAAAAAATAAGTTAAACTTCGGGCAGGATAACGTCTGCCGGGTCCGCTAGTTAATTCTAAAACATAAAACTGATGTATCTATAGCTTAACAGTAATACGATGAATTTCAATTACTAAGTCCGAAGCAAAGAAGAAGCTTTTTAAAAAGCTCAACTGGTGGAGCAACGAAAATTTTAGGTATTAATCCTTACACCACTTCAATTAACATAAATTCAATACTTTGTACCGCAAACAGCTGATTTAAACTAAAAAAGAGATGCAAAATTATAAAATCCATAAAAAGCTCATCAAAAATACATATGCAGCGAAATTGTTCTGGCGCCTGGGGTGGTAGTTAATTTCTGTGATCAGGTCCCTGATAGGCCGTTCGAAACTGTAATTTCTTGTTGTTTTTATTTCTATTCATTCCGTATTTAGAAACGAACCGACACAACTTACAGAAAGGACAACCAAAAAGAAATATACATTTCTCATAAGCTGAAAATGCACCTGCAAGCCTCCATGGTAGATAGTGGTTGTAAAACATAAGCAGAAAGAAAAACTTTACAAAAATTATTTATTTATTTATTTCTTGCAATCTATATATATATTCCAATTTCCCCCGACAATCACGCCTGAACGGCTGAACCGATCTCACTAATTCTTTTTTGTTCTGTTTGTTTTTGTCAGGAGGAGGATCACAAGACGCCTTAGCACTTTTGATAATTTAAACTTTTTAAGGTAACCTTATGGCGTTTGACATAACATCGACTGAATATAGGTTAAAACAGATGCGTCGGTTGAGATATCTATTTAAATAAAACAAAGACAGGTTTGTTCGAACTCTTATAGCTCGAAAACGACTGGACCGATTTCAATGATTTTTGATTCCTGATTTTTTTTCCTACAACATGTTTCTGAGTTTCGTGACTGTCAAACAATTATGTTCATCCTGCTAATATGAAACGGGGACGGAGACTAATATAATGTAGTAAATAGTAAGTAACCCAACATTCTTGCAGGACAAAGTCCTGGAAGCCGGGAACGCTAGTTACATTTAAAAAATCTTACAGCCCATATATGTCACTATGTGTACTATTAAATTTCTAAAGCAAATCCTGAATTATAACTTACAAGGATGGTCAGGATACAGAAAAAGATAAAAGAAGGCCTGTTAGAGCAGTCCTATCTATAATGAGTTATTTTTTGCGAGCAAAGAGGGTACTATGGACGGTGAAGCTAGTCTATATAATCATATCAGTGCTGGGAGCGTGTGTGGGACAAGTCTTGTGCAATTTTTTAACCTGGGCAAGCGAACGGTGCAAAATCAAATAACAATTTTAAATAAGTTTTCTACGGTACACCACCGGCATATCCCCATACACGTTACCGACATGCCCTCGGACTGTGCAGGCAAATCTGCACAATAACCTGTCCGGTTGACCGTAGCGTAGATGCCAGCTATAACCAAATCTTTCGGAGTCTCTTTTAGCGCTTAACAAAATAGTCTAAGGTGATCAATGGAACATTTTAGGAATTAAACACATTATACTTATCTCAACCTTAGTTATAAATATACTCCAGTTAACAAATTCTTCTACATAAATTTTCTGTAATTTTAGGACTTTCCTAATTTTGTAATATAATTCCCTGTAATTATTTTTTGTTTTGAATTTGTGTAATAATGAAGTTAAATTATATTTTATTTTTATTTTCTTTATTAATTTTTTTATTTTATCCCTAATTTGCTGTGACCGGCTATTTAATTCTTCGACGGTTCTTTCTCCATCTTTCAACCAAGAAAGACAGAACGGCCGCCACAGATATAAAATACAATTAATGCTCAATGTATAGTCCAAGTATAGTAATCTGCTGTATCTAGCCATCTGCTATCCAATTACTCGTTGAGTCCCGTTCCCGTAGTCCGATTCCTATGAACGGGGGCTCATTCGACGCGGGACGTCGACGGCCACCTTATGGAGTAAATCGCGAAGAAAATTGGGAAAATTACCCAAAGAAAATTTTTAAAAATACGAAATTTTTTATATAATCTCAAGAATAAAAATAAGACGCCGGACTATCGAGGGTCAACGATGATATTATAGGGTCGATTTAACTGTTTTAAAGAGAAAAATAATTTTGAAAATTCAAAATCGACCAGCAATTTATCAAAAAACACCGAAAATTGTTTTATATAAAAAATTTAAATAAAACTACAACGCCGGACGTAGTAAATGAGATAAGTGAGTCCCATTTATAGGTATACCCATCACACTACACTTCTTGGTCCAACATTTCAAACAACAATCGATGAATATTTTAAACAAGGTTGGTGACATGCAGCACCCCTGAAGAAGGCCTTTACTATTTGCAAAATCTTGTGATAAGGAGCTCCCCATTTTTACTTGGCATTTATTATTTTTATATATTTCTTTTATAATTTTTGTAATGTCGTTATTTATGCCTGCCATTTCTAGAGCTTTCCATAACAGTTTTCGAGGGATACTGTCATACGCCTTTTCCAGGTCTATGAATATCATATCTAGTCTTCTAAATGTGAATCAAGTCTACATGACACTATTTCAAATTTTTGGTCAAATGAAAAGGTTCCAGAATTATATTGTGAGCAATCTTCAGAACAGGATTTTTGCGAACAAATATTTCAAAGTTCTGTAAAATTAGAAAATAATCAATTTCAGGTTGCTATACCTTTAAAATTACCATTAGAAAATATAAATGAGATATTAGGTGATTCCTTTCATTTAGCATTAAAGAGATTTTTAAATTTAGAAAAAAGATTGCATTTAAACCATGCCTTGTTTATAGAATATCAAAGGTTTATCAATGAATATTTGTCCTTAAATCACGGTCATTATGATCTGATGATGTTTTTGTATACAATTTTTGTGAGAAGCTTTCTTACATTCGTCACAAGTTAAATATGACTGGCGCTTAATTGTTTTGTTATATTAACTACAGACTTTCACTTGTTTTTTTACAAATTTTTTCATTTTTTTGTTCGTTCGCGTTTTCTTTTACATTCTGCCTTTTCTTCTGCAAGTCTTTAGGTTTGTTCCTACAACGTTGGAAACAGGTCGGTGATCGAATAGCACATGCGTAATATAAGAAGTGCGTTCCAACAACTTCGAACTAAAGATCACGTATGGCAGGTCACACGTTCCAAAAATTGTTTTTTGATTACTGAGCACCTTTTTATTTTAATAGACTAATATCCAGTAGTACTGTCTGTACTTCTCCTCCAGTAATGAAAGTACTTTTCCCAACACTGTGTGAAAAGTGTGACAAAAACATGTCTGAAACCAAGAGTCACAAAGGAACTTTATGTGGTTTTCAAGTATTCAAAACTGTTAAATAAGTACAACATGATTTACATATCGGACAATATCCACACTGTCCCCTTTTAAATTCTCTTTACACGTGTCTAACCCCGCGCTAAAGGAACATCCGCAGCCTATTCACACACGAGACTTCTTTTTTAGCTTAATGGGAAAAGAAACAGCATCAGTTCTGAATAAGTTCTTTTGTGAATTACCCCGAATCAGGCTTCTCTGATGGGCATTATAAACAGAAGTCCCCCATTTTCTTTGATCAACAGAGGAATCGTACGACCTGCGATTTTCGTTCCTTCGTCTTTCCTGTTGTTCAACGATATTGTGGTGTATGATTTTTATAAAAGAAACTAAACAAAAAGGAATCCAGGATATCTTAAACAAATTTGGCTAAGTATTATCCTCTGAGGTTCATTATTCCCTAAAATGGATACCTGCCTTCGTGAATTCATTAGGCCCATACGTCTCTGCTATTGGGACAAAAGGTTTTTTGTGATTTATTAACAATTAGGTTCTGCAAGAAGTTATCAAAAGCATTTTCTAAAACTTCATGTTATGATATTAATTAGAACTTGTGAATGTGTCAATACCTACTAAAGTAAATTGAAATAACAATAATACTAAAATTTAATATGAATCTATTTATCTCTTCTACATCACTTCCAGCATCAGTGTTCCCTGCCTCTTATAACCTGAGTGCCTTCAAGGGAAGAGTGAATAGGCATTTTCTAGGCAAGCACGTACCATCTTAGGCGTCATCATTACTTAACATCAGGTTTGATTGACGCCAAGTGCTTGCCTATTCACAATAATAAAAAAAAACAAACTGCCATGAATTTTGAATGGTCTAAAAACTGTATCGTTTACTTCAGATAAAACCACCGTCCACTTGAAAACATAAATGAGCTCAGTTGAAACCTAGCTGAGGTCTTTTTCTTTCTCTTTGGGTTTTTCTTTTATGCTTGGGATTTGCCTCAGCACAGTGATGGTCCCCTGCCTTCAGAAGAAAAGCTGCTTTCACACCCGGGCTTCTCCCTCAGGATGACATTGCTGCTAGCCAAATGCCAAATTGCTGAGCAGAGGACAGTCGTGCTGTCCATCACGTACCAGGAAACAATGGGTCCTTGGGCAGATCCTGCAATATGCTACTTGAAGCGATCACTGTTGCCGTTATCCTCCGCTGGTCCCTTCAGGAGATATGCCTCTTTCAGACGATCCATTGAGAAAGTCTTCGGTCCTGAAGGCAATTCCGCCTGGCACTGCTTGTTATTTCTGGATATTAAGGCGAAGGTTCCTGCCGACCTGCTGCTGTGTGGCGCTGGTCGCTGACCCTTCAGTGAGTCTCGCAAGGTCTTAAGCGTCCTCCCGGCATCCTGATGCATCGAAAAATTCCCCTTAGAGGTGTAGAGGCTGGCCGAAAACCATTTCCAAAGAGCTTGCATTTATGCACTCTCTTACTGCCTACATGAGCTTACTTGCCCTGTCTATATTTTTTAATATAAAGTATATTTAAAATAATTCCATAATCAGAGTTGCAGACAGCTCATTACATGATTCTAGACTCCCCAGTGGTGAAATTTTTCGTCGGCTTTTCCTTGAAATGTACAATTTTTTTTTACCAGTTTTTAACTGAATACCGTATAATATCTTTATTACTATCTGCCCCAATGCGATTTTATATCAGAAACCAAAAAATTTCTTCAATATTTTTAGATCAAACCATAATTTAAGTAAAACTTAAAAGTATGTAACAGGGGTAGCGCGGCGCGGGTCGTTGACTTATTTTTTCCATCAACAATTTGGTGACGATTGTTTCCCAATGTTCACGATACATTGCGCGCTCAAGAATGGGATGAGGATGGCAATATTTGTAACCTCTCATTTCCGAGATGAATGATTCTTGTGATTTTATTTAGGTCATTAAATGTAGCTTTATCACAAATTTTCCGGTACGATGTATTTAAATCCCTATCTAATATTGTATATGATAAATTTTAAAAAGGTCCCACTTATTTTATTTAAAAAAAAAAACACGTTGCGTTTCCTCTCCCGTGTGACGCGATTAAGTGAAACGTTTTTCCCCCAAGTGTTAGAGCGGACAAGAAACAGACTCGCTTGGTACCCCTTTGTGAAGCACTCCCGAGCTGTCAGTGACATGTATATGTACACGCACTTTGATAAAGGACCATGTATAATTTTGGGACAACTCATATTCAGGATGTGTTCATAGAGTATATTTTTCAGTATTTTGACTTTTAATTACGTTTTAAATCTCAGAGGCCGAGTTATATACCTATTTGTTACCTGTTGTTTTTAAAATTAATATTGGCGCATAAAGTATTAAGGTTACTATTTACACATGAATTTTAATTAATGAAAAAAACGCTGCGTTTCGTCTCCCGTGTGATGCGTCTTACTGAAATGTTTTTTCCCCAAGTGTTGGAGCGGACAAGAAACAGACTCGCTTAGTACCCCTTTGTGGAGTACTCCCGAGCTGACAGTGACATGTGACTGTACACACGACGCTTTGATAAAGGGCCATATACGGTTTTTGGACTACTCATATTCAGGCTGTGTTCAAAGAGTATATTTTTCAGTTTTTGAATTTCGTATACGTTTTAAGACACCGCTACATAGTATTTATTATTTTTAAGAAGTGTTTATTACTTATAGGTACATTTTATAATATCTTGACGTTTTGATATAAAATTAATCCTTTGTGGAGCATTCCCGAGTTGACAGTGGCATGTCGCTGTTCATAGGTTTTGACAAAGGACCTGATTACGGTTTTGGGACTACTCATATTCAGGTTGTGTTCAAAGAGTGTATTTTTTAGTGTGTTGAATTTTATATATGTACGATTTAAGTATCTGTTACATAGCATTTATATTTTTTAAAAGTGTTTATTACCATTTATAGTATCTTGACTTCTACAGACGTTTTAAGTTTTTGATGTAAAAGTATCCCTTTGTGGGGTAGTCCCAAGTTGACCTTTGATTGAGGACCATATCAGGTTTTGGGACTATTCACATTCAGGCTGTATTCAAAGAGTATATTTTCTTAGAGTTTTGACGTTTATACACGTTTTAAGTCCTTAATGGTGGTATTTTATACTGTATTACTACTTTATATTTACATATGATCACTTGCTTTGTCGAATATACTAGATACGTTCTGAAACGATATAATAAAAAAATGTTTTTCGACGTTTATTGCGTTCTGAAATTATGTACTAAAAAAACTATAATTGTAACCCAGTTTGAAATAAACACAAACTGTATCCGCTACATCGCGAACGTAGGTAAACATTGCCTATAAACTGGTTTATGACAAAACTTTTTACGGTTTCAGAACTGTATCGTATTATAATAGACCCTGTCTCCCTTTATGAGCTCACATGGGCGGCTTTATGTCTTCATTATTAAAACTAATGGTATACCGCTACTCTGTGTTTCACACGTGTATTTATAATGTTACGAGGAGATCGCAGCTTTCTCAGTGGCCAGCATTTCAGTCGATCGCTAGGTTAAGTAGTTCTCACCTCGGCCGGGTGATGGATGGGTGACCAATTCTAACACTAGTTTTTTTTTGCAAATATTCTAATTGCTTCGTGTTTCGAAAGGCTTGTAAAGCAGTGGGCCATCCTCTGCAATCTAAGCGGACCCTGGTACTAGACCGGGATAATGATAGGAAGAAGAAGAATATGCTATACTAGCTGTTTCCCGTGAATTTGCCCGCGTAAACTTGCCCTTAATCTGGCCCTATCGAAAAATCGTTCTTAGCGGATAACATCACTTTTGCTAAATTTGATCTTGGCACGTCCCGCCGTTTTCGAGATTTCGTGATAGGCTTCGTTTTTGCTAAAAATAATTTTACTAATTAGTTTTCAGCATGTTCTATCAATATGGAAATTCAAAATTCAAATCTCTACATCTAATAGTTTGGAAATCTTAGTGAGGAGGAACCAACTTGCGGGTGGACAGACGGACAGATGGACGGATGAACTAACTGATCGAAACTTTAAAGATTCCTTGTAGGACTACAGAACCCTAAAAATACACATATCCCATGAAATATAGATTATGTAAAAACTTTAAATAAAACAGTAAATTACCGCCTGTTTGATTAAGGTACTCAGATTGTTAAATTTTAAACTCATAAAATACTAACTATATAACACAAAGGTTTTGTCCTTTGCAGACACGATTGAAACCCGCATCCTCTAAATCTATACTAAACTTCACCTGAAACAGCAAATATTCGGGCAACTGCAACTGTTTACAGCAAACAAAGCTGCAATAAGGAGCGTTTTATCTTTTGGCAGGTTTTGTTTGTGACGCGTTTTTTAAATTTATCTCTATACCCATTGTGGGAAAGCACACCAAGGTGGAAAGTTTTTCGGCGAGGAATGAAAGGTGGGAGCGAAGGTCAATATGCTCAACCACCGCAAAGGAAGACCTTCGTGTCCGGCTAGTTGGAAATGCCCGGGTCGGCCGCACCTCGCCGAAAGTTGTTCGTCGGAAGGTCTATATATAGTGATCGTAAGTAGAAACTTCGCTAGCGTGAGTTAGTTTTTGTACTGCGGTCGTCGTCATCCATACAGCGCCATCTAGTTTGCTTTGGTGTAACCTTTTCCACTCGACATCATTGCCATCTTGTTATGTAGCGGCGATCGCAAGTCTAAGGCACTGCCTTGGTTCCTTCCTCTGCAATACGATGGACTCGATACCCGAATGGCCAATCCATGGAGCATTGCTAAGAAATCCGTCTCTTTTAGATTGCACCTTCAAGTGCTGTGTTAGTTAACCCAGTTATGGAAGATGACAAACGAACCAAACCATTCTTTTTTTTTTTTAAAGGAATATTAGAAATACTTTTTAGGTATGTCTAATATTCCCTTTATCCCCTCCTACTAAGCTTAAATTAAAAAGGAGGGGGTGCGACAATACCCCAACGGCGGTGGGGTTTGAACCGGGTACCTTGCGGAATTCAGTCTATCAAGGGAATGCTTGATGTCAATCGTCACTCACCAACGGTGTCGTCGTCCGATGATGGGGCACTGCTATGGTTCTTCTACAACGCGATGGACCCGGCACCCATGGAATGCCAAGAAATTCATCTCTCTCTTAATTAATGCTCAGGCATTTAGGCAAATTTCAGAACTTAAATAATTAATACTTTGTTACAGTTAACAGTGATGCAGCAACCCTCAGCTATTTGTTCATAACCATACAGCGTGAAATTCATCCGATAGTATTCAACGTACGTGATACTACTGATACTCAAGATGAATTAATGATTAAGTTCGATTTGATATGAAAAACTGTACCAGAAAAATTTCATGTGTTATCTGCTTTCAAGTGATAAAAATGACCAAGAAACAATTTTGTCTATGCTAAAATCAATTTGAAAGACTGCTGTCATGTGCTGGTTGAAGCATGGAATGCAGGAAAGATTAGTACTTTGTAAAAGTCAGGAAATAAGCTATTCAAACCCCATTTGAACATGAAACCTAACAATGAAACAGTAAAATGTTTGAGATGCTAATCAGTGTTGGTTTTTTCACTAATTGTGATGAATAGAATATGAATGAGTGACTTGAAGATAGAGACGAAGCTAATAATCAGTTGCTTACAGGCGATATGAAGCATGTTTCGCGTTTCAAATCCAGAGTTCCAACAAGAAATGGAGTAGTAGAGATACATAGTCAATCAGGCGCTGATCCAGCCTTCGAAAAAGCCATCCAATTCTTTGCCTATTTTTGGCATTCCCTTTTTTTCCAAATTTTTAGGACATGCAGGGTTTGGCTAGAAACAGAAGCGCTCGAAGTGTGAGTACCAGACGGCCACAAGTGTGTTCAAGAAATAAAAAAAATATAATGGATTACGTTTGCAAGTTCACCGCGTAGCACAAATAGGCAAAAGTTTAAACTAGGTTTCTAATATTCAAACTCCAAATTAGATCCGCTTATACTATGTGTGATACGCAAAAACGTTTGTGGTTGAATTTCGGCGCCGGAGATCTCTAGGGATGTCTGGGGAGTCTTTCAGTCCCCAGACATCCCCAGACAGTCGGGAGAGTCCTTAGACTTCCTTAACCTGGCCATATTGAAGAATCCGTTCTTAGCGGACGTTTACTAATTATAAACTACCTTCCTTCCAAGTTTTACCTCCGCACAACGGGACCCTCGAAATTTCGTGATAGGTGACTTTTAAGAATAATTGATAAACAAATTAAGTCTTTCTAATTAGAGGTAGCGTCACATTTGTAGCCGAATTGGACCGACGCCTTTTTTTTACTTCCAAATTGCTTTTTTTGTATTAGACGCCGTAAATCACGATGTAACCTACATATATTATTTTAGATTCCAAATTTAAGAATATTAGAGTTCTTGATTGATTTTGCTTATTATACCGATATTAAGTTTTTGACGTTCACATTATTATTATGATTAGTCACTTGTTAAATTTATTGAACCAAAAGCAATATAGAATGGTTAAAAGATGCTGGAAATCTGACTCTTAGTCAATTCTAGTAGCAATCGGCAATTGTTTTCGTTATGATTACAATGTACAACTTTGTTAGTTATTTAGCAATTTTCGTTTATCCATTACCATCTTCATTAAAAATGTTTAGACAATTTCTAGTCAACATTTCGCGACTTACCCTGGTACGGAAGGACTGTTATAAGGTGCGGTTATCCCAGCGTACGGATAATCGTCGCAACTTAGCACGAACGAGAGACTGAAGAGAGCGGCGATCAGAGTGGACGCTACGCAGAGTTTAATGATACCAGCGCATGCTAGTTGCCATCTCTTCACTAGGCTTCACACGCTTCGCACAACTCGCACAAACAAAACGTAACGTAGGTAACTTTTATAATACATACCATTTTGCTAAACGTTTCCCTGTTTAATTTTATAATACATACCATTTTGAGGGTTCGCGCTTTGACACCATCCAATAAAATGTAACATATAAATAAGAATAAAATAATAAAAAGAGAATTATATATATATATATATATATATATATATATTTCTCATATATTTCTCTGTTAGATAATAGCCGAGTCCAAACTGAACCAGCAGCATCACGAGGCAGCCCCGTGAAACAATTTACTCAATCAGTAAGGACGTGCCTCGCCCGAGGTAAATGCACAATATGTGCGGCAAATATCCGCAGCTGCCTCGCGAGGCAGCTCCTTCAGTCAGGCACGGCCATTAATTCGAAAACTTATCCTATAATATATTTGTTTATTAACTGTAGGAAAAAAGTTAATAAGGATAGTTTGTAGCACACTTAGGGGGGCCAACAGAACTCCGAAGAAAACATAAGGTTACCGGCCAAAATTTTTTCAAAAAAAATTTGACCGATGATTTACCAAGTCCGAAAGGGTTGAAATTTTTAACGGTAACCGGTCAATTTTTCGAGAGTTCTGGTAGCCCCCCAGCGAGTTCTATCGATTATGTCAAATACATTTTTCTCTAGGATGCTAAACAAAAAAGTTCTAGAGATCGGAAGTGAGAAGTACTGGGTCGGAAATTTGATCTTGCTGGACGTCGTAGCAATAGAATGTAGGAAAATGGTATCATCTGCATCGGTTTAGTGAGGAACCTTATTGGCTTGGTATGGACTTCAACACATCGGTAGGTGTCTACTAAGTGTATGAAATCACTAATTACTTTTTTTAGTTTCATGATGTTTTGAATGCGGTTTTTTTTTTTATATATAAAAATAGGTTATTTTTTATATGTAAGTGTGGTTGGAAGTAAGCATAATGCCCGCCTCATATAAAAAAAAACCACTCTGTACGCTTCTAAATTTTATTATGTAGTCTTTATGTCTTTTCTCGCGCGTCGCTTACCAAAGACCCTACTCGCTATACTAATTGAAGTGAAAGACTTAAAGGGAGGGGGAGGAACACGCGGAAGGACAGCCGGACGGACAGAGCGAGACTATTATAAGAGATATCCTAAGGGACTACGGAACCGTAAAAAGGAGGGCAGTACGACAAAACTGTTCCACATAAATTAACCTGCAGCAAGTTGATAAGCGTTATCCATAATTTAACGTGCTATCTAAAAGAATAAATAAAAAAGATACCAACCTGTGACCCACTTTTTTGTGTACACCTTGATAAGAAAGCAAGCAATAAGAGCGTATCGGGGTATAAATGACAACACATCACATGGCCGAGAAAATTTCCATTCCACGAAATGTGGTAAAAATATATTCCTTGCTTTCCTATTTGAAAAAAAAAAGTCATAGTGAAAATTATTCTACCATTAATCGGAACAGAAATTTCCTCTCTCTGTGATAAATATCGTGTGGTTTATCAATATTTTAATAATAAACATTTACATAAATTATATTTTATACATCATAGTAGTCTGGGAAACTACAACAAGAAATTATTGGCTTTTACAGGCCTCATTACATTAATGGACAAAGTAAAATATTAGTTGCCGATCCCAGACCATAAAAACCTACAAATGAATCACCAACAATGGGAAACGTCACAACATACTAAATAACTGTAGAAAACACTAATTGACTTACTTAAGAAGTGCAATTAAACTTTGTGCAGGTAACTATCCTCGAACATTCGCTAACGTAAAAATAATTCTATCTATAAACTTAAATTACTGTGCCCAGTTCACCTAAAATTGTCATTATATAGGGCAGTGTTATATATTTACTTAAATATTTCATCAGTGGGATACTTTATGCTTAACGTACTTGTAAATAAAAATATCTATGCTGAAATTCCAGCATTATAGTTGTGATCTATGCTTGGGCTGATCAGTACTTACGTAGTAGTGTCAACGCAACACATTTTCGTATATATTGTAACTATGTCAAGGATAGGTTATAGGGGTCAAAGTCGCACAGCGATCGCCAGACACATTGTGGTTATTTTTTTTAAACAACGAGTGTGCGCTTGCAAATAACAAGCACGACAGAAGTTGCGCTAGTGCACCAATAATTAGCAATTTCGTTGTTCACACGCGCACGTTTTTTGTGTGTAAAAGAAAATAAAAAACCCATGAAGTACCAGGCGACCGCTATGCGATCACCTCGGCTTCTCTAACCTGTCCGTGATATAGCAACGATCTGTAGCTGCGTTGACTCTAATACGTAAGTACCAACTTATCAACCTTTTTAAAAGAGAAATAAATAAAAATATATTTAAACCATAGTGGATCGACTACTGAATGTCGGCATGTCTGTTGTGGGAGGATCTATCAGTGTTTCAACGGATTTTCCTCTTTGAGGTGGAAGAGTAAACGTTTTTACCTCTGTGGGAGGAGCACTCTTAGGAGGTTCCGGTAAACCTGGATTGTTGTACGTATTTCTCGGACTAATATCTGGCGTCGGGCTTATCGGTGGGGAGTATATCTCGGAATAAGTTGGAGAATACTGGGACGGTATTGGACTGTACTGTCCTTCAAATTTAGGGGAGTAAGGGTCTTCCGAACCCTCCTTAGTGGAATAGCCAGAATCACTTGGTAAAGCTTGGCGACCAGTTTGACGTGGTCGGCTTACATATTTTATGTCTTTAGCAGGTCTTGTTAAAGTTGAGTCTCTATTTGATTCTGTCTCGGATGGAGTTGTTAACGAAAGTAAATCTTCCTCAGAAAGATCCCATGGTTTCTCGGGGAATTCAACCTCTGGTGCGTTGGGCAAGGGCTCGTTAGTTCGGTAGCTCTTATCATAATTGCGGCGTTTCTTAGGCTTATCGGACTTGTTGGAATCGCTTTTGTTTGATTCGGAGTAACCTATTCCTGAAGTTTCACCGTCCTGTTGGGACTCAGGTGGTAGAGGGGCTGATCTAGCTATGGCTGGTTTCAGAGGACTTTCATCGGTAGGGGTATCAGGTATTTTTGGTTTTATATCTGAATCTAAGGTGGAAGATTTCATAGTATCTGTGATGTTTCCCATTGATGCCGATCTTAGATTAAGACGAGAGGCAGATTTCGATCGCGGAATGTCTTCGAAGCGGAATCCCTGTTTGCCTTCGGACCTCGGTTTGTGCCAACACCAGAACCAAAGTAGGCAAATGAGCAGGGCTAATGGTAGAATAATTGCCACTATGATGCCCCAAGTCAAGAATAGGGCGCGTTGCGAGTACTCCTGGTTACCTGTATTTAGAAATAGAGGGTTGTCATACCATTACTGATAAGAATAAAATTACTAGCAGAGCTGGCAGACGTCATGCCCGAATTTTGTCACGTCTATACTAATATATAAAGCTGACGAGTTTGTTTGCTTGAACGCGCTAATCATAGGAACTACTGGTGCGATTTAAAAAGTTCTTTCTGTGTTGGATAGCCCATTTATCGAGGAAGGCTATAGAATATATATCATTGAGATAATTTATTTTTTTTAACTAATTTTACGCGGACAAAGTCGCAGGCACAGCTAGTCTGCTATAAGCCAAGTAACAAATTCTTCTCTATGTCTTGTCCATAGAAATAATAATTTTACATGCACTCCAGTAATAAAACATTTATTTACGTCTGCCTGTCTGTTTTGTTCCGGGTAATCTCCGAAACGGCTTCATCGTTTTGGATAGGACCTTCATTGGCAGACAGCGGATGTTACAAAGAGTTACATAGGCTACTTAACTTTTAAAAAGCTTATTAGGGTTCCGCACAAAAAATGAAAACTCTCAAAATTTTACAATATCATTGAATGCATGAGGATAAAGTCGCGGGCTTCGGCTAGTAAGTAATTAAAATATGGAAAAATAGTATGTAACTCACGTAAGCACTCGGTATAGCCGTAGTCTGGTATATTCCATCTACCGTTGTCTTCACACACACGTCTATTGTCACCGATCAATATGAAGTTTTGGTTGCACTCAAAGTTTACCTGATGAAAGCAAATAAAAATCATAATAACGTCATATTTTATCATCAAGCAGAACTTTCTTAGTAAATAATATAAATATATCCAGGACTACATGACACAAGGATGTCTGTTCCTAAGGTAGACAACTTAATGCCTGTGTTATAGGTAACAGCAGCCTGTTATACACAAATATTTTTATTTAAAATATATAAATACATACATATGGATAATACATCCAGAATCGAGGTGGGAGTATCTTGGCGATAAACATGAGTCCATGGGTGGATGGCTGACTTTGCGTTTCCCTCTCTAAAACCTGCACGCAGGAGGACTTAAAGACTGTCTGTGATAGGGCAGTTGATGTTGCTACATTCTGAGGCCCAAGCACGAATATTTCGAACCGTTCGAGTCCAAGAGTCGACTTTGAATATATTCGTGCTGGGCCTACAGCAGCCCCCTTTAGTGTCAATGCGGATTACATTAGAATTGAATAAAAGCGTGATACCATAAAGACTTGCCTCCTGTGGGTCTTGCACGAACATTCATCGTAAATACAGTCGACTCTTCGACTTCGACCTTTTATTGTTCATCATTAGCAGGGAAAAACCAATTGCTTTTCACAAATTTGCTATTTAAATATTAAATTTAGGTAATACTATATTTCGGAAGACCACATTGCGAATAAGTTTCTATTCCTTTCGTAATTGCCGCCGCCGCCCGCCTGCACTTTGACACTGCCTCTACTGCCCCTCTGAGTCGAATTTTGGTATAACTATTTGAAGTTCGGTACTGTGTGCGAATTTTCCACTTACCGCTTTGGTGCATTAGGTTGATATTTTATATTTGACAGGCAATTATTGCTATTTAAATGATCAGGTTTTGTCTGCACATTTCTGCACTTCAGTATCATCACTTGACGTGACAGCACTGCCGCCACTTCATGCCGATCTTGTGTAAGAAAGGGGTACTAGTACCCGGACGCGTCGGCCTAATTCGCCTACAAGCATGGCGCTACCTCTATTTAGAAAGACAGGATTAAGGGAAAGGGATGTAGTAGAAGGATACAAAGGTAGAGGGGAAGGAGAGAAAGGATGTGGATATTACTGTCACGGACGGTATAGGGGTAGTGACAATAGCAGCTAAGGTGCTCTGAATGAAGTAAGAGTAACCTCCTGGGAGTTCCACTCCCTAGTTACCAGCTTCGGTGTTTCCGAACGATCGTACGTTTCTAGAAACACTTTCCAGCCATCATCCGCCCATCGGGCCATGGGACGACCAGGGTTTCTCCAATCCAATGTAGGCCACCACTCGAAGTAACTCACTAAACCTAAAATATTAATATTTCAGTGAAAAACTTACTTTTACATTGTTTGTTTTGAGGATTTTCTAAGTCCACATGAATTTTAGCGCCAAAACGCTCTGACTATCATGTCGCCTTTATGACGTTACGTCTTGCCAAATAAACAGCTGTGCTCCAGTGTGATTGTGGCGTACGTATTGTGATGTACGTTAGCAGCAATAATTTGTTTGATAAGAGGTGACGTCACGCACCTCGGGGCCCTTAACGTACCAGCGACTGACGGCCCGCGTCAGTCACTGACACAATCCCTCTCAGGGAGGCAAGTAGCGGGCGCGCGCATAGCGCCGTCCACGTGCAGCTCTCCAACAAGGAGACCGCTCTGCTGCTCCACCTAACTCCCTTAGCCTTTCAGCCTCCCTCTTCTGCGACATCACGTCCTCGCAGAAGAGGGCCATCGCCTCCCAGGACGCCTCGCTGGCCACCATAGCGCGAAGTACGGCTGATCGCTCCAATGCTAAACTGTCCGGCCGCTTGGAATCCCAACTAGTCGCTCGATAAGTCGACCGACTGGTTATGACGCCTGGACTGTCGTTGCTACAGACGCCGACTGGGAGACCAAGTGAGATTAAAAAAAATATTATATTAGAAAAAAATGACTTTCACAGGAGCTTTTCAAAAAAATTTAACTGTATAAAGAACTTTTGAATTTGAACTTAATGCAGACGCAGTCGCGTATTTTAGCTTATAAAGTCAAAATTTTATTTCTCAACTTGAATGTTTCATAAGCACTTATCAGAGTTATTTTTTCGAAATATATACATATACCTATTACCTATATGCTGGGCTTTGAAGGCACTTTGGGAGGGCACGCGGTGCTCCTAAGGAAATTTCGAACACCACAGTCACATCCCTTGGAATTTAAGCGGACCCTGATACTAGACCGGAATAACGAAATAATTAAATTTGTAAAAAAATATGGAGTTATACGAAAAAGTAGAAATGATGTCACGTCGGTTCCCCACTAGAAAAATTAGTAAGTTAAACATACCGATATCCAAATTAACAGCCAAAGCCCGTATATTAAATCAATAAAAATTTATAATCACCTGCCTGAATCCAATATAAATGATTTAAATATGGGAAATAAAAAATACCTAATTGAAAATGCTTTTATGACCTAGACGAATATTTTAACACCACTAATAGAAATATCTGTCTCCCCTTTGGCATTAAATTTTTTTTATTAATTTTTAGGGGGGGGGTTACTTTCGGGAAGAAGATGGGGGGGGGGGGGGGGTACAATGATTTTGTTAAATTGCCAGGGTCTTCATTTTTATGTACGAAACCCTTATTTTTTTTTAAAGTAGCCTACATGACACCTTGTGACATCAGCTATCTGCCAGTGAAAATCCCGTCGCAATGAGTCCAGCCGTTTCGAAGATTACCGACCGACGTATCGACAGACAGACAAAATTATTTTTAATTTATATTTTTCTTATAGGTATCGTATATATCCCGATGATGCTTCGTCGCCCAAAAACACCAGTAGTTAAAACATTGTACTTAATACTAATTGTGATTCATATTGATTGTGAAAAAACTCTAATTGCCTTTGTAATGTATAAATGTAACATATTAAAAAAAAAATACTTTATGGATAAAATTATATATTTTCATTGATATTAAATATGCATTCAGTTACTCCCTTTGCATAGTATATACCATTTTAAATTTTACGATAACCATTCTTAAGGAAAAAGTCCAGTCGCGCGTCGGAGGTGATACATCCAGTTTTTTTTCTACTGCAGTTGACAGTGACTCTGCCGTCCGGTCATGAGTCGTGGGTTCGATTCCAGTCTCGACTCTGGAGTCAAAAATAATTTAAACCTTGTTTTGGTAACTATGCAGTTTGGTTGCTATTCCTAAAATGCATATATTTTTCTCGAAGTTGTTGTTTGCACTCTAATGACTGATATTACGTCGTGGTAAGGCTGATATTTTGCGCAATACGTAACTCTGTTGCGGATAGGCTAGAAGCGGACGGGCGAAAGCGCGCGATCGTCCAGGCCGCTACGCGGTTATTTTTTTGTTTTAACAAAGAGCTGTCACATTTATAACTCAAAAACTCTACAAGTCCATAACCTATATTCATAAAATAAATCTATATAAATAAATTTTAAAATTATTTATTTGGAACCGAATAACAATGTCCAACTGTGAACTCAATACTACATAACTCAACCATATCTTTAGGAGAATGCGAAGAAATGTCGACCTACAAGTCATTTGTTGACTAGACTATTAGCTGAAGACTCGCCGATGTGTTGCCGGCATTTGAGAAAAGAGTATTCTGAATGCTACATCTAGGAAAAAAAACAAAAATATGCATTTTTGGAAAAAGTAACCAAACTGCTTAATTACGCATAATTCTTATACATACATAACATTTCTGCAAACTTTCAATAATCAGTAGCGATAAATAAGCTAACTAAAATGGCTTCTATACAGCGAAGCCTTTTGTGTATTGAATATTTTATAAAATACCCCGCTGTAGCAAATAAATTATTAACATAAATTAATTTCAGTATCAAAAATAATTACTACCGTTCATAATTAAATGTAAACGAACAACTAATCCTTTGTCATACATTAATTATTCCACGAAATTAAAATGTTCAATAATACACTAATTTTGGCTCTTTGAACAAATTAAAGTAAAATTAGCAGATAAATATTACTTACATCACCTAGAGCAGGGGTGGCCAATTTGATTAGACCCAAGAACAACTATTTACTGACAAAACTCTATGCGATCTACCTAATTTTACATATTTCTTGAAATCTTAAGTAGTCCAGACGCCCGCACGAACCTTCCAAACCGTTCGAAGTCGACGAGTCTTCAAAAATATTCGTGCGTGACTTAAAAGCGACGTGCTTAAAAGCGTGACACGACAAAGACTTGACTCCTGTGGGCCTAGCGCGAACATTTTCGTGCAGGTTCGAGATATTTGTGCTAGGGCCTCAGTAAACTCTTATGTAGCATTCTATTACTAATTAAGAGGGAAAAGATAAAACTGAAAATGGAAAGATAATTAGGATATATAGAATTATAGCTATTAATAGCTTCACTGCATTTGAGCAGTTTCCTCTATATTATCCGATAATAATATTTATATTTTTTCCTTTGCCTTTCCTTTGCCTTTTTTCCTTTGCCTTTGATCGACTGGACTAATCGTCGTGATCGATCAGTTGGCCATCCCTGACCTAGGGAATAAGATCAAGAGACAAAAAAATGTGTAACATTTCCCAAATGCCGACAAAGTTTCTGCGAGCTTTCTGTTAATGCAATTGCTTTTGGTTATAGCCATGTGTAATCCGGTGAAAAATTAGCTAGTTTTTCATATTCTAAGAATACAAAAATAAGTTGTGGTACGGAAGTTCCTTAACGCGGATTACGAGCTAAACAAGAAAGGTAAAGGGGGTAAGGAGGTAAAGAGGGAAGGGCGAAGGGGAGGGGAGAAAGGCGTAGGGGTAGAATGTAGTCAATAGTAAAAAATTATATTCGGAGAATAGAGAATAATTACATTATACATTCGGAGTTGAATAAATAAGGAACTTCTTTCCTGACGGGACATAATTTTTTATTCTTTTTTTTTATTTAGAGACTCCTTTTTAATAAAGAATTAACGTAGTAGCAACGTTTAGTGAAAATAAATGTTACTGTATTTTGCTTTGTTAAAATATCAAATAAAACAAGTTTTTTCAGTTTTACATGTATTTGAAAATTGCATAAAATGTATTCAACGTTATAAATTTAAAGTTCCAAGTAAAGCGGACGGAGTTGCATGCGTCAGGTAGTTTTAAATAAACTAGATAGCCCTGTAGGCTGTTTTTCATGTCACCGCCACGCGTTGCGGTGGGGACGTTAAATCTTGGGACATTTAAACAAAATCACCATATATACAAATAAATAGAATTAAACTGTCTGTTTGTAAAGTGGAATAAAATCCTTTTACGAAATCTATATTTAAAATTACATTATTTTACTGAGTGAATATCATGACCATGTAAACGCTACTTAAAACAATAAAAACAATTTTTTGTTTGACTTTTTAACTATTTTTATGTTTATCAAAGGTAATCTCTGAAACGGTTGGAGTAATTTTGAAGGGATTTAACACTGGTATAAAGCTGATTTTATAAATAAAATAAAAAATATACACTTGTTAAATTATCTTCTAGGGCAAACATGTTGTTACGCAAATCTCTTCTAATACATTAAAACAGGCTCTTAAAAAGGCAAAATTAAATTTAAAATAGAATTACATAGGCTACTTCACATTAAATAACATAGAGTTCCGTCCAAAAAATTAAATCTCAAAAATGAATGGAATCATTAAACTCTGCGTTGAAAATCGCAGGTAACAGCTAGTATGCAAAAACAAGCGGAAATTCATTTCACGCGGGAAATCGCATGTACTTGAAGTTTTTCCACTCTTTTGTTTTAAATGTTTTTGTTGCAAACATAGCGATGTTGGTTTTTTTATATTCAACAAAAATGCGTCTTTAGCAATTCTGCTCTCTTGCTTTTTCCTTTATTCTCGACTGTTTAGTCGAACTAATATGAAGGCTGACCTACCAAAAGAGAGATCGCGACTTCGATTGATAACTTATAGTTAGTAGATAAGTTTTCGTTTTACTAGGGGACCAAGCAGACGCTGTCTTGCCCAAAAGATAGCTTATTTGAGGCCATTAATCAAAATAAAAACCATCCTAACTCTCAACTTGGACCAAATTACACATAAATGGCAGTTTTCATGAATATGAAAAGTTCACATGGAAAATTCATAGTGGCAATGGATTTTTATATACATATAACTAGCGGATCCAGTAGACGTTGTCCTACCCGAACATTGAATTACTCTAGCTATTGAATATCAAAACATATCGCCATCTATTATATATATTTAGGATCCACTTTTTCTTAGTACGTTATTTTGATCTATCTCGTAAGGTTTAGCCAGCGCACGCAGCTTAAACGCGCATCAAAAAATATAAACATACATATATTGACACACGGACGTCTTTTCCTAAGGTAGACTGAATGCCTGTGTTATAAGTAACAGCCGCCTGTTTTACACAAATATAATTTTTTTTCAGAAATGTATAAATACATACATATGGATAATACACCCAGACTCGAGGTGGGAGTCTAACCCACGACCCCCGGAGCAGAAGGCCAACGGTCACTGCCCACTGCGCCAACGGGCCAGCCGAATAATACGTTTTTTACAATATCATGTTACAAATTCTCAGATTTTGTCTACTATAAGGCAGAAGTATTATAGATATAAACCTTCTCCTTGAATCGCTCTTTTTATACGAGAAAACCTGTTCCATGTCGAGGTGGGCCGAGATAAACTCCGAAGTTACTTCACTGTTTTGAGCTATTCTAGCTGGTAATCCAGCAGCAGCGGAAACTGAAGGCTCCGGCTCACCGAGGAGGTCGTCCGGAGTCCGTCCAATCGTTAGGGAGTGGATGGAGAAGGAGGTCGCAATGCAAACATTCCGTACTCTAGGGGCATTTGAGTTACGGGAGATATGTACCTGCATTTTAAGGTATGGAGGTCGAACGTGGGATCCAAGATCTGTGACTGCTCCGTAGACACGACAAGGTAAGACACCCTGGCGATGGCTCTCTTTTACGAGGACGTGATCAACGGGCCAGTCAATATTATATACACAAATATTCAAGAATTTCTGCATTAAAACAAAAAACTAACCGCGAAGTCCGTCCGCTGCTAAACTTATCTATAAAACAGTTACGTTTTGCGCGGAATCTCAGATTTGCAAAAAGAACTTCGAGAAAAAAGAAATATATTTGTATGTAAATGTATTTTTGGGAAGAGTAAGCAAACTTTATGATTACCCTAAAATGAAGTAACAGAAAGGAAAACCCCCATTTTACGTATATATCATGGCTTAATCATAAATACACAAAAAACGAAATTAATATACATACATTCATGTCATTTAAAAGGGGAAAATCGTATCACTACCTTTACAAATTGGGATTGAAAGATTCACCACAACGTTACTGGAGCACCAGATCAAATCCTGTCACATGTGGTGAATGAGTGCCCACTCCGTTATATCCCTGGCGGCATATTTGAGTTGCACTCTTTTAAGCTATTTGAACGATTTGAACTTGAATTGTGATTCATAGGGAATGTCATATGCCATGATGATGATGATGTAAATCCGTTACGCCTAAGACAGCGCAATAATAGAGGAAGGGTCTCCTTTGAACCGCATTTAAGTCGATGGCTAAGTGAAGCTCTTACTGTAACCAGGTTATTGTTAGGATAATCTAATAATGCTTTTGTAGCAGAGTAGACTTCAATAATATTCATGAATATTGATATGTAACAAACATTGATAAACATTAAACCTAGGTACATTTAAACTTATTGGAATTATAGCGATCAGCCGCAAAGTCCGCTTAAATGATATGCATTAATAAAACTATAAACAATTTCAATATAATACTGAATTCATAGCAAATTATTGAGTTCTTCGTCGTTAGATCAAAGGATTGTGCTTCGTCTGTGTTTACGACGGAGGCTATACAGGGCAGATTTATCGAGGCTCGTGTCACCTGCCAGCCGCAACACTAGCTGCTTCGTAAGGGTCGACTAAACAAAATTTTAATTCTAAGTTCAACGATATACATTAGACAATTAATGTATTACATACGATCGTCATGACTACGCTTTGACACATTCTTATAGTCAAATGTATATATGTGTGTATAAATCGTTTGGCATTTGTGTGCGTGAGGTTTTATTTTATTGATTTATTGTAATAATAATGCATATTTTATAAAAATATTAGTCTTCGCACTATATCTATACTAATATATAAAGCTGAAGAGTTTGTTTGTTTACTTCAACGCGCTAATCTCAGAAACTACGGGTCCGATTTGAAAAATTCTTTCAGTGTTAGATAGCCCCATATATTATATTTTTTAGGCTACATACACACAAACACATACATACACACAAATACATACACACAAATACACACACACACATATACATAAACAAACATAGATACATGTACATACAAATAAAGGTGATCTGATCATGTACTAACCATGGAAAAGCAAGACCCTCTAACACAGGTACCTATGTACTTAAAAGAGGGCCTCACGCCCATATAATGTAAATTAGGTTTAAGTTAAGGAAATAAAGAATATTTGTATTCGTATTGTACTTTTTCGTCAATAACTTAACAAACATACAAATAAAGGACACCGGCACAATCTAGAGCCGTACATGGCCGACTGCCGTCTGACGTCATCCCCCCTTGGAGCCCCCATAATAAATAAATATATACTGGACTATGTGACACACGGACGTCTGTTCCTAAGGTAGACGACTTAATGTCTGTGTTATAGGTTACAGACGCCTGTTACACACAACTGTGCAATGTTACATGCAACACTGTTTTTTTTTGTAGAAATATATAAATATGTACATAGATAGAGAATACACCCAGACTAGAGGCTTTTAATTCTTTTTTAGCCTATAATGTCCCACTGCTGGGCAAAGGCCTCCCCACCCTTAGACCACTCTCCTCTATCCAGAGCTAAACCAATCGTAATGCCTCCCTCTTAGAGCCGTTACCTCACCGAGACACCATGGCGACGGCGCCAGTTACGTATCCCAACAATTCATATTAAAACTTAGTACAGGTAACTCACTTGGCGATGGTATGGCAACGTCGCCATATTAGAAGCGTAGCCACAATTACTACTGGCTACTCATTTGGCAACCGCAGATATCTATTGCTACGTAGCTGGCGACGTCGCCACGACGTCTCCATGAAGTAGGGGAACCAAAAATAAGCCTTTTAACTTTTTTTCATTGAAGTGCAAATGACATTCGACCTTAGCGTGACAAACCAGTTTCTTGGTGACTACCAGTCCGATATCGTGGCGAAAATTCAAAATTGGAGCGGACGCGTCCGTGCGTATGTCCAATACAGGTACGCAACTCTGGAATTCCCTAGCAGGTGTTGTCACTCGCTCTATACCGTCAGTGACAGTAGTATCGGCATCCTTTTTCTCCTTTTCATCTACCTTTTTATCCATTTACAACATCCCTTCTTTTACTCCTATTATTTAATAAGAGGTAGCGCCACGCTTGCAACAACCTTCAGCCCTATTCGAATGTAACCTTTTGGTCTGTAGACGCCGAAAAGCCGAGGTTCTTCCGGTTTGAGTTCTTCCGGGTACCAGCACCTCTCAAAACATCCTACAGCAACCAATGTAATTGTTAACGGATTCCAAAATGTACTACGTTCTTGTGTCTCAATGGGAGAAGATGTGGTTATGTTCCCGTTAGTAACTGGGTTCTCGGTGGTAACAGGGAATGTAAGAGTATTGTCTGTTGTCATTGAACTGTCTGTCGTGACGGGACTGTCTGTCGTAACGGAACGGTCTGTCGTGACGGGACTGTCTGTCGTGACGGGACCGTCTGTCGCGACGGGACCATCTGTTGTAACTTATGTCTGTTGTAATAGGGCCGTCTATTGTAATAAGACCGTCTGTTGCAACAGGGCCGGCTGTACTAAATACCCAGTAGAGCATTTGACGTTACTAATAAGTGTGTTCCATTAAGCAGTCGCAATGTTTTAAAGTGGTCATTGCAATATTCAATATTTGAAAACTGCAACTGTTAGAGTGGCGGCGAAATCGTTGAGGTGATGCTTAGTGGAACACACTGATTACATAAAGATACGTCATGACTCTTTCCTGTGTTTTGGAGTGAATTCTAATCCTAAAATTTATAATGTTTTTTTGCTATGACAATGTTAATTTTTGTAGAAATATTAAATTTTTTTTGCAATATTAGATACTTGAGAACATTATAAACATATTTTTAAAAACTTGTCATCATACCTATTCTAGGTGGACCCCACTTCTGAATAATTACCATATATTTTTCTAAAAATGGATAATGATATTTTTATTAATAATTTTGTCATATTGTTTTAGCATCCAACAATGTGCATTAATTAATCAGCACATGAGACAATTAGCAGCCAAGTTTCCATACACCAAATTCTTGAAAGCTATTGCTCAAACGTGTATCCCCAATTTCCCTGAACGAAACCTACCCAGTCTGTTTGTATACTTTGAAGGTGACATGAAGAAACAGTTTGTAGGACCTCATGAGTTAAGAGGAACATCTCTGTCTTGTGAAGGTAAGTACCTTATGTTTACCATTTATGGGTATCCATGTTATTGTGTATGGGACAGGTTATTGTGCAGCACAAATAAGCACTTGCTTATTTTTACTTTAACTTGACAAAAAAGTTAATTAATAACTGTTAGGAGTGCGAACTGTAAAATATTTATGCCCCCTCCAAACCGCTTAAAATCTGCTAAACCAATGGTGCAATTAGTTGACCTTAGAGTGCATGGTTGATCTTACAATAAAATTGCTATACACACACACACAATCAAGTGTTACATTAATATTTATTTTCACACTGTAAAATAATAGATTTTAGCAGAGGGTCATGCATTTTTAAACTGAACACACTATAATTATGTTATTTATGTAGGGGGAGCAAGAGTGTACCCCTAATAAATTTGCTATTCAACTTAATAAACTACCTACAAATTTAGCTAGGAATTAATTAAAGAAAAAACCAGTAAAAATGTTGCAATATGTCATATTTACTTAACAACAATTTTTGTTGCAGAACTTGAATATATTCTGGGGAAAGTGGGTGCAGTAGATACAAAAATTACAGAAGATCCCAAGCCAAAGATAAAGGACAAAATGTTTACAGACCTTGGTGCCAATGATTGGTGATACAAATAGAATATTAGTATAAGATATACATTATTATGCATTTGATGTTATGATTGCTTGTGCAAAAGAGCAAGAGGTGTTTTGATTTCTTTATTTATTTACTCATTATGTAAGTTCTTATAACAGATGATTAGATTTTTTTTTTAATTTTAAAGTAAGGACTTGAATATAACATATTAACATACATTATGAATTTTTTCATTTCACTCAGAGAATTTGAATTTGTATGATGCCATTTGTTAGACAAATGGAATGTTATAAGTATCCAATGATGTTTAAAATCTGCTTTTTTATTATTTTTTCTACAAAACCAAAACTAATATGCAACATAATACTTAAACGATTATTTGAAAAGAAGAATCTAATGGAAATTTTAATATACTTAAGTCTTAAGAACACTTATATACTAACTTATATAAATTCATTAGACAAAATCCTTAAAATCGTATCATGGATCTGTTCGCATATTTCGCAAATTGAAATATTTACTCAGATATTTTATAAATAAACCATTGATTAAGGTATGTAAGTAAAAACAACTTGTAGGCAAAAGTGAATTTTATTACACTATATGTATATATACAACAATATGTCACTTAATAAATAGTCCCTAGTTTCAACAACTAGTTGTGTGTTCATCTGCAACATGGTTTATGGGTAGTGAACCTGAATGGAAGGCTCTATATAATATTATAATTATTTAAAGAAATATAAAAATTTAATTTACGTTTTAGGTTCTTTATTACATATAAAGAACTTCCAAAATTTTATTGGGTTTTTAATTTCCCTCAGGTGTAGTTTTATGGGCGCTACTACATAGTGGCCACCAACACTCATCTTTACAACCAGTGTTCCCTCCCCTGCCTAGCTAAACTTGGTATGATCCTACTAGTGCAGCTATATTAGTGCTTACGTAATTTCAACAGCCTCTGTTCATATTGATGGTAGCCACACACTTGCTGATGCACTGTTCGACCGGCAGTCGTGACTTCATGCCAAGCTCAAATACGCGCATGAGGATTCGCGACGCGTGCTCCTGCATACCGACTATCAGCTCTGGTAACTTGTCGATCACTGACTGAGCCACTTCAGGCTGATTTGAGTCCAGGCATTCGAGAACAGCTTGAAGTCCTAGAAAATAATTGCTATATTAATGCATACTACATAATAAATAACGCATGTCTTGATTTTTGGGTTATATCTGAAATGTTTCTAATTGTTTTTGCTACTATTGCAATCATAGAATTCTGAAATATCAAGTTATTTGTGTGGTGGTAGAAAAATGGACATTAATAATTAAGTTGTCTTTTGAATATTATTTTGGGGGTTTCTTCTTGGGGTAACTGCGACGATTTATTGTACTCCTCAGATTCTTTAGGCCTACACAGATAATAATTACAATAGTCCCTAGCTGTGAAGATTGTTGGAGCATGTTTAGATTGAGGGAAAGAGTGCGGGTGCGATATGTGTTCCCCAGAATACGGATCTTCCAAACCAGCTGGCTGCTGCTGCCCTCCCCCTTCCCCACCCCTCCTTGGCGTCGGTCTTGCTACTATCATATATATCACGGTCAGGGCCAAAGGTGTAAATAATAGAAAGGAGGTAAGTGTGTTACCGGGGTGCGGGTCCGGCGCAGCTGGCAGTAACTTGGCGAGCAGCGACAGCGCGGCGGTGCGCAGCGCGCTGTGGGGAGATGCAGCCAGCGGCGCGGCGGCGCGCAGTATTGCGTCTGCGGCTACCGCTCCCCCCCACGCCCCACCGCGACGCACACCCCACGTCTCTACCTCCTGATACATCACACATCATATTATCGTACACACTTATTAGTCACTTACGTATCACCATCACTACATATTATTAAACAAAGTTCTCCACCGCGACTATCTGTTTGTCTGTTCTTGATAAACTCAAAGACTACTGAATGGATTATCATGGGATTATCACCATAGAAAAAGTATAAATATTAGAATAATCTGATAACGTAACGTATGTAACGTTACGGAACCCTTAGTGCCCGAATCAGACTCGCACATGTCCCGTTTAGTATAAATAAAAGCACTACACGTTACAGCTAAGGTGATTTTTTTACTAAGAACTCTAGGAATAAATTACATATGAGTAAGATTATCAAATTATTTCGCTCTATTCATTCAAGTAAATTGCCTGCCCGTTTGCGCCTAGTATTCAGAGGCCCTAGTACGACCTTTTCGAACCGTTCGAATTTGAAGATTCGACTGTATGTAAGATGAAAAATTCGTGGCCTAACCTAATTACATCAAACAGCAATGTAAATAATACTTAAAAGTACTTCGATCAGCAAAAAAATACATTGCGGTTTGATGTAAAAATATTGAAAAAATTTGTTTCTGATTTAACATCGCATTGGGACAGATAGTAGTAATGATGTTATACAGTATTCAGTTGAAAAAAAATGGTAAAAAAATGTACACTTCAAGAAAAAGCCGACGAAAGATTTCACCACTTGGGAGTCTAGAATCATATACTGAATCCATGTGTTGCGTATCCGGTACGATGTCTTTTACACCCTGTATAAATATTTTTTAAATTCTTTTTTGTTTATGCCTAAGCTGCTCATTCGGCCTTAAATCTTTAGATTTGCGTACCTTACGTTTTATTTTATTTATTACAAAGATATAGCAGCACCATGTGGAAAATACATTTAAAAACTTAATTCATTTTGATAACAGTTCAATTTCCAACGCTATAGAAGGTACGTACGGCATTTAAATACAAACTAGTCTGTAAGCATCAGAAAACAAAATGGGCACATTGCACAAAAACAGTGATATTTGGAAGGAAAAAATAACTAAAACTATATGGATATTGCTAACTTTTTTCGAAACTTGGAAAATTTGCGATGAACATATCTAGGTCCTCGTTATTTATTTCGTTATAAATTGTTTATTAGTCGGCTGGTACTTGTTACGTAGTCGTTAAGTTGCTTACATTAGAACTAACGACCGTGTGTTTAATAATAGTTCATATGTATTTGTTATTATTACGCGTACCTAAAGCATTTATTATAAACTTAAAAAAAAGGAAAGCAAATAGTCTTTTTTTTCGTAGAAATATATAAATATAGATAAAGCACCCTGACTCGAGACGGGAATCGAACCCACGCGCGCCAACGGGCCAGTCCTAAAAGTTAAAAACGGATAGTGCAGCCAAGCTTTGAAAGTTTGTTAAAAGTTTTAAGTCTTTGTATTGTAGATATTTTGACGATTGAAGCGGTGGATGGATGTGGTAAAGAAGGATATGAGAGCCAATGGACTCACAATACGGGATGCACAGAACCAAGCAAACTGGAGGCGTAAGACCGGTAAAGCTAACCCTGTTCATGTACCGGGGCAACGCTAAGTAGATGGAGAAGACATACCTAGTTATATAACAAAGGTATAATAAAAAAAAATTGGGGGTAGCACCACGCTTGAAATCTTTTGGTCTGCGGCCGTATTGAGCCGATGCATCTATGGCAATGCTGTTGCGTCAAGTGATAGTATAGTTGTCACGTGTCATTGGGTTTGTGAAAGTTCCCGGTGGCCCAATATCTTTATGATTAGTAGAAAAAAGTCATTTTCGCCCATTCCATGCTCTAAGTGAGGGGGGTGACCTGCAACAGTTGCAGAACCCATGGTTGAGGGTGTAAAACACTTCATATTGTCGGGGAATAGATCCCTCATTAAAGGACTTAAAAATGCCGGCTACATTACCTATACTATCAGGAGGAATCGTTGTACATAGTTTATTTCGCGCAGCTTGAAAAGGGAGTCCCCAGGGATTGTGGTCTAGGCCGTTTAATAGTTCCTCCCAAACTCTCGATTTTGCCTGACTAACAGCAATTCGTATTTGTTTTTTGGCCTGACGGTACTAGATGCGCTGCCGGCCCTTAATGACGAGTTTGACGAGAGAGACGAGACGAGAGAGCTACGACCTCCTCAATAAATATATAGTCTATAACATTGGAAATCTACTACTATTAACTGCAAGAAGAGCATTGTATAAAGTCTAATTCTTTTACAATAAAAATCTACTAGTACTAACTTCATTATACGTATAAAGTACCACTCGTGAAGTAACTATGAATCTGGAGCCATCAGACTTACAAAAGTGGATCATAAAATTGCTACTGAGTATTACTGAGTAGCGATTACCGATCAGCAATCACCTATAACAACCCTCGATAAGCAGCTGAGCAAATATCCGACCTCCACCGTGTTTCGGAATGCACGTAAAATAGTGGGTCACGATTAATGTCGCTGAGTAATATTAGTCGCGAGAGTGTAGAGATTGTGGAGGTTCCGGGGATGACGTCAGACGGCATTCGGTCAACTTATCTCGCCCCACAGCCACAACCTCTGCAATTTAACTGACTCTGGTACAAGATTGGATTAAAGCTGTGAAGAAAAAAAATCAAATTAAATAACATAGACACATAAATTAAATATTTAAAAACTTAGAAATACAAGATCTCTTTGGTATAAGTTATACTATAACATTGTGCTAAAGCGTGGTTATGAATGAATTGTTTTAACATAACCGCCGCGTCTATTCCTTGCCTATGTCTATGGTCGGTGTGAGTGGTTTCGGGAGTGGGTATAAGTGGTGTTTGCGGTGGCCCTCGTATCCGCATCATATTATTGATTATCATTCATATCCTCATCTATATCGATAATATTGGCTATTTCACTTATTTATTATATTTATGAGTAGGAAATAATATTCAGGCATAAACCGATACCTCGCACGTATTTTGTAATAACCCCAAATTCCCAGCTTTACAGTTAAGCGTTACGAACACCTGAATTGTAATATAATAGTCACTTTTAAGGGTTCCGTAGTACGCTTGCTTTTGTGAATATGCGCAATTTATTTCGCCATTGTAACGTTCAATGGAGAAGACACGAGGGAGATTGTTTGGGCTGGAAACTGTCACTCAAATTTTTTTTTACACTATAAAATGGTTATACTATAACAACACACTATAGACTAAAATGAGATGTTATTGCTTATTAAAGTTGTGATATCCATGTTATTGATGTGTACGGTACAGTCACGGGGCGGTAAAAAGTTGAAAGTGCCGTGTTTAAGAAGTTTACAAAAGCTATAACCTATACTTTATACATAAAGCAAAAGGTCACCTAACACGAAATCTCGAAAACCGCGGGTACGAGGACAATAAGAAGCCAGCGTTGGCTTCGTCTGCATCTGTCTTAACGATCAAAATCCGTACTAGTGATACCATTTTTATTTTTTTTTGGCGGCTATTATCATAGTTTTGTTCCTTATCGCCATTACAAAATTACCTTAATTGTGAATTAATGCAACCTCACCTTAATTTCTCCTGTTTATCTTTATTATCTAGGCGGCAGCGTACAAGGTTTCTTTGGTAAAAGTTAATTTATGCTAATGTTGCATTGTTAGTTTCGAAAGCACGGCTCGGCTTGTCGACAAAAAGTCATCGGATTGAGGTCAAATTTGGTGGTCATTATCGTTCTGCGTTGACGTACCGTCAACGCATAATGGCTGCATTTTTATAGTGCAGTTTCGATGTCAAAATAAACTCTTTTTAGGGTTCCGTACCTCCAAAGGAAAAAAAAGGAACTCTTATAGGATCATTTCTTTGTCTGTCCCTCTGTCTGTCAAAATACTTTGCCATAGAATTTGATTGCGTCGACAGAAACAACAATTGTTTGCCTAAGTCGTATTTTAATCGTATTTCTGTGTCGCGACAACAATATACTATTACATGTTCTTTTTCATCTGTTAGAAATCCATTTGATCAACGTCTTATCGATACACAAGAGTTCTATGTTATTTCAAATGCGTTAATGATGTTTCAGAAAGATTAAATGTCGTATCTATAAATTGGTCCGAAACTAACATCGTTCTTCAATTTGCCCCTTTTATAGAATCACATAAATCTGTCGTTGACTCGGTTTACGACTCTAGAGCTTTCGATGAATACATAAGAAGCGGGGTAATAGTTTCAACTGGATGATTGCCTACAATATCTAAGCTTCTCTAGTTTACTTCACAGTCAATACAATAATAATTATTAATAACCCTTTTAAGTAGTCTACAAAAGACATAGCTTAAATTTGAACTATCAGTCTTTTGTAGACTACATAAAAGGGTTATTCCGAAGATGTACCAGTGCTATCATTGTATCAGTGATAACAGTAGAATGCCTGACAAAGAAGCCTAAAACTTTTCATTAAACCACATTGTCGGGAAGAATATCATAGGTTAACTTAGTTAGCTTTGGTAAAAAATAAAGAAAAAACATATAGTTAGAGCGTTATGAAATATTTTTATCCTATGTAACAGTTTTGCGGTTAATATAAGCGCATATGAGAGGGGAATTATTCAGGCGATGGGCTGCTAGTGATCAACGCGAATGCTGGAATACTTTTCCCGCATTCTCGTACGTCTCTCTGCGCTCGAGTCAGAAATATTACAAAGTTGCTTGCGCTTGAGTGTAATTTTTCCTTGTTGGCCAATTTAAGAATAGTAATAACAAAGTGACATTAGTTTGACTTATAATAATGAAACAGAGGGGAAAGCGCTGAACTGGATATGAAGATGAATGTTACTGCGCCTGTTATATCTTTGGAACCTGTATTGTAAGCGCCAGGCACTGTTTAGGTTCTAAGTTCTTTGCAACGCGATGGAGTCAACATGTGTAAAACCGTGGCCTACTAAGAGAGATGACTGCATGGTATTTTTTACGCGATAACGTCTAATAAATCGATCAACGCTGGCTGCACGCATAAAAAACATGATTCATTTTCACGTTGCACCAGAGCCGAGCATATAAGCGAAAGCGCGGATCAAGCGATAGAGAAGCATGATAGGCCTAGGTTTTCGGCGTTATCACGTAAAAATATCGTCCGTAAACCGACTTTATAGACAACTAGATTTTTTAAAAGAATTTAAGAAAGTAGAACTTATAGTAAAATTTAACTATCGTGTTAACATTGCATTGACTGGCGTTGGCACAGTGAGCCTGCCTTCCCCTCCGGGGGTCATGACTTCGATTCTCACCTCGTGTATATTATATTTATGTATATATTTATATATTTCTACAAATTTGTTTGTAGCAGGCGTATGTTACCTGTAACACAGGCATTATGTTGTCTACCTTACGATCATACCTCCGTGTGTCATATAGTCCTGTATATGTTTTTTAAATTAATTTATAAACATAATGAGCGCAATCCTATACGTACCAATCGCTCGGCAGCCAAGCTGCAATCGCGCAGCATGTGCGCGCAAAAAAATTCATGCCAAATATACGTGCCCTTACGGCGTGTAATAAAGCTGCTGGTTTTATGGAACAACCGCCTCGCCGTAGCATTGGTCTGCGAGTATTTAAAGTGAGGTACGCGTAATGTTGGACCGTATTAAACGTTGCGTGCGTGATGGCTATCTAAGCGTTCGAGCAATTGCCTTGTTTGTCGTACAGTACGGCGCAAGACCATTACTTAGCTTTACTGTCCACGTATATATGTGCCTATAAACAAACGACGCAGTAGGCAAATAAGCAATTTTCCATTCTGACATATTCCACGATGAGAGGTAGATAGTGCACTTGGAGATCCTACCGTTTCGATAAGTTTTTCGATGATTCTATCAAAGTCGTTCAAATAATTATTACTATTATTGCATTGGTGTAATCGTAGTAAAATTGCATATAACATTTTTTTTCTATTTTATTTTAATGCTAATATCGTCATTGCCACGCTAGTGAAGTTTGTTTCTTGACTTCGAAGTCCACACTGGGGTCGAAATTTGAACTAAACACCTAATGGAATACAGTCTATCCTTTTACATTTGAGCTACCCTGACAGTTATACGCTGTACAAGGATTTTCTTTATCCATTGGAAGTCGTACGGTAGTATGGGACACGCTGATATTACCAGACCTCCCACTAAGAATCCATTAGAAGTTCCTTAACCCCCCCTTCAGGATGTCCACGCAAAGTTGGGTAATAACCCAAGCCGGATGCGACAAGGTAAATTACTTCATTGAATTGTTTATACTATTAAAGTGCGTATAGTTTAAAATTGCACGCCCTTCCACTGAAATCCATTATTTTAAAATGTGAGAATAAATATTAATTGCAACGCTTGATATTGTGTGTGCGCAGCGATTTTATTGTTAACTCAAACTCAATCACTGCAAAGTCAGCTAATCGCGCGATCTGCTCAACGGAGTTAAACAGTTTTGCGGTATGGAGGGTCGTGCATTTTTAGACTGTACGCACACTACAATGTTCCCGGGTACGAATATATAAAGGTGAAGAGTTTGTATGTTTGCTTGAACGCGGTAATCTCAGGAAATACTGGTCCGTATTTGATAGAATCCAGTTGTGAATAATGCCGGAGCCAGACATAGCTTTATTTGAATAATCATTTTAATAATCGTGTAGTGTAGCCGGGAACTTTGTGTAGCTGCGCAAAACATTGTAGAACTTTGTAGTCTTTAAGGACAAAAATGTACAAACACTTGGAGCTACATATACATATGTCTGGCTCCGGCATTACAGGTATTTGAGAATAGCTATTCGTGTTACATGGGGCCCGAGAATGTGATTTTAAATTCTAAGCGTATCCCCAAAAATGTGATTTTAAATATAAGCGATGAATTCAAAATACGCCAGGAACAAAATATTTTGGCCCCGAGTGAATTAAAATTACTGTATGCTTAGAGCCTCAATAGCTCAACGGTATAAGGTATTGACTGAAATCCGCAAGATACCCGGTCCAAACCCCACTGTTGTTGGGGTATTGTCGCACCCACTCCTAATACAGGTTTTTAATTTAAGCTTAGTAGGAGGGGAAAAAGGGAATATTAGACATACCTAAAAAGTATTCCTAATATTCTATTTGAAAAAAAAAACATGTCAAATATATCTTTAGGTAGTAAATTAAGTCGCTTCCTTGTATGCATAGATCTTTTCAACTACGCAATAGATCAATATGTCAATAAACCAATTCAAGGAGAAAGATGAGCACGTCCCTTACCCAGTCAAGGTGCCCGTACCTCAGCCCTACCCCGTGGAGAAACACGTGCCATACCCCGTTGAAGTTAAGGTGCCCGTTCCCCAGCCCTACCCAGTTGTGAAGCATGTCGGTGTTCCCGTCAAGGTGCCAGTTGACAGGCCTTACCCCGTGCACGTACCTGCTCCCTACCCAGTTGAGAAACCAGTGCCTTACCCAGTGCACGTTGAGAAACCAGTGGCCTACCCCGTCCATGTGCCCGTAGACAGGCCTTATCCCGTGCCCGTTGAGCTATTCATGACAATTACCCTCTGTTTCAAGGTGTTAGTAGGTACCTGCCTAGCCAAATCTGGTATGATCCTACTAATGCGGCTTTAGATGTCCTCTCTAATAATGAACTTATGATAGTTCTTGACAAGCAAAGGTCTTTTAGTAGGTTGTACAGGGATTTTGCTGGTATGCCCCTTGCTCCTACCTCTACCGCGTATAAACTGGTTTTATACTAAGTAAAGTACTAAGTGAAGGACGAATTATTTGTCTGTTTACACAAGACATGAGAATGTTTTTTAGAAATTTTTAAAAATCTATGCAGTTATACATACAAAAAAAATGTAGGGTCTGTAGCGTCGAGATTATTTTTTACTGAATGCTTATGACCTTAGTCGTAAGGTTGTAGAGATCATAGGGGTTTCAAAATGACGTCAGATGGCAATCGGTCATCTTAACTCGCCCCACAGCCACATCCTCTGCAATCTAAGAGGGCCCAGGTACTTAACCGGGATAACGCTAGGAAGAAGAAGATAATAAACACTATCACTGAGTTATATTAGTCGTGAGATTGTAAAGATACTATGTTCCTGGGGTGAAATCTGACAGCAGTCGGTAATCTTAACTGTTCCAGCAACAATCATCTGCAATTTAAGCGGACCCTGATACTAGAGCTGATTATATCCAGGAGCTAGGAAGAAGGAACACTAGTGTGAAGATATCGTGATAGGTGACCCTTCGGTATTATTATTCCAATGCTCCCCGGTTTCGCACATATAAAATATGCATTATACTACATATAAACATTCCTCTTGAATCACTGTTTATTGATGAAAACTGCTTCGGGTGACAGATCTCGGCGATAAGCGTGAGTCCAGGGATGTGCGGCCTGAGCTGTTTGTGCGTAGCAACTCAAACAATGTGCCATCTTATATCGTGCCCTGCGTGCCGTAATACCTGCACGCAAGAGAACCTGATGGCTGCCACTCATAACGCAGTTGATGTGGCCAAGTTCTGGGTCGACACAATTTAGTGCTTGTAATCATGAACTCCTAAACGATTACATCCGTACACATTGAACTGTTTAACTCCTTAAACTTTACGACCTGTTCCAACCGTATATTTACTTACGCTTGTTTATTTTCCTGTAAAGGACTTTTGCTTTTTAAAGAATTGCTGTGGTTGTCGATTCCAGGTATATAAGTCAATTAAGCCAGAAGCTGTTTTATTCAATAAGACTTTTTCAAGCTCTCTTGAACCGTCAAATATAAAACTACCACTGACTCAGGAAAGTCCCACCAAGAGAATCAGCAAGAAACTCGTTAGTCGTTCTTCTGAAAATTGACATCTCTCTTCATACCTTACGAGCGTAGGACCAATGAAGAATATTTCAAAATAGTTATTGTATAAATTCAAATCACCATCCGAGCTTTTCCTATATAGGTTTTATACAACCCGCCTATATAAAGAGTTCATATTTGGTGGGGATATTGTTACGGGGTTACCACCCCGTATTGTTGGAGTCTTGATACAAAAATATACTTTGATTGAGCGGCTTAATTAAAACGTAGGTATAAATAATTAGCAAGATGACGCATCTTGCTAATCTTACACATCGAGGTATAAGCCGAATCTTAGCCTGCATCATTATCTCGTTATTTATATCATTACATCAGCACCTCGAATTGCTGTGGGGCGAGTTAAGATGATCGATTGCCATCTGACGTCATCCTCGGAACCCCCACGATCTCTGCAACCTTACGACTAATATCACTTAGTGACATTAATCGGGTCCCACTGTTTTACGTGCCTTCCGAAACACGGAGATATTTGAAAATCAGTGTTAGAATTGATCACCTATTTGGCACTTGGCCGTGGTAAGAACTGGTTAACCTAGCGATATCGACTCTAAAGTCGACCACTGATTAGGTTACCATCTCTGCAATCTCAGGATTATCACTTAGTGACATCAATTGGGACCCAAGTGCCTTCCGGAACACGGAGTAAGTCGAATTTAAAAAAAAACTAAATAGACATGATTCGCTTTAAAATGCAAGCCCCTCCCAAAATATTCACCTCTATATGCAAAATAGAACCTAGACGTAAACACACAAGCTCGTCAATATCATTGGCTCTCAGTGTGGTTGATATTGAGTTTACAATAAAACGCTGCACACACACAAGCAAGCGTTACTATTAATTAGTGTACGGGCGTGCATATTTAGACTGAAACATCATATAGAAGCATGAACCAGCAGTAGATGTACAGCAGCCACTTATAAGGTAGCGCCACACTTGCAGTCCCTTTGGTCTGCAGCCGAATTGGGCCGGCAACGGGTACCCGGACGCGCCGGCCCAATTCGGCTACAAGCATGACGCTACCTCTAATTAGAAAGACAGGAGTAAGAGAAAGGGATGGAGTAAAAGGATATAAGGGTAGATAGAGAGGGGAGAAATAAAGCGGCTGTCACAGACAGTATAGGGGGAGTGACAATAGCAGCTAGGGTGCTCCGAGGTCGCGTACCCGGAGTGAATCTGACCAGTTATCGGACAGATAAAGGTATATCCACCCCCTCGGAGTGTTATTTAATATAATATTTCTTTTTAAAGAATATTAGTAATCATTTATAGGTATGTCTAACATTACCGTTTCCCCTTCTACTTCTTAATTTAAAGCTTGTATTAGACCTCATTCGTACGAGAGTTAAAAAAGCCTTGCGTTAAATCTTGGCGTTGGCGATTCTTCAACGTCGTGGATACGAAAATATACCGTATATGTGTATATATAGCGTTGAAATCAGAATTTGATAAAACAAGCGTCGCTTTATAAAAGAGCTGCCGTGTGAACGCAAGCTTGGGAGTTCGTATGTATTTGAACGCTTTTTTAACGCGCGGAGTGGGTGCGACTATTCTACAGCAGCGTCGTGGTTTGAACCGGGTACTTTGCAGATTTTAATCCATCCCTTCTACCACTGAGCTACTGAGGTGCAATAGTATAAATAAAATGATTAAAAATAAATATTTCCCCGTTGAGAGTTTATTCTAGTATATTTTACTTTGATTTTTTTATGCAGATATCTATCTTCTTAAAACATTCCGCAAGAGGAAAAAAGAAATATATTTATTATATTTACACAATAAATCCATGCCCACATACATTGTAAGTGAACGTTCCTATTAATTCAAATCTGATGCGTGCTTACCTTTATGTCTATAGTCTAAATAATTATCATTTACTGTTAAGAATTTAATGAGACAAGAACTTGATTACACTTTGTCTTTATTAATTTCAAGGACCTAAGTGAATAAACACTCCCATATTTCACACATTTCTTATATCGATACCTCCCACGTAAATTGTTGTAACCCCAAATTCCCAAGTTCACGGTAGAGCATTACAATCGTGTAAATTGAAATAAAAAACCTCATTATATCACACATTAAATACTATTGTATACAATAATATAATAAAAAGTGACTGTTATATTACAATTCAGTTGTTTGTAACGCACTACGGCAAAGCTGTGAATTTGGGGTTACAACAACTTACGTGGGAGGTATAACAACCAATAGAAACGTCATGTTACCATCATAGTGCTGTCAATGATGGT
>JANCMC010033613.1:26711411-26826519 GCA_024363005.1 Charaxes varanes | reverse complement strand
TCCTTAATTTCTCACGTTAGTCATACATTGTGCAATATGCGGAACTGAAGGAGCCATTCATATGTTAGTCACACTAACATATGAATTTGTATGTTATATGTTGTTTTACTAAACCTTAAATTTTATTGAAAAAAAAATATAGTCTTCCCCTAAATTAAAACAAACTTTTTAAAACACGTTTATTTGTAAACCGTATTGCAAATTATGCATGGCTGTGCCCGCGACTTTATCCGCGTAAAATGAGACCAAAATAATAAGATTCAATTTTAACGATATGTTATATAGCCTATAGCCTTTCTCGATAAGCCGGCTGTTTAACACTGAAAGAATTTTAGGACCAGTAGTTCCTGAGGTTAGCGCGTTCAAGCAAACAAACAAAAAAACTCTTCAGCTTTATATATTAGTATATAAGGATAAAAATACTGAGTTAGTCACTATCTTATAATTATTGTGGAGATGTATCAAACCAAACAAAGATTAGGCATTGTAAATTATTGTCTTGAAAAGGTGATTTACCTTGACTTGCCTTTTCCCACTAAGAAGTAGATTCTTACAGATTTTACGATTCATAAAAGCTTGTAAATGTCTTTCGAATAAAAATGCATCATTTTATTTTGTACTAGCTGTTTCCCGCTACTTCGTCCGCGTAAAATTAGGTGAAAATATTTAAGGTTATGATATACAGCCTTCCTCGATAAATGTGCTATATTACATACGTAAATTGAAAGATTTTTTCTAATTGGACCTATAGTTCCTAAGATTAGCCGCGTTCAAGTAAACAAACAAACTCTTTAGCTTTATATAATATTAGTATAGATGCTTGCTAATTGAATATTTTTATTTCTTTTTTTAAAGGTGAAAGTGTTCCCGTTATGAAAGGTCCTCCTTGCGTGTCACCGGAAGTGTACTCCACTGAGAACCACAAAAGGCATACACTTTTCGCAGGCACACACGTGATTCAAACCAGGTTCTATGGCAATAATCAGGTACCGAAAAATGCTCTGCTTTTTCTTATGACGTTGTATACGTATGTAAATTTTTAGACTTTTGTTGATTTCTCCTTAAATTTATGGGACCACCTGTAAAGTATGGTCTATCAAACAAAAAAATAATCCTCAAAGTCGGTTCAAAAATGGCAGAGTAATTGCGTAACTAAAAAATAAATAAATACGAACGATACGAAGTCGAATTGAGAATCTCCTCTGTTTATGAAGTCGGCTAAACAAGAAAAATGTATTACTGTGTTTAAATCCGAAAATAATATCTACGATCAAAAAAAAAATGGCCAAACGATCCAAACAAAGATCTACGATCATCCTTTATAAAGTCTGTCTCTAGATTAAGCTCAGAGCGAACAAATAAAAAGAGAGACGCACAGCTGTGTAGTGTTTGGTTATTGTTATTTCTTATACTAATATACAATTATATTTTTTTAATTGGTGTAACGTAGATACTTGAACTGTGTAATTTCAATTTAGAAACTGCATATTCATCTCTATCTTTGTGCAAAATAAGTCCTTAGTCTGGCTGGAGCCAGATATAGCTTCATTTGAGTGATCATGTAGCCAAGCAAGGGACTTTGTTTAACTGTACAAAGTTTTATAGTACTTTGTGGACTGCACGGAAAAAAATGTACAAACACTGAGCTATTTTTGGCTCGGATATATAAAAAAACCGAGCGTGCTTTGGCCACACAACTGAAGTAAAACGTCTTTAGGTCCATCTATATGTATTTATATATATGTAATATATACATGTGTATACATATATTAATTTGCTACAAATATTTAAATTTATTGAGGGTTTTTATTAATAAATTAATATTTTTGAACACATTTTTTTTTAAATTATCGGATACAACATTAATTACTGTGATTAATTGTAAGACAGAGATAATACGCTTATAGGATTAGAAATAAGATAATATACGAAACGTATCTCTCTCTACCTACAGTAACTTATGTTTCCTTCTCAAGTTCCGTTCGCCTCGCCCGATCACACTTTTCGTAACGCTCTCATCAAGCATTGACCAGCCTCGGTAGCCGTACGGTAAATCCATGGAATACTAAGAAATTCGCCTCTTTCCTTTTGATCGCTGTAGTTCATTTCTACATAGTATTAAATCTAAATAATGTTTGATTTATAGATATATCCTCTGTAGGAAATAAGGTATTGTATGTAATAGTAATTGGCTGGTATTCAATAGACCGTAAAAGTGTGACACAAGTCTATCAAGGTGGTGGGCGCCTGGTAACTGCCGATATACAAGAAAACTGGCTTACAGAAATGCCTTAGTAAATAAGTGATATACTTGCCTGTACTGGCACTTACCTGTACTGGTACTTTGATAGAGTTACCGGTTCGATTCTCACCTCGAGTCTGGGTGTTTTATTATATTAAAAAAAAAGTGTGTATAACAGGCGGTTGTTACCTATAACACAGGCATTAATTTGTCTACCTTGGGAACAGGCGCCCGTGTGTCATATAGTCCTGTATATATTTAATATTATTATTATTATCTTAACAATTTGGTGTACTTCTAATGCATATTTTACCAAAAATATTAGCCACAACCTCCTCTATGTAAATTATAATTGTGCCAAATTATATTAGAGGGAAGTTATTCTTTTATTAATGATACAGATTGAATAGAAAAACACGTTTGTCTATATATGAAAAGTCGATATAGAAACGTTAAATAATTGTAATATAATTTAACATTTGCATATCTCGTTAAGACGTCGATTCATTCATATATATTCATAAAATCACCCGTAAGTATGTACTAGAAAACTAGTTTTTGTCTAATATTTGTGAAAAAGGGAGTAAGAGTAAAATGACACGCCTTGATATGAATATTATTTATTTTATGTATTTCTTTTGTATGTATTTCTTGTATATGACATGATGAAATGCATCATGTCATAAGAAATACATACGTGTACATGAACGCACCCACAAATTTCTGAGCATTGACCATAAAAAATTCCTGGGCGATTAATAAAATTCATTTTGCTTGCATATGATTAAAAGTAATAATCAGAGCATGGACTGGACTTACATATAGGGTGGTGGAACTAAAATGGAGAGAGAGGAGGCAGTACGCGGAAGATGGTGATGAAAGATGGTCTACGAACCTACCTGAGTGGTGGCCTAAATTGGGTTGAAGAAACCCTGGTCGTACCGTGGCTCGATGGGTCGATGATGTGAGGAGAGTGGCTGGACGAGGTTGGCAAGGAATAGGGGAGAGTGGCAGAAGTAAAGGAAGGCCTATGCCCAGCAGTAGGTTGTCAAGGGCTGAAGATGATGATGATGGACTGGACTTAACTATTTATATGTATATATTTCTACATAGAAAAAATATTTGTGTATAAAAGACGGCTGTTACCTATAACACAGGCATTAAGTTGTCTACCGAAGGAACAGACGTCCGTGTGTCATATAGTCCTATATATATTTATTATTTTTATTTAGTTATGCGTGTACATACATTTCGAAAATTCTCCCCTGCTACTAAGCTTAAATTACAAGCTTGCGTTAGTGGTGGATGCGAAATTACCCCAGCGATTTCGGGCTCTGAACCGGATACCTAGCGGATTCAGTCCATCGTTTTTAGCGTTGAGCTATTGGTTTTAAATACCATAACGAAATATATTTTTTTAAGCAGTCAGGAGAAATTCAATTACCTTGCATAAATTCGCGAACAAAATGACGAAAAATATTTGCAATATTGTACATTGAATGCTCATACAGTTTACAATATTGCAAAAGAACTTTTTAACCTATCGATCTACTCAAATGCCGGTTACTTAGCTTAATTAGTGGCAGACCGCAGTCGGTCATCCTAACTTATTGCTTCAACATCCTCTACAATTTAAGCGAACCCTGTTACTAGACTGGAAAAACGCTTAGAAAAGGCTGCTACGAAAAGCCAACGAGGTTGGGACATACACCAACCTCTAAGGTTCTCAGTTCGTCAAAATTTATTTATATAGATTTATTTTATGAATAATTAGGTTATCCATCATTTTTTTATATGCATATATTAAAAAGGGGCAAACGGGCAGGCGGTTCGACTAACTACCGATACTCGTGGACATGTGCATCGCCAGAAGGCTCGCAGCTCCATTCATTTCCTCAAAATCCTACCTAATCACACATTCGGTCTAGTTAAATGTACATAGAATAAAATAAATAAAGATACATAGGACTATATGACACACGGACGTCTATTCCTAAGGTAGACAACTTAATGTGACGTCATATGTTAAAAATAAAAATATTCAAAAAAATTGAAAAAGATAGCTCATTGATACACAGATTATGGACAGAATAAGTTTTTTAAAAAAATCTATACTAATATATAAAGCTGAAGAGTTTGTTTGCTTAAACGTGCTAATAATCTCAGGAACTACTCGTCCAATTTATAAAATACTTTCTGTGTTAGTTAGCGCATTTATCGAGGAATATTTATATACTATATAGCGTCACGCTAAAATTGAATCTGTTTTATTTTGCCTAATTCTACGCGCACGAAGTCGCGGGCAAAGCTAGCATATATAGGATGCGAACTAAAAATAACAATAATTTTTGAGCTTCGCTCATACTTAATAGCGTATATTTACCAGTAAAACACTTATCACCTGCTCGTTTGCCCCTTATAACATTAAAAAAAATCTAACTTTGGTGACCCGGCAGCCAGTTTGCCCCTTGTAATGTAAAAAAAGATACTTCTCTTTTCATATAATTATTTCTGAAGACGTGTATTTTGTATTTGTTTTTTTTTTAATGGTAAATATATTCTCTAATGTAGCTTATGCACTGTTACAGACACGTACGATTCGCCTCGGTTATGCTGATCTTATTACTGGTCAGCTCTTGGGCGACCACTATCTACGTCTCTGTCCTTGTATCAAAGCTTGTTTTGTAAGAACGTATGAAATCGCATCTATACAAGCTGTGTCCTCCGTCTTCATCCATGTACAACATGCAACCTACTTTGCCCAAGTTCATCTTTGCGCCCCCGGTTATTAAGATTTTGTCATAGGTACTCTTTCGCTTTTATATGTTTATAAATATAATTCGACTGTACGTGTGTATGTCACTAAACTCCTACTAAACGGCTGTACCGATTCGAATGATTTTTTTTGCATGCGCTTAGATGGCGCTCTGGATGGTTTAAATTCACAAATCAGCCCGGCAGAAAGCACTGCAGTCGGTATCTCGGCTATCTTTTAATCTATGTCTAAGTTTGGGCAGGACAATGTCTGCCGGTATTAGTTAAGCTTATATTTTAAGAAACTAATGTATGCGACTCGTCGCCGACATCTCCCATAGCATGGAGACAAACCCCGGTGGTTCCACTGTGCTATATTGATCAGAATAATTGTAATGTCTCGTTAAAATGTTAAATAAATAAAAAAATAAATAAAAAAATAAAATGTATACTAACCGGGGATCGAAACTGCAACTTTTTTGAAAGTGCTTTTAATTAAAAACTTATTGATTTTGTAGGTAGGTACTGTTCTTCATAAATGATACACATTTAACAATGTGGTTATCATATTTTTGTACTGGCCGATATACTTCTCCTATGGCAAGGATACAGGATCATGAGATAGTTAAAGAAATATAAATGCATATATTACTATTTATTTTTATATGTTTAAAAGTTAATTATTTTTTTATCATAAAGGTGCTTATAAACACGTGCATCTAACATAAATCCCTAATCTCGTGTGCATTTTCCATTATACCAGTTATATATGTATATTTGGTACAATTATTATCATTTCAATATAATAATATTTAATAATCTAAAAAACATTGAAACTTTTTTAGCTCCTGTTAATTTACGCCGTCAGAGGAGTTACTCTGGAGTTTCTTTATTTTTCTGTCAGAAAATCTTAACATCAGACATTTTTCTAATTTATTTGAATAAGAACATCCATCATCTTCGGATTCTAAAACACAGTAAAAGGAAAAAGTTTAGTATTCGCATTTAAAATATAACTCCACATTATATATTATAACTTTACCTATAATCTAAATTTAGGCGTTCCCGAAACGGTCAATTATACTGCGCAATATCGCGTATTGTGCAATATTATTGACCGTAAAGTTAATATTGAAGATTGTGCAATTGAACGAAAGTTTCTGCGAGTTTAATTTTTATTGCGCCATATTATTCCATTGCTTCCTGTAGAGCTATTAACTCATTAGTGTGCAGTATTTTCCGTCTGTGTTTATGTCTTGACGAAGAGTAGTAGTGCATGTGCAAAAATGGCAGAAAAAGAGAATTTAAAAGTTAGGTTATTATAATATAAACAATGGGCTGTCCGTATTAGTGTGCATTATTATTAATGGTTTGTATTCTAAGCGCCATTCAATATTATTGTACAATGTAATTGTAGGTCTAGGGAACGCATTATAACGGAATCAATATTAGTTATGCGACTCGACTTGGATTCTGCGACTCGTTAGATAGGTCCCTTAATTTGGTAAATAATATGTGATAATATAAAATGAAAAATAAACATGCAGTTAACCTTAATAAAAGTATAATGACTTCTTAAAATGAGATAATAAGGGTTAATGTAAAAAAAGACGAGTCACCGTTTTGAAGTTCTTGAAAGCATGCGCTAATTTGGTCTTTTAATAAAGTCCGCGATTGTTGCGATGTTACTGATGATTGTATCTTATTCCATAGTTCCGCTTCACGGGGGATACCCCTAGAGTCCACCTGTAAATTATTACGCAATAGAACAATTATTATAGAGGCCATTTTTAATGTTTATGTCACTGCTATTAATCAACCTACCACTTGTAGATTGGCGAATACGCATTGACTGAGGCACTGAAACGAATAAAGTATTAATTATATAATCAATTTATTTACACTGCGAACAGTAGATTGTTGCACTGAGCGCAAAGTGAGTTATTAAGGGACGAGTGTGTATGTTTTGTCTAAAGTAAATTAACACGTGTGCATCAATTACTCACTAGCGGGGTGCGTAATCTACTTTTCTTTCAAGTACATTGCTGTCTAATACCATTTTTTGAACTTTTATTGCTAAATATGAAGTATCAAAGTTTTACAATTGTATAGAATGCGCGCCATTTCATTTTTTTTTTGAATTTATTAGCTCGATTTTTATTTTCAGCCAGTATGTTTTTGATCCATTGCATACATTAATGGGAGACATTAAAACTCTGTAGAATTGTGCAACAATGATCATTCAAGTTTCCCGCAGTGTCTTGGTTTTAAGCAGAAAATACGTCCTTAGTAATCGTTTTTTTATTGATTAATGTTAAGATCACTGCTTAGTTGAAAGAAAAGGAAGTTTGTGGCACCTGATCAGTGTCGCCCTTATTTACCAGGGGCTCTTTACGCTTAGTTCTTGTGGAATTTCGATACTTCAAAGTAAAATTCGCATTGCCCATGGCTGGACGAGGTACTGCATTAATAAACCTTCCACTATCACCCCTGTATCCATCAGTATAGCCGTCAGAATTTAACCCGTTTGTAATATACCTCTGATCACTGAAATTTACATTACGTCGTTCGTGATTGTATGGATTCATCTCCTGGTCCATGTTAGTGTCTATGCGAGCGTTTTCATTTCTATATCCATTTTCTTCTGATCGCCTTTGTCGTCTTGGAATATCTTCCCGTGATTTATCATTTACCGAACCGCAAACCTCTAGAGCTGCACCGACTTCATCTTCCAATAGATGAACATTTCCGTCGCTTAAACAGGTTACTAGACCTGGTAACAATAAAATTGCTACCACTAATCCTGCCATAGCTATACTAACTCTTGGGCAGTAAATAGGGTTTTATATAATGTGTACGGGAAGCGGTATTCATTACTGGTGACGGGTTGCTGGCAGGTTAATGATCATTAAATTAGAAATTAATTGAAAGCGCAACAAAAGATTGTTATTTGTGTAGCTGTACTTACATGGGATAATTTTCAACCTGGTACTTTATTCTACGCAACTAAATACAATGGTACACACGAAGAAGGTCATGAATTTATTATTGGGGCTTACACTTTATTAGCAGCGCTTAATAAAAATACGAAAACATTACTTAATCCTCTGGCGCAGCGACCCATAGTGCTTCTTAGTCTTCGATATAATAGCGCCGCCGGCTTCTGTCTTGAGCTACCACCTGCCACTCAGCAACCTGGAGCTTGCACAGGGCAGATTATAAGAGCATCCTTTCAAAGGTATCGAGGTCGACCGACAGTTCAGCGGCCAATCGGTGTCCCAAGATATACGTTCTTAACCTGACGATCCACTCTCTGGAGAGAATGGGAATTAATAAACCAAACCCTATCTTAGGTACATTATTTTATATTGTCTTATGGAGGATGCAGTGGTAAAAGTGGTCGGCATTTCAGTCGATCGCTAGGTTAAGTGCTGCGACGTGTTGCGAAGTGGTGCGACCGGGTGGTAGATGGGTGACCATAATTATTAAAAATCTAATTCAAATTCTTAACAAAATTAAACCATATGAAATAATATCATGCAGCCAGAGCAACTTAACTTAGTGATCGACTCAAATGCCAACCACTGATTAGGCCACGACCTCCTCCATGGCCACTGGCTCTTGAAATACAGTTAATTCTAGCTTGGAAGCCAGGGACTCATGATCAATATGTGTCACGCCATATTTTTACGCCAATAAAGGATATTTATTATTATTACTATACTATTATTCGTTATGTCTTAGATGTGATCTTAATTTCAGAGCGAATCCTCACAATCACCTATTTCACAATAAGAAGATCATTGCTAGTATCGACAACTTTGTTAGTGCACTAAGGTTGAAACACAAAATACTGTCAATAGATTGTATTTTATCGATGGTGTTAATAATGTTGGCTTTTGCACACAAACTATACGCGGTATCGCTGGCAAATTTCTACAATAGTGTCAAAACATTTTATGTCTATTAGTACTAAGTAGACTTAAATACATATTTATTTGATCTTTTGTCACCCTTTGTGTTGGCGATTTACAGGACGTTCAATGATTATATTATTATAAGATTCATTGTATAACATTCACTTCCGCACATTCAATTATTAGAATAATAGTGTTTTGAATACCTCATTGGGGTGGGGGTTCCTGCGCTTCTTCTGATGAAGAGTCCATGAGATGTACATGTTACACCCTTGCCAACGATGCCCTGTATGCCGATCTCGTAGCGAGCTTATATTGAAGGACCCCGGACGGGTCCGCGATACGCGAGAGTTTAAAAGCCGTTTTATAATAAGCATTTCATATGTGTTTAAATCTTTATTGCAGGTGATAATTTACTTCGAAGCGACGACGGAAACCTTGACGAAGAGGTTGTTAGGACGTGCCGCAAGCTCCGGCCGAGCGGACGACAACGAAGATACCATCAAACTGCGGCTCAAGACCTTCCTGGACAAATGATTGTGAAGTAAAGTATCGATTTGTAGATATCAATAGGGGCGGCAAATTTAAGTAGCCTTTAAGCGACAACTGTGTAAATCCGCTTTAGTGCCACCTGTTCCTCGGCCTACCACTCGGCCATTGTTCCATATAGTCGCAACATTGGCCCACCATTGTGAGTACATTCATGCCATATGCCCAGCCCATTCTCACTTGAGCTGGAATTCGCTCGAATGGACCCTTAAAAGTAGGCCGATATCAGGACTTCTTGGATGCCCACCGATGGCCGCCGAATATGCAATTATTAAAAATAATAATTTCGACGTTACAAACAGACCTTTAAGATTACCGTTAAATGATAAGTGTACGATTTTCTGAAACTAGATCGGGATAACGTTAAGTAGACGAAGATAATTGATTGGTATGATGAACTACAATTAGTGCACCCTTATAAACTTAGCCCTAAGTCGAATAAATTATAACCAGGAACATTAAAAAAACTCACAAGTCTTACAAAAACCTAAGTGAACAAATTTGTTTCGATTTGAAAATGCTCGGGTAATTTCATGGGCTATCGTAATGTCACTTGTAACGCATACTTTACTAGAACGGTATTTAGAATACTAGACATGTCTCAGAATTTTTCAAGGATTTAACAAATCTAAAAAGGGAAAGATCACCTAACAGGCAATCTCGACAACCGCGAGACGTACAAAGACGAAATTTGGGAAGGTGAACATTGAGAAAACTGAAATAATGTATCGAGATAACACATTCTTATGTCTAATTGGGACACAATAACCAGAGGGTTATTGGAGAGGCAAAGATAGCCAGGAAAAACAAATAAAGTAGACGTATCCAGTTAGATTGGGCTGCTTTTAGAAAACTATCTCACATAAGGTGACATTCCAGTGTGTCTAGAATGGAAATTATTCGACAAATTGTCAAATTAGCACTACACTGCCCACGATGACTTATGAGCAGAAACAAAATTATAATTTTTAAACAATATAAATTTTAAAAATTTTAATTTGCTCTCCCAGCGTCTGTGTTCCCAGACGACGACACCATGAGTATATTTAAGGCAAGAGTGAATGGGTTCATTCTGTGCAAGCACGTTCCACCGTGGACCGCATCTACATTTAACATCAAGTGTGACTGCGGTCAAGCGCATGCCTATCTTCAATTTAAAAAAAAAAGTACGGGAGGGATCGATGCTAATTTTGTAGACACTAAGCCGTTATGGGGAGCAATTGAATTACATAGATTAGATGCAGAAACGAAAAAAGGTTATTTTAAGGTCATTTATACATAGCGAAGTTTCTACTTACGATTACTATATATAGACCTTCCGAGGAACAACTGTCGGCGAGTCGCGGCCGCCACCAAGATTTTCCTTTGCGGTGGTTGAGCATATCGACCTTCGCTGCCACCTTTCATTCCTCGCCGAAACTTTACACCTTGGTGTGCCTTTCCACACCGTGTTTAAAGAATAATTAGTTGCTCTTCCTTCTTCTTTAATAATATTAGTAAATATTATTAAAGAAGAAGGAAGGCCGTAAAACAGTGTGTCCAGATTAATGTCACTGAGTGATATCAGTCGTGAGATTGCAGAGCTTGTGAGGGTTCCGTGAATGGCCATAGCACTGCAAGGGTATTTTTACATAAGCCCACTCTCATTGAATACTGTATTCAAAGTACCAATCTGCCAATAAAGCACAATTCTATTTTACAAACACCCTCTATGACATCAACATCACCTCTATGTCTATGACAAAAACACTGTCACAGCTCAAGTATCTGTTAAATCATGACGGTAAAACTCTAGCTCTTTGAATACAGCATCAATGAAATATTTTGTTCGATTCGGAAATTTAAGTGACTGCCAAATAAACTCTAGTCATTTTCACTGAACATTTAAGGACTTGTCATATACGTGTCACTTCAGCTTAAAGTTGTGACAGAACAAACGGAAACGCCACGGACGGCGCGCGGGGCGGGCGTGGGGGGGGGGGGGGGGGGGGGGGGGGCGGGCAAAAAAGGAGTGAGGACAGAGCGAAACTATAAGGGTTTCTTGTAAGACTACTAAACCCTAAAAAGGGTTCCTCGCACCCTGAATTGAGAAGAGTCCACAGCAAACTCAGTCGGGTATTCTTTTTATTATGACCATCATCATCACCATCATCATTATTTTCAGCCCTTGATAACCCACCATGTAAAATGTTGACACGATGAAACCATATGGGTCGCGCTGTCAAAAAGTTATCTGTTCTATTTTAGAGCCAATCGAACCCACGACCCCCGGAGCGGAAGGCAGGGTCACTGCCCACTGCGCCAACAGGCCAGTCATAGGATAATATTATATTCATACATTTAATATTATACATAGTGTAGACTATCACATATAGTAATCAGGCGCGGATACACCGTTGTAGGCACGATGGGCATGCCCACAATAGTGTGACGTCACGGTGTTACGATCTATTGAAATCAATAGTCTGATAAAATATCATATTCCATATTTTTATTTTAAAAAACTACAAATTCATAATAAAAGATGAAATCTTGGAATTTGTTCATGTTTTGCTCATTTATAGTTGGCATTAGTAAGTGTAAATATGTACATATTTTATTTTCCTGTCACGTTTTATTGACCACGCTTAAGTGGAATCAGTAGATTTCTAATAGTATTCAAACATTGTTTCTAATCGTAAGTTTCGGGTGGCTGTGACCACAACCCTCCATTGAGACTGCATCTATGCCTGCGTAGATTTATAAAAAGATTTATCGTACAAAGTGTCTAGTATTGACTCACGGTTATTGTAAAGGGTGCCGGAGTCGCAAGTGCCGCGGCACTCCTTGAAGTCGGGCAGAGGCTCACGGTTGACGCACAGCCCGTGCGGGCCCATCGTCACGTGGATCAACCCCACTGAATCCGCCGCTGGAATCGCCGTCGGCACGCATTTGCCTGTACATAAACATCAATTAAATAATAAATAAACAAACAGTAAGTTTCGGACATAAAATTAATCCCTATTTGAAAAGATTTCAGTGATAGTTGTGTTGAATGATTGAAGCAATGGACGCTAGTGAAACAAACTCAATGTATTGAAAAATCTATGATGGAGACTTTAGACTAACAACTGTTTATAGACTTATGTAGGTTCTCTACAGGAGTAAATTGTTTTAAAGATTTTAGCTACGGTTTTTTATCACAATGTTATGCTTCTCAAAGCCTGAAAGTTGTAGAAGCGATTGAATGAATGACTACTACTGGAAGAAACTCAATACTTCTATAAATATAAAATAAAAAAACGGTATAAAAAGAATGATAAAAAGCCAAGACTAAAGGTAAATTTACTGTATTAATATAAGGAATTGAAGCCAATCAGTGCCCTATTGGAAATTTTAATAATTGCCATAAAAAGTAAGAATAACTATTGAATTGAATAACTTAACAATTAAAGGGGCACGGAGGACCCTGTCCACCGGTTGAAGTTATATTTCTTTTTTAATATAAGCACACTGGCAAGGATGCGGAGGGAGGTACAAAAAATAATGAACTTATAACTTTCGAGAATTATCGTGTTCCCAAAACAAACGCGACAAAAAAGACTTGCCTAGATTTTAGAGTGTACATAAATGTATTCTTATTGTCAAAATATGATGAAGGTGCAAGAAGTGCGTTCTTGTTGGCGTTCCAATTACGAATAAATAAAAATAAAGTCTTTAGGCTGAAAGAGGCTTAGAGAGGCCTAGGGGCATAGAAGAGAGGAATACATAATATTTTTTTATGTGTCTGTCTTAAAATGGGAGTAACTCACTGAGATCGGAGGGCTTCTCCTTGCAGATGGTACAGCACGTGGTGTTGACGAGGTCCGCGGGCGCGCACTCCGACACGTCGGGGCAGAGCTCCCGCGATGACGTCACGAACACGTCGCCCTGCACGCCCTCGCACGAGAACGTCGTGCAATTGTCGTCAGACTGCCACGTCTCTCCTGTCGAGGGTTGAATGAGTCAATTACAGTCTACTATATATAACTATATATATATAGTTAAAGTCAAAATCGTTCATTCATATACACTTTTTTTTTAAAGCACTTCTTATAAGCGTCCTATATAAAATATTATTTTATATTTTTTTTAATCATTTAATAATTTGGTCATAAAATTTACGACTTAAAAGTTAAGTTTATAAGGGTTCCTCGCGCCCTGCACTACAGAAGAGCCCGTAACAAACTCTGTCGAGTATTTTTTTGTTATCACCACTTTGAATGATTTCATGAATTTGTAGCCAGCGACTTGGTACAGACTGAATTCAATGTTTAAATAATAGACAGGCATATTTTATAGTATTAGATTAGGTGTTGATTAACATCTTCGATCTATTTTATGAAACCTTGATAGCTCAACGGAACAAGGATTAAAGTCAGTAGGGTACTCGCTTCAAACCCAGAACCTGTTGGGTTATTTTCACATCTCTGACACAAGTCATGAACAACTTTAGTTGTATGAATTCACAGTATTTTTTAAAAATTAAAAAATAATATTTAATTTGGAGGCGCCGGGTATCGATCCCGGTACCTCTCGCATGCTAAGCGAGCGCTCTACCATCTGAGCTACGCCCCCTGTGGTGTAATGAATTGAAATATGCGTACAATAATGTAACAATAAAACATGTTCTGTAACCTTAATACTACGTGACCACACCAGCTTTCACTTATCTCACCCCATATTGGAAAGACCGATCGTTTTATTTGTCTTATGAAATTTTCTTACTTGATTAATACAATCAACAACCGGTTTTCTACGGTTTTAAACTAAAAAAGCTTGTTATAAATTAAACTGTTTGTGAAACAGCTCGTAATCCTTCTAATAAAGCATAATTTGAATTTGAAGATCATCCAACAATCATGAATATATAAGCCCCTAATCTTGTACAACACAAAAAAAATGCCTAAATTAAATGTTATTATATTAAAATAATAAGATATTAATATTCAAGCTATTAATCCTTAATCCTCATATAAAACTTAATACAGAAGACAAATAATAAGAGATATAATTAGAATAATTTAAATAAATTTGTTATTTAGTAAAATAGTTAAAGCGCATCAGAAATATTTCTTCCTCTACTAGTGTCGCGAACTTAAAGGGTATAATTTTGAAAAAAAAAAGGAAAAATAAAATGGCCAAGAGCCTGTTAAGACACATTTATATAGAAGGGTTCCGTATCTGATATGCTATGAAGCATTTGTTAAAGAACTTCAAAAGTTGTATTCCGATTTCGCTCAAAATAATTTTTCTAGTAAGTTTTTAGCATGTTCTATCAACATGGAAAATTTCAAGTCTCTATGTCTAATAGCTTGGAAATGCTAAGCGAGGGGAACCACCCTAATGGCAGACAGATGGACGGACGGACGGATAGAGCGAAATTATAAGGGTTCCTTGTAGTACGGAACCCTAAAAAATTGACCCCAGATCCGAAATAAGTGTACGTAATAAGAGTGGATGAGATCAGAGGAGTTTCGGGCTTCTAACTTAGTACCTTGGATATAAAGTCCGCTCTACTACCAATAAACTTCGATGCTGTAATTGTAGGCAATTGATACTGGGGTCTGTTCTATGGTTAAATGAACATTTAAATTATTCGATAATTTTGCAAAATTTTAAAAAATACTACAAAAAATGTCGAAATGAGGAGGAGGTCGTGGCCTAATCAGTGGTCAGTGGTCGGCATTTGAGTCGAACGCTAAGTTAAGTTGCTCTGGCTGCGACCGGGTTATAGATGAGTGAGCCATTCTAGCACCAAGTGCCATCAATCATCACGCAGATTAATCACGCTCGCTGTGACGGATAAAATTGCATTTGAACCTAATAAGTAATACATAACCGCGCCAGATGCCATCATTCGGGAAAGAGAGATTGAGTCTGACCTACAGAAGTTCGGGGTGACATGTTGGCAAGAGTTAGCGCGGCATTGGCTTCGATGGCGTTCCTGGAGGCCAAGACTCACTGTGAGTCACTCCGCGTGAGGAGTAAGTTAGTATATCACGGGGAGTACTCTGAGGAATTATTTGCATTAATACCGAGAGCTGACTTTCAACACTGGACAACTTTAAATTTCCCCCCCTTCTAAAAAATCTCTAGAGTAAGGACGAACACAATGTCGACTATAAATAAATTTCTTTACGGTAAAAACCTTGCAATTATCAAAACGTTAAATAGCCCTGACTGTTGAGATAGTTTTGAAAAACTGTGTGTCAGAAGTCAATTCCTTCCCTTAGAGGCTTACAAGTTGCATAGGTATTACAAAAAAGCTTGAAGCTAACATTAAAGAAAATTTATATACTTTGTATGTCTGTTGCGGACAGATGATACATGAAGAGCGACATATCGTCGTCTTTGATCGGGGACGTCGACGACCCATATAATTGGGGGCTGGCACTAGTGTACAACAGATGAGAAAGCTCCAGTTTAAATTAATACTAGCTAAATCCCGCGACGTCTGCGTGGAATTCAATTACTTCGCTTAAATTGGGTTCAGCCGATTTATGGGTTATGGCATGATCAAGCGAAATAGGAATTTGTATATCTATTTGAGTGAGTAGATAGTCTGTAAAAAACTTACTGTATTTATTCTCCGAAATAGTTTCTATTCCATTACCGAGAATGCATACACGTGTTTAAATAAACACTCACGAAAATTTATAACAGACAGGTGGAATGTTCACCTTTTTTTTTAAATTTAAAACATGTGTAATTGTGACTCCACAATAAAGTCCTGAGTCCAGTGACTCTCCTAAGTCTGGCAAACCTGGTAGCTCACGTAAATCAGGAAAGTCCGGAGACTCAAATAAGCCAGGCAATTCCGGAAAGCCTAATAAATCCGGTAAACCTGATGACGAAGGTGAAACCGGTAAACCCAATGAAGATGGTGAATCCGGTAAAGACGACGAAGACGGTGAATCCAGTGAACCTGAAGAAGAAGGTGAAACCGATAAATCTGACGAAGCTGAGGATGAGGACAAATACAATAAACCTGAAAAATCTAGAGGACCTAAGTCCAGTGGCCCACCTAAGTCTGGCAAACCTGGTAGCTCACTGTCCACGCGTTCCGTATATAATTCGTGAACTTTCTCTTAATCCGAGAACCTGTTAAGCCGTTTCGGAAAAGTTTAGAAGTACACGAGAATTTTATATAATATTATGTTGATATAGCCTAGCATATATTAAATAATATTTATATATAGAACATTCTTTTGTTTATTTATTTTTTACTTAAAAAAAATACATATATTTGAATGTGGGATTAAATGTCATTTCAATACCTATCCGGTGAATGATATTTAATGTCATATTGAAAAAAACGTATTTTTTAAATAAATATTTTCCAATGCTCTCATGTGCGATTTCATCGCGCCTGAGTGATTGTGGGTTCGATTCTGGGTGTATTACCAATATGTATTTTATTACAAAAAGTATACCTATTTGCACATAAAATGCAGCTGTTGTATGGAAGTATGCCTCCTTCTTTCTACACAGGCATTAATTTTTATTTCATGAGAACAGACGTCAATGTGTCATGTAGTCCTATGTATGTATGTGTGTGTATTTGTGCGTGTGCGTGTGCGTGTTTGTGTGTGTGTGTGTGTGTGTGTGTGTGTGTGTGTGTGTGTGCGTGTGTGCGTGGGTGTGCGTGTGTGTGCGTGTGTGCGTGCGTGCGTGCGTGTGTGTATCCTTGCACGCATGTAGTCCAGGGGGTGGATCTTCCTTTTTATTTGTCCGATAACTGGTCAGATCCACTGCAGGTGGCGGCCTCCCGGACTACCCTAGATGCTATTGTCACTCCCCCTAGACCATTCGTGACAATAGTATCCACATCCATTATCTCATCTCCATCTATCTTTATATCCTTTTACTTTACTCCTGCCTTGCTAATTAGAGGTAGCGTCACGCTCGTACTCATTTAGATCTGCACTCGAAGTACACCGGCGCGTCCGGGTACCAGTACCTCTTTCTCACATAAGATCGCCGTGCAGTAGCGGAAATGCTGTCACGTCAAGTGTTGGTATTGTATTGTTCCGGTAATATACGGTTTTCATTTACAACACTACGTTGCTCTTCGCTCCAGTCTACGGATTTCAAGAGTTTCATAAATCAGGTGTGTTTATTAAAAGGCCTTTTAAAAAAATAAGCATATAAACAATAAAATTTTTGGAAAAAGAATCTGTCACCGAGCACAGCCACACGTACGTTACAGAACTTGTTTCCTTATTAACCAGTCCAACATCCATGATAGACTCTACGAAGATTATTTCCTAACTCTACAAAGGCTCCATAACGCTTTTACATCCAGAGAGTGGACCTTCCTTTTTATCTGTCCGATAACTGATCAAATAAGCACTCATTGTTGTCTTAGCAATGTAGGTGTGTTCCTAACGTCAAAGACTCAATTTGCACTTTGTTACCGCTGCTCAAAGCAGAAACGATTCGTAGTCATTCGTTATTTTTAATAATATGGGAATGGGGACGAGAATCGGAACGGAACTGGAACGGGGATGTTACAAGTAAAAAGTAAATAGCCCAACGCTCGGGAGGACATCAACTGCCGGATCCGCTAGTTATTTTAATAAATTTATTACATTGAAATAAAGAGTCCCGATGTCACACAAGAAATAATGAGTCCAGAAATTACAAACATCAATGAAATACTTTTAGAAATATACAGGATAAAATAAAATATAATTTATATGTATAATCAGCCACAGTGGTCGGCATTTGAGTGAGGAGGTCGTGGCCCTCCTTGTCAGAGATTGTCACACTTTCTATACCGCCCTCCTTAGCGTGACGTCACAGATTTTCCAACTTTATGCATGCATTAAAAAAAATTAAAACAAGACAGCAGTTTCATTTTTTTTTTAATTTTTTTTTTAATCTTCTTAATTTTGCCCATAATGCACATTTTCACACAATGTCACATTTCGATGAACCCTTCACCCCCTTAAAGTGTGATGTAATTTATGGATGACCCCTTATTGCCTTTGTACAATGTTAAATTCGAAGTTTACATCAAATATTGTAAAAAAATCTTATTTTCCAACATAATCAAAAAAGTTATATTAAATATAGGTTAACTACCCAGTTCTGGTACTTTACAGACTTTACTAAGTAGTATTAAGCGTACCTTTTTGGAAATTCGTGACAAGGTGGAACAATTATAGCAGACGTTCGCGAGCCATTATTCCCGCAGGAATTTGTTTTGGTTATCGGCGAACCGTCCATCTAAACAATACGCAACGAAAATGACATCAACACCAGTATAGTCGCTTGATAGTTCAGCAATATAAATAATTTTTCCTTAGTCTTATATCTATTACATAAAATTATCGTGTCACATTATTTGTTTCCAAACTCCTCTGAAGCGGCTTTAACGATTTTTGTGAATTTTTTTCTGCATATTTGGTACGTCTGAGAATCGGTACACTTTATTTAAGCCCCTAAGTGTTAAGGGTGCCCCACATACACGAAGTCGCAGGATACAGCTACAAGCGTGTGATAGTTAACTCAAGTATACTGGGTTATAAACGGGTTATAGAACTAAGGTTTCGCCAAAAAAAAAACACGATATTGAATAAAATTATCGAATCCAATACAGACGAAATCGCGGGTCAAACTAGCCATGCATAAAGATGTACATACATATTGATAGAGTTTAGAAATTCTCTCTGCCTTATATAAGCGTAATATAATAAATAGTTGAGCCAAGTTTACCGGGTTATGAACGGGTTATCTCGTTTCCTTATAAGCTCAGCACAGTTAGTTTCGCAAATGCCGCAAACTGCGCCGAATAGTTTGTGCAATATTTGTTTTAGCTCGTTACTTGTGAAAAAACACTCTTTCTTAATATGTGGTTGCGAGTTATTACGATACATATGACTAACGTACATTTTTGTTATGCCGGAGCCAGACAGAGCTTCATTCGAATGATCATACTGGTGACCGGGGGACTTTGTATAACTGCATAAAGTTTTGTAGAACTTGGTAGACTTCAAGGACAAAAGTGTACAAACACTTTGAGCTATGACTGGCTCCGGTATTAGAAACAGTGTAGTGATTGACATTTGGAAGAACAAATCTTCCTCTCTCCTCACGTCACACTTCTAATTAACCGTAAAGCTTATGCTCTGCCAGCAGAAAGGGCAAAGCGTTTATATTTCTATGTTACAAGGGACAAACGAGCAGGCGGTTCAAATACGTGACTGCCGACGACCCTGGACATCTGCGTGACCAGGAGGCTAGCAGATGCATTGCCGGCCTTTAATAACGAGATTAAGCCTCCGGGAAGTCTAACAAACCTGCTAGTCTCCTGGTCGTGCGGATGTCTATGGGCGTTGGTAGACACTTAGCTGCCTGCTCGTTTGCTCATGTAACATAAAAAAAAGAAAACTAATTACTTCTATAGGTATGCCAAATTTAGCAGAGAAGGGGAGCATACACTAGATGGAGATCCTCTTCCTAGTGTATGTATCTATTTTTTTGTTTACAGGAGGCGAAACCAGTGATTCACTACTCGCACGCCCCGACTCTGCTCGTCTCATCTTACGGCCACCATTAATCCAAGTCTAGAACATCTTACCACGAATACTTTTTAGTTGTACGACGCTTGCCACGATTTAGCAGTAAACATAATTATAAGAAAAAGAACTTAAGATGTATTGAAATGTACTTTTAACACATACATAAAAAACATAATGAAATGTAGAGAGTTTAAAACCTTAAGTGTTCAACGGTAGAAGGGATAAATTGAATTCCTTAAGGTTTAAACCCCAACGCTGGGCTCTTGTCGCACGCAAATTTAAAGAGAGAAGGACGTAGGTATAGCTTTTGTACCGCAAAAGGTTCTTTTAATGCAACTTAAGTGAGTTGTTGTGTTTTTTCAAGCGCAATCCAAAAGCAATTTGTTTTATGTTTACTCTGTAGTTATACCTATCTGTATTAATAAGATTTGCTCATACTTAAGTGTTTAAATGTCTTCCTAACTAGCATCACGAGTATAAGTCGTTTTATGATAATTTTATAATTAATTTATTATAAAATATTGTAAACTTATCAAAGCTATTTTAAGTTTGTTTGAATAAATGTATGATGAAATATTTTGACTTTATTTTTTGGTTGTGTCTGTTTTTGTATTAGTGCATGTGAAGAATGTACAGATGCAGGTACTGAGATCCCCTCTATAACGTTATGAATTTATTACGCGTTAAAGGATAATGCTTTGAAAGAGTATTCTCGTACAACGCGCTTGTACAACACAGAATGCTCATATCCTAATATATACATGTCAATTACGGCTCACGTTGCTTGTCCACGATGGACATCTAAATTGCTAAACCGATTTTATTCGAATTTGCACACCGTGTCGCAGTTTAATTCAACTTGAAAGATAGAATAGCTTAGATCTCAATTTATAGTCGCAAATAAAAATGAGTCACTGAAACGTATGCACGTGCATAACCTCCAAAAGAGAGTACCAAATTGGATAATTTCTTTTATGTAGTGTTCGTTGTTGTTGGGAAAAAATCTGTATAATATAATGACAAAGCGAAAGCGAAAAGGAAATAGAACAACCTTCGAGGAAGACAACGTCCACCAGATCCGCTAGTATATTGTAATATTATATATTATAGAATAATATTAATGCGTTATAAGAGTACCGTGTTATAGGGGGATTACAGTATATATTGAACAACATATAAAATTTTCATTCGTGTAGAATTATATTTCTTTTGTCAGCTTTATAACTGTAAAGACATTTTTGGCTTAGATGATAATCAAATTCTTTAAAATTACGACAGCTGGCATCTTCACCGCATATTTTGACCTCGTAGTTTCATTTTTGCGTTGGGCGTTGGTTTTTTTCTTGAAGTAGTTTTACTTCAGTGTTGTGGTCTAAAGCACACAGTTTTTAAAGAATATTACACTTCTACCACACTAAATAATATTATATATGTCCATTACTGTAGTTTTCTTACAATTGTTTAGTATAAACAATCCTAGCTTATGTGCGCGAGTCGGTCTATTGTTTTGTTTTTGTTAGAAATTAAAATTTGAGGAACAAATCTTTAAAACACACAACAACAACAACAAACAAACAGGCGGCTGTTACCTATAACACAGGCATTAAGTTGTCTACCTTAGGAACAGACGTCCGTGTGTCATATAAAACTCACAGCTTGTCAGATATCATTTCTAATATTTTTATTTTTTTATCTTTATTAATTTCTCCCTGATCGTTTGCCATTTGACATGTATATATTAATACATGAAGCGAAAACTTTTGGTACCATTTTACGAAAATCACGCGGTCGGAGGAATATGAAATTTGGCACAATTGTAGTTCATATAGAGGAAGGCGTGCGAACGGTAATATTTCTTTACAATATGCAATAATAATATATTAAATTAACTATATAAGTAGTACAAAAAAGGTTTATTTTTTGTTAATACCAGGGTCCGCTTAGATTGAAGGGAATGTGGCTGTGGGGCGAGTTAAAATAACATATTGCCATCTGTATTATGAATGACTGAGTAGACCAATATGTATATATATATGTATATATTTATTTATTTATTATTAAACAAAGGTAAAATCTCTCCTCGGGGTCCCCTCTAAACTGTAGGCTCCAGGCTCATGTCCCCTCCAAATTGGAAGCCCAGGTCTCGTTTCTTCTTATGCCCTTAAAACGGAATTAAATAGTGTTGTAAAGACTCACGTCGAGGCCTCGGTTGTTCCAACTTTTCAGGCTGAAAAAAATAAAAACGTTAGTAGCCACTAATTAAAGACGGAATAGGTAAGGAAAGAATTATTCAATGGGAGCGTAGGTCGATATGCTCAAATGAACTACGTCTTCAATGTCTGAATATGTTACAACACCAGTTTATACGCGGTAGAGATGGGAGCGGGGAGTATACCAGCAAAATCCCTGTACAACCTACTAAATGAACTTGGCTTGTCAAGAACTATCATAAGTTCTCTATTAAAAAGGACAAATCAATCAAAAGCTGTACTAGTATGATCATACCAGTTTTGACTAGGTAGGGGAGGGAACTCTGGCAGTGAAGGTGAGTGTTAGTGGCCACTAGAAAGAACACTATTAAATTTACTACCGGGGCACAAGTCCCGGGTACTTCTAGGGTTCCTTCCTCAGCAACACCATGTGGTAACGGTGACGTCAAAGTCAAGCATTCAGTAACGATGACGCGGGTCCTAGGATCTTTGTTCCCCAAAAAGTGCTCAACGCGCCAGAAGATTTGCACTCTAAAATTTTACTTTCTCTTCTCTTTGTTTATGTACAAGATCCATTCTCGGACGTGTTGCCGGCATTTGAGAAGTGAAAACGCTCTTAAAGGTCTATATAGGTTACAGAGGTATCCTTCCCGGGAACCAAACTAGGATCCTGAGCAATGCATATGCATCCTACCTACTGAGTAAAACCGGTTTACTTATTAATGTGTTCGTATTCTTTCAAACACAATACTAAACAGTTACAAAACCAGCTTATACGCGGTAGAGGTCGGAGCGAGGGGGATACCAGCAAAATACCTACACAACCCACTAAAAGACCTTGGCCAAGACCAAGAGACCAAGAATCAACCAAGCAAAAAGAAGAATAAGTTCATTATTAGAAAGGACATCTAAAGCCGTACTAGTATGATCATACTAGATTTGGCTAGGCAGGGGAGGGAACATTGGCAGTGAAGGTGGGTGTTAGTGATCACTAAAAAGAGCGCGCTCTTAAACCTACACCTGGGTCACAAGTCCTAGACACTGCTATGGTTCCTTCCTGCAACGCGATGGAAGGGACCTAATATACACTTATTGTATACAACATAAGGTATATGACACAATATCAAAGACCGGCAACCCACTACTGGCTCCCCCGGTGAGGGTATCTGCTGACGATGATATTTCCATATTTGACCCGTATGCTCGTTTGCCCACTTAACTTTTAAAAGAATATTGCTAGTGATCATTTGAATTATTTTGAGCTAAATTTATAACGTAGACTTAAACTCTATTCGTCTTTCGAAAATAAATTCAGTCAAACAAATTAGGGTAATACAACACAGACAGGGCAAAGGAAACAGCTGCTTAATTTGCCCCTAAACGTTTATTATCTTTAGGGAAATGATAGCGCTGGGAGAAAGAACTTGGAAATATAATTACTTACCGTCTACTCAGTCTATGTTTGACATCAGTTTCTATAACTTTGACTAACTGACCGTGCGTCGGTATATCTTCCTTCGAGTAATACTCCAGATGAGTTCTAAACATTTTACTGTGCAATGCGTCCCTAAAATTTAGTGATAACATACATTATATCCTCGTAAATATTTATAAGTATAAAAGCAAAAGTAATGTTATGAATATCATGTCTTAACTTAACAATAGCCTAAAATTACTCCTGAATCCTGATAAGCAATCATATATTAATTATGTCACACGTTAAAGGGAATAGTAATAATTGTCCCATTAATCTTTCATCATTATGACCACACTCTTGGTTAATGGCGCACACACATTTACAAAAGAAAAAAAAAATGTTTTTTTTTTTGACTTGGAGCTATGTTATATGTACCGTGGAGCAAGTATCCTATTCGGACCCAATTACGAACAAGATATTTTGTTATGCCCCACATCTCTTATGCCTGAGCCAGACATAGATTCATTTGAATAATCATTCCAATCGTCATGTAGTGTGGCCGGGGAATTTGTGTATCTGTACAAAGTTTTGTAGTACTTTGTGAAACTGTCAAAAATGTAGAAATACTTTCAGCCTAACGTGCGATTAAACATATTGATGTCGAAGAAGTGCCCTGACTGTAGAACACGGAATTCAATTAAGACACTTTTTCTGCACACACATTCACACACGCCATTCTTGGGTTTCTGTTTCTTATATTTCTCGACTTTTTAAACGCAACATGTTTTTTAAATTTAAGTAAATATTACGGAAGAAACTGGATCCCTCAACACAGGAAAGCCTAGTGTGGGATACAGTGCCTTTATTATATTTTACTTTCCAAATTTCCACTTGGCTAGAGTGGTCTGGCCATCGTATAACCACATCGGCTATTGATGTTTAAGTAGGGGGTACTTAAACACCAATATCCGATGTGGTTATACGATTTTAACACTAATGCGCGATGTCGTTGCGTTTACCCAATGTTCCCATATATTTCCATAGCCGAATAAACAAACTGAACGAGGCGGTATTGTATGACCCGTTGAATTTGCGCCAAGTGCACCGGATAACTGTAGCTGATGGTCAATAAGCTGTTTAGATGTGACAAAAACAAAATATTTCACATGTAATTACGGTTAAAATCTTCTTTTTAAAGTTATTTACTGCAAGTGCGGATAAAATTAAATATAAGATATTATTTTTGCTTCCTTTGAACTAAAATAAGAAGCATCATTTTTAGTGTTTTGTCTCCTGTATATTAATGCCGACACTTTAATATATACTTCAGAAAAATCAAAACACCTTGCAAATTTATGTTTTATAAGGATTATCAAAATAATGTATAATAATATGTTATAAATGTATGTAAAAAGAATAATGTAATAAATGCACCTAGCTTTAGGGTGGGCACCTGGGCTCCTGAAATACAGTTTTATCTATGTAGTTCCTGAACTACATAGATGTCATGATATCATGTTCCTAAACTACAATCATGAGTTCCTGACTCCTGATTCAAGTGTAGCATACCATTTTGTTACGACAATAAAGTATATTTATTATTATTATTTATAATGTGTATATTTAGGAATATATGTCCAAAAAAACGGAGGCGTTTCGATCTTTCTGATGAGAAGTATGTAACACAAATAATTTCTCATTTATATTGACACAAAAGAAATATCTCATATCCCATTAATTATGTCGAATAGTTAAAATATTGCTGATCAATCTTCATCTTAGGCCCTAGCACGAACATTGTGAACCATTCGAAGTCTGTATTTAGGATGAAAATGTTCGTGCTAATCTCGCGGGAGGTACCTCTTTACCGTGTCATGCTTTTAATCAGTGCTAATGCAACCTCACCCAGGAAGGGTCCACTGTAGGCCTAGCCTACTGTGGACCGGATATCTTCTAAATCGACTCGTCGATTACGAACGGTTCGAAACGTTCGTGCTAGGGCCTCTGAGAAGAGGTCGTCACACCTCAGTTAATATTTTCAGTAAGGAGGTTTACTTGTTCTCAAAAACCGAAGGTCATTTGTGATTCCACCGAATGATCAGCAAAGCAGGATATTCTTTACACATCACAAGGTTAAGAAGTTATGGACTTTGTGATGTTTTGGATAGAATTTCAAATTAAGTCGCCATTTGCGATGCCAGGCTTTATATAGGGCTGTCTAAAAAATATTTTTCGACGTGAAAAATTAAAAAATTTAAAGCTGTAATCGGAGTGAAGCTGACGAGAGGCGATTCATTTTGCACAAAAACGAGCGTCATTAAAACCTGCTGCTGGTATAATGATAGCGATCACGGCGGTGAAGAATGATGGCATATAATATGGAGCCTCGCTGGTATCGACACTTTTTTAAAGCCGAATATATACTGTTACAATATCTCATATCTATTAAGAACATGTAAAATTTATAATCGCACATGTTCAGAATACAACGTCAATATATTTCATGACAGCGTTGGATCATTGAGGCAGAAAATGAGCAATGTGTTTTTCAAAACATGATAATTTGTATTGTATTTATTTTGTATAAGTTAAATCTAAAGGGTTATATGACCTAACAAGGCTTAACATGTTTCTTTATGTGGAGACATATTAATGGATAACACTGTGTTTTATTATTGTTATAAAATTTGTTGCTCTGATTTTTTCCGTTATAAAATAAAAAAAATAATATGTATATATATTATTTAAAATTTGCTCTTAAGCTGCATTACTTGTATAACACATATTTGTTACGTGACATTGAAATCATTGATAAATTTCACACGTAAACAGGTTGAAAATCTTTAAGTTCAACCTCAGAATCTCTCTCCTATATATTATTTCTTCTTTATAATGGTTTATAAAATTACTTCACTTTTATTTGCGTAAGAATTGTTTCTGTTGTGAAAACATATCGAAAGCATTTTCCGAATTCAAAATACTTTTTGGGGAGCACGTACACTCGATCTTTTATCGTCACTTTGACGTGCGTCAATACCACAAGACAAATAAAAGCTTATTAGCATTAATCTAAGATAGAAAATGGACTGTCGGTAAAAATATTTGCTGGGATTGAGTGCGCTGTTGCACTGTTTCTGGATACAAATGATGCAACAGTAAGTAGATGCACAGTCCAAATGGCACGTCTTCTCACCACGGTTGAGTGATCGCGAATGACTGACACTAACCACCCGATCTCTCGTTTAATGTAACATAAATTCACATCTATCCACAGTTTAACTGTAAGTACATCACATTGCGTAGGGGACCTTGTTGTTTGGGCTGAAAATAGCGTTTAAAACGATTTATCAAGCGGCAGGTCAACCATCGACTTTATGTTTCCATTTGGATGACGTGCTTGTGACGTCAAAGGAAATGGTACCATATAGCGGCCATTTTAACATGTCACTTAAACCTTGTTTGGCTACTTCACTTCACTTTGGATATAAAATATGAATATGACGCAGATATTTCTTGTTTGAGATATTCTTTTTTTATGTTATAACTAAGAGGAAGAAGATCGACCGCTTACGGTGACTTTTTATTAATTTTGATTTCTTCAATTTTCTTAACTTTGTAATTAATTAAACTGAGAGGTTTAGATTGTTTTTGAATATGTTTAAATATAATAAAAAGTATAACTTTAAGATCATTCATTTCAAATGTACCCAAAACTAACTCATTTAAACGTGCCTTTGTTTAAGTTCGACAAACCACGAAATGTTACAACGAGCGTTTGAAAATGGTCCGGACATAAAGCCGGCCGTTCGCAGTCATGTTTATGTTTCCACGAAGGTTAATATAATCTTATGCTATATGTGTAAGTTTCTACTTCGTATTTGGTAAGATTTATAAATGAATAGTAGTTTGGGCTGCAGTTGGGTATTTGGGTATCAGATATTTAACTTTGCATTTTAGAAATACTATGTAGTTCTCTTTGATAAACTAATCAAGTCATACAAAATGGTTAGTTTAACTGTATTTTTTTTGATTAGCCTATAATTTCCCTTCTTCCTCTACAACCACAACTTCCTATCTTGGGCTACTTGCATCCATTACTTTATCACAAAGGCGTCCAAATCATCTCCCCACCTATTCCTTTGCCAACCTGGTTGCCGGTCTTTAAATCCCATTTCAACAATATACTCTCGGATGCAAAGAAATCGCACACGAAAACACTTTTTTTTAACCGACTTCAAAAAAAGGAGGAGGTTATCAATTCCACCCGTGTTTTTTTTTATGTTTGTTACCGCAGAACTTTCGACTGGGTGCACCGATCTTGATGTATCTTGTTTCATATGAAAGCTGGTGCTTCCCGAATGGTCCCATATTAATTTAATCTAGGCTTGATAAAGGTTTCGATTAGAAAACAATGAAATTCTAAATTACGATTAACTAGGTGCGTGACAAATTGTCGAATATCTCAATATCACGATAACCGATTCTCGGTGAGGTAGGAACCTTAAAATAAAACTTTTTAGATGGGAGGAAGTTATGGTTTTTTTTCTATTGCGGTAGAATTAACTACGTCTACTGTAGAAATGACCCATAAATTTTGAATACATAAGAAACTATACATTGGAAAAGGCAGACTTGTTGGCCCATACACACTTCTTGTAAATATATACATTATTAGAAACACTAATACGAGTAGGCTACCCCATTTCAAAACCTGGTAATAGACTCTTATTTCTAAAACCGTTTAATTGCATAATCTTGATAACCCGATAAGCCCCTATCTATCTATCTATCCAATACAGGAACACCTTGAGTCACACACTGAACCCTTGTGCCCCGCCCCCCTTCGTTAAGCCAACGGGTCAACACCATAAGTAAAGGGGATTAATATATGGGTATCTTTCATAAACATTTCTAAAACACCAGCAACGCATCTCCGGGCGACCGTAATTACTCAGGTGAATTTACTTAAAGTAAAATGTTATTATACAAGTAGCCAAGAGCGTGTCAAGACACTCTTATAAAGAAGGGTTCCGTATCTGATACGCGTTAAAGGTATTTGAGTTATATGGGTTTCTTGTAACATTACGGAACCCTAAAAAGTAGGTGCATTCCATTGTAGACTGCCTCCATGCGAGACATACAAAGATGAAATTTGGCGAGGAGGTAGTTTATAGCTAGTAGATATTTGGTAGTGAAACCGAATGTATCAGATGTTACGCATCCTTGTGTTACGCCCCTAATGTTCTTATACTGAACGCGAAGAGGAGAGGGCATGAAAGATTTATACATTACTAGCTGTGCCCCACGACTCCGTCCGCTTGGGCCACCCTTATCACTTAGAAGTATGAAAAATATAGGTTGACCGATTCTCAACCCTAGCCAATATGCACGCAAAATTTCATGAAAATCTGTGGAGCCGTTTCGAAGGAGTTTGGCAACACACCCCGTGACACGCCCCTTGTAACATAAAAAAAAAAAAAAAAAAAAAGAAGAAGAAGAAGTGGGAGGTAGTTTTTGTATTTTTCTTACATTTAACACTCTTCTTTCCACACTCCTTTGATATGACCTTATTTTCATTTTCATTTTATGGGTGAACTTCCAAATTAGGTTATCGATGGAAGGATACACATATTTCTATTCTTTTTAATCGGCATATTATTTGATTCATGATTTCTTTTAAACTCCAAAATTTTTTCCATGATCTTGTGACGCTTCCTTCGACTTCATGCTCATTTCTCTGCTGTTGAAAACATCATGTGCCATCTACCTAGAAAAAGGTAACAAAGGTTTTTTTGCTTTTATATCAGTAATTAGGGTTCCCCATAAAAACAGGATTCAGGTAAAGACTCAGGGGATAGTGTTGTTAGAGAATCTTCAGGTGATCTTATCGCAACTGTGGGCTCTCCTTTTGATAATGGAATTGCTGGGCTGAAAATAAACATTATAATTGCTTTGATTGTATGTATAAAAATAAAAATTACAATAACCTCTTTCTTTTTTCAAATAATAAACGGAAATGGCTAGGTGTCATTCCCATTAGGGTTGTAACGGAAGCTCGCCTCCGCCTCCATAAGTGCGGCTGCCACAGGAAATTGTACCTCCAAATGGGCCGACGCGTCCGGGTACCTCTTTCTCACATACGATCGGTGTGAAGTGGCGGCAATGCTGTCACGTCAAGTGATGGTATTGTTGTCGCGTTTCGTTCGATTTGTTTTGTTTGTCAGAGTTCCCCGTGATCTACACCCCTACTTAAGCCGGTTGCCCCTTGTAACATAAAAAAAAGTTTCCCTATTTTTATAGACGGACTTTCCTCTTTGATATACTTTGAAATCAACGCATTATCCTCTCTGATATAGTTGTGATCGCCATAAAGGTAAGAAACGCCGCGATAAGCTTCCGCTCAATCTCCGATATTCCACGTTAATAAAAAAACTGCTGTTGGTAAAAATCTATGTAATTGTTCTATAAAAAATATTCAATTATTACCAATTTCCTCATTACTTAGACATGATTTCATGATTACAGTATTAGGAGACCCACGCACCAACCAAAACCCAGCCATGGTGACTTTCGGCATACTGCTGATGCGCTGGCACAACGTGGTGGCAGCGCGTGTGTTGCGACAGCATCCCACCTGGAGTGATGAACAAGTGTTTCAAAGAGCACGACGCATCGTCATTGCTAGTTTACAGGTGAACACAAAAGTAGTAGATTTATGGAACTTAGATAGATAGATAAGCACTTTATTGCGTTGTTGGCAACACGGCAACAGACGCGCGCCGCGGGAGACCACCACACCTCCCCCTTTTTGCCGACTTTGTTTTCTATCCCATTCATTTATAGATGTTATAATTCATACAGATGTCTATTCAAACACTTCACGTTTTGTACATACAGTTATTTTGTCTCTGAAAGGCTTAAGCGTCGTACTCATAGACTAAATAATTACGTAACTCCCGGTTTGGGTGTAACATTTACTCTCTTTTTTCTTTAACTTTAAGTATTCTCCAGTAATTATTTTAGAAAGGAAAAAAAGACTGGTACATCCTTAAAGTATGTCTGTTTTTGTTTCTTATACTTGTCATCAGAAAAATCGAAACACAGAAGTTTTTTTGACATACATTCCTAAATATACACATTTTTCTGATCATCCTAACAAAACTTAAACTTGCAAGGCGTTTTAATTTTTCTGATGAGATGTATATTATAGATTACTCGTACTGTGACAGCTACTAGCTACTGCAGACCATCATCGTGGGAAAGATTGTGGAGAAAAGAAGGGTGGGAAATCTTGTGTGTAACATACTTAAATGGACTGGCATAAATATTGTCCATGATCTATTCCGGTTGGCCAGAGACAAAGAGGGATTTAAGAAGCTGACTGACAACCTCTCAATAGTGTAGAGGCATTTGTAGAAGAAGATAGATCACCCGGTACAAGGGCTTAAGGAAACCCGTCTAGTGCTTGGTTCCATCCCCGATCCACTACTCTAGCGTCGTACCTGCTACAGTATTTTTATAAAGAATCTAGCCAGTCTTTTCTTTTTTTAAGAATTAAATTAGTATTTTCCTTTAATATTCCGTATGTATTTTTCTTGAGAATTTTGTTGGTATGTTTCTTAAACATCCGATCAGATTTTTTCTAAATCATTTATTTCGTAGTATTTTTAAAGCATTTGTCAGACTTTTTTTCTGGGAAAGGGGGGATTCTGTCCTTCCTAACCTCAAGAAAATGAACTGAATTCCAGTGCTAACAAAGAGGGAAATGAGGTTCTAAATTCAGTTTCAATCTTTAACTTAGTTGTATCAAAAATTAATTGAACTCGTGCATGGTTGATCTAATGGGGAATTAGATAAATAAATCTGATCACGTCCCAGTGGTGACGCTAAATAAACAAGCGTATGCGGAGTGCTGTTTGTAGAACTGATTAGATTTGTACGTGGGCTCAAGGTGAGTTTTTATTTATTTCATTTCCTGGAAAAAGATTATAAAATTCTCGTTTGGAACCTCTAATTTAAAATCTCTTAAAACCTTAATAGCACAGTGATAGAAGGGCGGACACGTAAAGAAATGAAATGAAATGAAAATTTTTGTAATTACATTTTACAATCTTCAAAAGTTTGGAGACCTTCTATTAAGTATAAAAACCTGTGCCACAAGGACTCGCTCTTCCCACATTACAATTCAAATAAACAGTAATAATATAACTTCAGTTTACTAAAGTTATGTACATAATATTTATTTTATTCTATTAGTTTTCTTATTGATATTATAAAGAAACTATAGATTTCAATATTCCATAGAGTCTGTTCAGGTCTGAAAATCAACTGTAATATACACGTACAGTATTAAATAAAGCCAAGCCAGGAAATAGTCTAATTAGCCATGTCCTGACTGAGCGAGCTACGTGCATTTTCCTCGGTCGAAGCACGTCCTGACGGACCGAGGAACATCCCTCGCGGGGCTGCCTCGGGAGTCTACACGTACAGTCAGGACATGGCTAATAACAAAGCGGTCGTGAAGACGGGCGACAGAAGGAAAAACTAAAAACTTCGTTTAATAAACAACGTCACTTGATCATTTTTATGTTGAATTACAAAACTTTACTCCTTATCAAAACCTGCCATTTTTTCCTATGTAATCTATTTCTCAATTAACAAAGGTTTCGACCTTTGTTGATCGAGAAATAAGAATAAGAATTTAAAATTATCCACCGAACAATTGTAAGCAAGCCTTAAATCAGTCTGGCAGTTTAAATCGTATATTTTACGAGCAGACATCAATCGGATCCCCGGTGGAAACCCTTTATTTACTCTCTGGTTTTACAACCAATGAACTGAAGGAACGTGTTACACTTAGGGTTGCATCCCTCTCAATTTTAAGTTATCCTTGAATGTGGCAATGAATCTGTCAATTCTCAATTAAAGTCCTGCAAAAAATATCCACCGCGGATAAATTTTCCTACTTTATGTTTTATTAATTTTATCTTTTACGCAACTTTAACTTATGAAGGAAAAAAAACAACAAAAAATTCCGGATAAACTATAAAGTTGCTTACTACGTAGATAATGCCAAAATGAGATTTCAAAAAATTCACTGTCATTGCATGAGGAGTAGTACGTCAGAAGTTGACGATGTGGGGTACTGTCCTAAAAAAACTGTTTATTGTATTGACGACTCAACTAGATGATTTTTTTGGAGTTTACTCCTTAAGAAACGATATAAGGCTCATGGTTCATACTAAAAATATCGGTAGTGAAATCGGATGTGTCAGATCTTACGCGTTCCAGTGTTACGTTCACCACTGAGGAAACTCTAGTCTTGCGTAGGAACTGGTACTCACATTTATTTTTATTGCACTTGATGTAAATAAATTGCCTTTGCACTTTTTACGCTCCGACTGAATCATTTAATCTATTGACTTAAGTTTGATTGCAAGCTGACATGTATAGTCGACCAAAAAAGTGCTTTAGTATTTTGATGAGATGACAGTTCCTACTTAAAGAAAGTTTTGCTAAGGGTTATTGTTACAAATTAACGTAATGCATATCAAGCAAAAATGAGCCTTTTAACTAATTGACGTGCAAACGACAATCGCCTTTAGCATGGTAACCAATTTCTTGGTCGACTATACGTTAGCAATTCTGAACCAGATTAATTTCGGTTGCATTTTTTTTTAAATAATAAATTAAATAATTTCTCATGTCTGTCGGTAGCCCTATAAAACACGAGACTTACAGGGTTAGCCATTTGCCCAAATATTATGTAGTACGAAGCGTACTCTGTCTCGGCAACGCGAATCTGAGGAACGCCCATTCAATCTTCTATTTCAATTTTGCTACATCTTGCAAGTAATATAATGCCGGAGCCATACATAGCTCAAAGTGTCTGTACATTTTTGTCCTTGAAGAGTACAAAGTACTAAAAAACTTTGCGCAGCTACACAAAGTCCCCGGCCACACTACATGATCATTGAAATAATCATTCAAATGAAGCTATGTCTGGCTCCGGCATAATATACATACCCTTACAACTAGGTATTTTTATAGCATACTGGCGAATTTTCTCTACTGCGCCTATGTAGTTTAATAAACTTGCAAAGTAGATTTTTATAGAACAAAATAACATACAATCTTAACATAACCATGAAGTCCTCCATATTTCAGTCAAAATCTCATTAAAATAAGAGGCGCTGTTGAAGATTAATGTGATACAAGTTAATCTTAATATATTATGTAAATTACGTTTGTCCGCGATGGACACCTAAACTACTAGTGAGGCTAGTCTATCCTATCCATACGAGATACATTTATCTATATCCAAAATTATACAAATAAGTATAATAGAAAGACCCAGCGCAATAGAGGTATAGATGACATACATTTCGGGACAAATCTAGAAATAAAACTGCTGGGACCATTTCGGGAGACGTGGTCACTATCGCGTTGACCTTTAATCAGCAATCAAATGTATTTCACTAGCATATAGAGGAGGTTTGTGCAATCGTTAAGATGACTTGACATTTCTGGGAACTGTTCCATCATCTCAAGATACGTGGTCACCCCGGCTTTGACTTTTAATCAGCTAGCAAACATTTCGAGTCTGAGTGTATTATCCATGTGTATCTAATTATATATTTATAAAAAAATTATTTCTGTATTACAGGCGGCTGTTACACAGGCATTAAGTTCTACCTTAGGAACAGACGTCCGTGTGTCATATAGTCCTGTCTATATTTATATATTTATTTATTTATAATTATACATAATATACGTACTTAGTAAATATATATAACTTAGTACATATATATGATTGTTTTCAATATTGTTTCATATTACTTACTTTCATGGACAGAAAAGTTAAGTTGAGTAAGGCATGAGGCACGCTTCAAAGTATTACTAACTAGCGAGCCTGGTAGACGTCACGCTAGTTGGTTGGTACTAATTCGAAATCTATACATACATACATACATATAAATGAGATTACAGTGTCTGTTTGTTACGATGAGATAAAATTATTTCACTAAATGCATATGACTATACACGCCGATCCCTATGATAAAACATTTTTGTCTGTCTGTCTATCTATCTGTCTGCTTGTCACCATTTCCACTCGACATCATTGCCATCTCGTTATGTAGCGAAAGCTACAGACATTTTCTGTATGCAAATGCCAGTTTTGCGTTGCTAGCAAAATACAGCTGTTTTATCCGAAGGCTTATAGCTTCTTATAAATTTTTTAAACGCTGCCTCCATCCCGTCCCCGTTCCCATTCCCTTTCTAGTCCCGTTTCCGTTTCCGTTCTATTTCCTTTTCACTTTCGCTTTGCTATACTTCTTTTACTATACAGATCTTGTCCTAACAATAACGAATATAACAAAAAGAAATTGTCCAGTTTGGTACAGTCGTTCGGAAGTTATGCATGTGCACACATTTTAGCAATAATTTCACAAATTGAGATGAAAGCTATTCCATCTTTCAAGTCGGTGGGCGGAGGGGGGCACCTTACTGGCAGAGGGACGGACAGAGCGAAATTATAAGGGTACATTGTGGTACGCTGTCACATCTAAGTGGTCGTAGTCGTATCAGTGGCTGGCATTTGAGGCGGTTAAGCAGATCTTACAAGGTGATAGATTGTGTCCCATTCTAATTTCGGAAGGCACCTAAAACAGTGGGTCCCGATTAATTTCACTAAGGGATGACAGTCGTCTGATCTTGGGGCTTCCGAAGATGACGTCAGACGGCCGAAGGTCATCTTAACTCGTCCCACAGTCGGGACTGGAATAACGTTAGATTGAAGATCACTATTGCAGTGGTTGAAACTTTTAGCACCGTCTTCATCCGATGTCTCAACAACAACTGAATTTGTCAATCTGCCTTTCCTCCTTGAAATCGGAGGCAACTGCTTGCCATCCAGCGTAGCTAGCGAGCATGACGTCAATAAGGCTAACGAGAGGTTATCACCGATCTGTGACACCATCAGATTCCGTTGTGCGCTCCTTGCCGGATACTCTACCAAAGTGTGGTGCACCGAGTCCACGGGCGCCCCACACTAATGGCAGACCGGCGTTTCCTCTCGCCTAGCAATCCGGTGCAGGTATTTACCGAAGCAACCGTGCCCGGTAAGCACCTGCACCAGTCTAAACGTGAGCGACCCGTGCCTTCTGGAGAGCCATCTCTCCAGATTGGAACGGATCGCTTCCGCAATTGCTATGCCGTTACCTTTTAATGGGAAGAAAGGTTGCGACAGATGACTGAGATGCTGGGACAGATGCGAGAGATGTGGGGGCAGAAACAGTGGGGGCGGCGGTGCTGGTGCCTGGTCGGTGGTATTGGCTGGCGAGGAGCGAAACGCGCCGGTACTGCAACAAAACGTGTAATACTGTTATTCTAATCTATTAATATACTCGTGTGCAACGCAAAGGTACGCTAAAATTAACACAGTAGCGTCTGCCTCAAACTCAATAAGCCTCATATGTGAGAGTTGTGGTCGAAGATGCGGATCCAGGTTTGGTTTATATAGCCAATGCAACGCAAGTGCCGCGATCAAACATGTTGCTGCCTTAAGGCCTATTTACATCAGACAAGTTAATGCTCATTCTACCCTTACTCTATCAAATTCTTTTAGTCTAAAGAGACTTAGAACATTCTTTCGTTATTCTCTCTGTGTTCACAAAGTAAGTGACTGTATATTAAGAATAAATATCTTTAAACCTAATAAAAATGTTAATTTATTTAGGCCACAACGTTATAAGTTCTTAACAGTGGTTGGCACCACTTTTTAAGTAAACAATGGAATGTTTAAATAATAATTTTAGTTAACATTTCCAAGTTAACTATATAGTACAAAGCTGGAGCGACTCAACGGATCATGTCAAACGGCAATCAGTCATCTTGACATCAGTAGGCACGCAAAACTGTAAGTCCAGATTAATGTCACTTAGTTATAATTAACGTGAGGTTATGGGGGTTACGGGGATCATGTCAAACGGCAGTCAGTCATCTTGACATCAGTAGGCACGCAAAACTGTAAGTCCAGATTAAGGTCACTGAGTGATACTAATCGTGAGATTGTGGGGGTTACGGGATCATGTGAAACGGCAGTCAGTAATCTTGACATCAGTAGGCACGCAAAACTGTAAGTCCAGATTAAGGTCACTGAGTGACATATACGAACTAGCTGTTTCTCGATCCTGGGCTACTTGAATCCACTTCTTTCCTGTTGAGGCGCCAAAGTCATCTCGCTAACTCTTCCTCGGTCTACCTGATTATCGCCGGCCATGTCCGGTCCATATGGTGGGAGACCATGATGTCGTAATATTGGCCCTTTTTTTTAAAATTAACTTTGACTAAAGGCGATGTCAACAGCACTGTTTAATAGTAAAACCAGTAGTTTCACTAACACATACCATTCTGCGTCGAAGCAGAATTTAGAAGGAAAACCAGCAGCTAATTTAACGGACACATGTCGGTGTCATATAGGAATCGAACAATAAACAAAATCTTTTTACACCTTATATATTTCTAAAAAAAATATTTGTGTATAACAGGCGTCTGTTACCTATAACACCGACATTAAATTGTCTACCTTAGGAATAGACGTCTGTGTGTCCTGTAGTCCAGTATATACTCTTAACTAACGGCCCGCCCCGGCTTCGCACGGATATTTACATTGTCGAAGTTTTTGCATGGATCTTAACTTTTTTCAAAATACTCTGTCACCTGTGTTCATCGGGGGTAATTAACGACTCTAATGGTGAAAGAATTATCCAAATCTATCCAGTAGTTTCAGAGCCTATTCATTGCAAACAAACAATCAAATCTTTTCTCTTCATATCAGTATAGATAGCTTTATGGCCATGTAACACCTTTGAATTATAATAAACTAGCTGTGTCCGCGATTTTGTCCGCGTAAAATTAGATACAAAAAAATAAATTCAAGTTTAGCGTGATGACATATAGCCTATAGCCTTCCTCGATAAATGGGCTATCTAAAACTGAAAGGATTTTTCAAATCGGACTAGAGGTTCCTGAGATTAACGCGTTCAGGCAAACAAACAAACAAACTCTTCAGCTTTATATATTAGTATAGACGTGTATAGTTCTCATTATAATGTATAGTTGAGGGCGCAGTAGTACTTTTACCATTTTGGATGACAGATCCTACTTAAAGAAAATTTGTTAAGGGTTATTGTTTGAAATTAACGTAATGCATAACAAGCAAATATGAGCCTCTTAACAAATTGACGCGCAAACGACATTCGACCTTATTAGCGTGGCAAACCAAAGTAATCAAATAAAAAGTATATTAATATAGTATTGTAATAACATGTTTAATTTATGGTTATGCCTTTACTCTGCCAATGCGGTTAAGATAGACCTTGGACTCGCTGTTGGCACGTTCATAAAAATTGGCAAAAACTGGAACTATTAGTACCGAGCGGCTGAAAATACTGCGGTGGCTTAATTGGGGCATACATTGACTTTTCCATTTAGCGAACACTGAAGCTGGAGGTGGACTGGCATTGTGCCAACAATAACGGGAGGTTGGCATATTAATTGGCAAGCTTTATTGGCGGAATAAAGTGTGATAGACAATGTGTTGATCACAGGCTGTTTTGTGTAAATAAAGTGACTTAATAGTGGGTTTTACGTCAAGGGGCTCTTAAACGAGTATACCCGTGATATAATAGGTTGGTAATTGATTCGAGTTTTGGGATTTTATCTACTTTATTCTATACAGAGTTCGGTATTTGAGTCGATCGCTAGGTTAAGTAGCTCTATCCGCGGCCGGTTGATGGACGGCTGACCCATTATAACACTGCTTTACAAACATTTGGACTCCTCTGTGTTTCGGAAGGCATATAAAACAGTGGGCCCCTATCAATGTAAATGCGTTCTGTTAGTCGTGAGATTGTGGGGATTTCGGGGATGACGACAGTCGGTGATCTTTACTCGCCCCACAACCATATTCTCTGCAATCTAAGTGGACCCTGATACTAGACCGGGATAAAGCTAGGAAGAAGTAGAAGATCATACCTATTCTGTATTGTGTAAATGCACTCGTTGCTGGTATTAGTTGTTATAAACACTTCTTGAAGAGGGGAAGAGGTAGCGCGAAGATTTGGTTGCCTTTGCGGGGAAGTTGTGGATGAGATTGGCTTCGAAAAGAGGAAGATGGATTAAGAAGGGGGAGGCCTCTGCCCACTAGTCGGACACAATGAACAAATTAAAAAAAACAACGCTTCTTCAGATTACTCTGTGGTACAGATGCGTTCAATTTAAATGTAAATATTCAATTTACTATCATTTAGTACAAACTGAGACAAAACGACGTTCGTTTAATGTCGGTCTGTGTGCACGAAACATTTCTGGCTTCATTGCATCGAGTTTCACATTTACCTCTTTGAAGAAATTCTGTCATACTAACTTGTATTTCAATTTAGCTTTCATATTGCGAGGTAAGTACCCGCCAGTCGTTGCGAACTGCCGTCCTAAGTCGTAACATAAGTAGGTTACGTCTCTAAGTACTTACTTATAGTGATTTAAACGAAAATTCCTATTACCAATAGTAGTTAATGTTTTGATGGTTTAGAAGTACATTTTTATTAATTATACGTTATGTAACTTTTTATTAAATCTATATAACACTTTGAGTTTTCTTTATTACATTTGACTTTTTCGAAAGCACTTATGAGCGTGACTGTTTTAAGTTTCACTTTTTCTTGTAACATATGGCATTTTTTATACTGGAGCCAGACATAGCTTCATTTGAATGATCACGTAGTGTGGCCGGAGACTTCGTGCAGCTGCGCAAAGTTTTATAGAACTTTGTAGGCTTCAAGGACAAAAATGTGCAAACAGTTTGAACTATGTCCGATTCCGGCTTTAGACATACCTGTTTTCATATAAATAAGGTTTTAAAAACTCGTGTTACATGGTAGAGGCCCCGAAGATAGCCCCTTGGGGTCTGAACCGAGCATCTCTTGGATTTTTTTTCCTTTAAAAGAATATTAGGAATACTTTTTAGGTATGATTAATATTCCCTTTTCCCCTCCTACTAAGCTTAAATTAAAAGCTTGTATTAGGAGTGGGTGCGACAATACTCCAACGGCGGTGGGGTTTGAACCGGGTACCTTGCGGATTTCAGTCCATACCTTATACCGTTGAGATATTGAGGCTCTGAGATTTTAAAGAGTCTTAAACATTAATGTGATTTCTAGAGTTCGTTTTTTTTTCTCAAAAAAGAAGGTTTGAGCATACATACATAAATTCTCAAACAGCAGGTGGTATTTTCTTTAGCGAGCGACGCTAAAAGTCGTGTCTCCTCACTTAGCGCCGAGTACATCAAGCGACAGTCACGACTCTATAGAAAGTTCGTGAAAACCGATATTGTCTGTGTGGACTATAATTTGTATAGTTCCGGATCTCGGTTGTCTTAAACGCTTATAATAGTGCTATCCGTTTACCGCGACTTTGTCCGCGTATAATTAATCTTGCTAGAGCCCTTTTTTTATGATACAAGGGGCAAACGAGCAGGCAGCAGGCACCCGAGTGCCTACCGATGTCCATGGACATCTGCACGACCAGAAGGCCAGCACGTGCGCTGCCGGCCCTTAATGACGAGTTCAGGCCATCGGGAAGTCTCACAAACCGAACGAAACGCGACAACAACACCATCACTAGACGTGACAGCATTGCCGCCACTTCACGCGGGAGAGATATATAGAGGGCATTATAGACAGAGGGAGATATAGATAAAGGTAGATATAGATAGAGGGAGATATAGATAGAGGGAGATATAGATAGAGGGAGATATAGACAGAGGGAGATATAGATAGAGGGAGATATAGACAGAGGGAGATATAGATAGAGGGAGATATAGATAGAGGGAGATACAGACAGAGGGAGATATAGACAGAGGGAGAGAATAATCTCTGAGCATTCATTTAGGGTACATTGCATTGCATCAGGGATAAACCAAATACTACCAGTGTTCCCTCCCCAGCCAAATCTTGTATGATCCTGCTATGGCGGCGTTACGCACTGCCCCGTTCGCAAATAATCCCATGTTCTAGGAACATTTGCAAACGGGAGTGTGGGACTTGCTAGCTCTGCTAGAATACCTACTAAAACCCAGCGGGGTCCTCATCATCCATGAAATAGGGCACCAGAGGATCGCTGGGCAGACGTTGTCTTGCCCAAATTTTGGCTCGTCTGCTATAAACCAATGGACATTCCACAAAACTTGAAACTGGCCGAATGTTTTATGAAATACCGACCCTGTCGAAAAATCTGTTCTTAACGGACGTGTACTATACTCCTTGCAGTCTCGACATGATATATGAACAAACAACGCCCTATTAGTACTTATATTATATATACTAATAGAATAGTGACCGTATGGGGACTTCGCCGATATACCGTTCCCTTCCACTTTTGTATCATAGCATAGATTGTTAGATCGTAAGTGTTAACTAGTCGATGACTAGGTTCAGGAGTTCTTACCGCGATCAGGTTATGGATTGGTGATCCATTCTAACACTGGTTTTAAAATATCCTATCTCCTCCGTGTTTCGAAAGGCACGTAAAACAGTGGAGATTAATGTCACTGAGTGATATTAGTCTTGAGATTGTAGAGACTGTGGGGGTTCCGGAGATGACGTAGGACTGCAGTCGGTATCCTTAGACATCCGTTAAGAACGGATATTTCAATAGGGCTAGATTAAGGAGGTGTGAGGTCTCTCTCAAGTTTAATGAATTTTACGCGGATGAAGTCCCGGGAAACAGCTAGTCTACAGTAATACTATGTTGACATCGTCATTTTTGTAGTATTATGCTTTCGACCACTGTCGCAGATAATTCCTTAACTAAATCAAATCTTCAACTGAAATATACTATCTTGTTACAATATATAATATATATATGGCTGACCCGTTGGCGCAGTGGGCAGTGACCCTGCCTACTGCTCCGGGGGTCGTGGGTTCGATTCCCACCTCGAGTCTGGGTGAATACATTTGTGTATATAATTATATATTCAATTATGATGATTACATTAATGTATACAATAAACTTGACTGTTATATTACAATTTAGTTATTTGTAACGCTCTACTGTAAAGCTGGGTATTTGGAATTACAACAACATACGTGGGAGATATCGATATGTTTAAAAGCGCTTTGTTCCCATAAATAAATAAATATATAGGACTATTTGATACACACATATCTGTTCCTAATGTAGACAACATTAGGAACAGATATGTGTGTATCTGTACTTAATGTCTGTGTTATATATACGTAACAGCCGCCTTTTATACACAAATATATTTTTTTGTGTTATAAAGTGCACGATATTGGAGAGTTTTACGTTCCGATTTACATGGTCAAAGATTGTGGGGGTTCCGGGGATGACGTCAGATGGCAGTCGGTCATCTTAAATTGTCGCACAGCCACATCCTTTGCAATTTAAGCGGACCCTGATACCAGACCAGGATAACGTGACGTCACTAGATATAAGTCTTTTTTATATTATTTATTATTTTCTTTATTTTCAGTACATTAACTGAGATGTCTATAGGTTTTGGGGCAGATTTAATTAGGTTTTTTTTTAATAAAACTGAATTTACCTTAAAAATATTCGCAAGGTTTTTGCGACCCTTACGATTATTTTCATTATATTTTATATAAAAAAAAATTCAACAGAACGAGTAAGGGGGGTGCCATAATTGGATTTCGCTCCATCTTAAAATTAACCTCGGGTCTGCACTGTAGGATTTTAATGGTGAAATAATGTTTTAAAATAAATTTCAGAGGAGGAGGCCGTACCTTTATCAGATAAATAGATGGATAATAATTAATTTTTTTTTTTATATATAACAAGGGGCAAACGAGCAGGCGGTTCACCCAAGTGACTACCGACGCCTTGTGGGACACCAGCATTGACAGATTTGGAGCCAGAGCATGCACCGTCGACAATGACCAATTTTCTACAGGTCGAGCTCCAATTCAAGTTAATAAAATAACAGACCTCCAACACCGTATCTCAAAGGCCTCGATCTTTTTACGGTCTGCTGCACGTGCTTCGGCAAAAAGAACCAATGTATCCATTCTCAAAGAACTACAGATCACTACCAGATTATCCACTACTTGCTACCAAAGAGTGCTAAACTATTTTGGTCATGTCGCCCGTAGAGAACCAGAAAATTTAGCCAAAATGGTTGTAGTAGGACAAGTTGATGGCAAAAGACCCCGGAGGTCGCTCCCCTACACGCTGATCTGACCAAATCAGGAACATCCTGGGACTACTGTTTGCCGCCTCTCCGGCATCTATGTCGAGACCCCTAAAAACAGGGGTCTCCTAGGGCAGTGTCACCGCTGCCAGTTATATGGGCACTCCGCCCGACATTGCTTCTCCCGCCCTAGGTGCGTCAAGGTCTCTAGTGTGAAGGCACTGGAGGCGCGCTCGGAAAAATATAAGTACAATGGAATCGCCCCCAGTGGAAATACTCTTAGTTTCCCTGGGGAAAAATTACTGAGCTCGTACGAGCACTGCTTAGACACCTACTTCGTATTATGGAACGGATACATGCTTCTATGACGTCGTTTATATACTATGTATTTTAAATTAACACCAGTCACCCTGTATATTGAATGAATTCATATATATTGCATACTAGATGAACATTTTGTGTAACTAAGTCGTAACGATTTAACATATACCAACATATGTAAACATTTATATAAAGAATAAATTCATTTTGAATAGGTAATTGGTGATCCAATTTAAAAGTAAAACACATACAGTCTGAAAATACATGCCCCTCCAAACTATTCACCTCTACATGCTAAAATAGCATATAGATGCAAACATACAAGCTCATGCATGAGAAGCTAAACTACTTTGCTTTAATCCGCGAATGAATACGAGGGAAAATCGGTGTAATGCTGCAACCCAAAAGATGTTGGGCTAATCGCCGATATATAATACTATGCTAATTTAAAGCTAATTACAAAATTTTAATTCTTTGTAAAGCTACCGAACGGATGAAGCGATTTCAATTTAGTTTTTTTTTAGGTACTCAAATAAACGATAGAAAGGGAATATGCACGAATGGGATTTTATATGAAAAAATTTGATTTGACACAACAAACTCAGTCGGTTAATTTGTTTGTTATTGCAGAGGATGTGGCTGTGGGACGAGTTATAGTAACCGACTGCTCTGACGACATTGTATTTTTCATCTTATTTTTTTATATAATGCAGCTTTACATTTAACCCATTGGTTGCCGGCGACACACGACGTAGTTTCTTTTTAACGACATCTACATTCCGGGAACCCTCGTGGGCTCATCTTAAAAGTAGTAATGGTTCCGAAAAGGAAAATAATCAATCTTGAATATTATAATCGTTAGCTGCATACCACATCGTGAGTCGCTTGTGCCGTCAACGACATCTCCTCGTGCATTGATAGCTGTTATGTCTTAATATAAGAGTTTTTGCAGCGTGTGCAAAAAAGTGCACGTAAACTGCCAAAAAGTGCGTCCAAAGTGCCAAAAAGTGCGCACGCACAAACTGACGAAAAGTGTGTTTAAATTGCATTAATCAACCAGACGATGAGTGAACATTTGGATGATGATGCTGCGTCGACCAATGGCGATAGATGGCGTAACATTTAGTATTTTAAGTGAATAATTGTTTAAGCCCGTGTAATTTCTTTTAAATCAATTTTTAAATTATTTATTCCAAATCAGATACTATTATTATTGTATCCATTAATTTTATTATTCAAGAGAATAAATTTCAAATTAAATATCAATTCTATCATTGATTTTCAATCCTATTGTATGAATTTTCTTTTTTTTTTTTGTTAATATTATAAATTTTAATATGTGCGGACCCCAGATGCTTATTAATAAACAAACTGCCAAAAAAATTGAGGAAACAATGCTCACTATGTGTTCTTCCCTCAGAGGCTTACACAAGCACCTGTTGCTGGCGCCATCGGACGTAGCGGGGTGGGGCATCTTCCTGAAGGAGGCGGCGCACAAGAACGAGTTCATCTCCGAGTACTGCGGCGAGATCATCTCGCAGGACGAGGCCGACCGGCGCGGGAAGGTGTACGACAAGTACATGTGCTCCTTCCTGTTCAATCTCAACAACGGTGAGGTTTTAATCTCCATTATTAGCCATTAATAAGTAAATGTCCGTTAAAAGAGAGATAGACAAAGAGTGTAAGGCTTTGAGCTAAGAGAATCGAACCCACAAGGATATTTAGTTAGTCGTTTTAGGGTAGCTTGGTACTAGTAAGATACTATGATTCTGTAAATTTAAGATCTCTGTTTATTTTCTGAAAAAAAAAATTGTTAGATTTTTTTTTCTGATTTTCAGTTTTATTTTTTTATTATCACACTTTCTTCATTCATCCTTTGCAGGGACGAAATAGTTAGAGTAGATTTCTGTCCTAAACGTCTTGATTCGTAAGGTAATTGTTTACAATCTGAAAAAATAAACATGTATGTATTGTTGTTTAAGTTACAACAAAAGTTTACAAATTATTTATTTTATTATTATTATATTGTACATCGTAAAATTTTCAGATTTCGTCGTGGACGCGACGCGCAAGGGTAACAAGATCCGGTTCGCGAACCACTCCATCAACCCGAACTGCTACGCGAAAGTCATGATGGTCAACGGCGACCATCGCATCGGCATCTTTGCCAAGAGAGCCATCCAACCTGGAGAGGAACTGTTCTTTGATTACAGGTATCAACTATTTAGTTATGAATCGGACATAGAAACAAAGTAGCTAACGTCTTCTGTTATGCATTGCCTATTTATTTTACGTAATCTTTTATCTGTATATGTAAAAATCCATCGTTGTTCGTTAGCCTTGCTAGAACTCGAAAACCGCTGGACCGTTTAAAACTCTTTTTTTTTTGTTTCGTCCTCGTTATTGAAGATTTAAAAGAAAAGAAAGAAAAAGTCGAATATTATTGAAAAATTTTTACTAGGCGTTTTTACTGACGTGCCATATAAAATTACTATTTTATATGACATATGGGCAGTGGCACAATGAAGCAAATGTAACACCCCTCCCCCTTATTTTCGTAATTCGACGGACATTTTTAATATTAAGAGATGTTACTCCTTCTATTCTAATCTCCACAATAAGAACACATCAAGCTTATGAAACTGTCATATCATTCTTAAAATCTCCTCCAAAAAAATAACAATAATGTTCTTTTTTCGAATATATTAGAAGGGTGTATCTTAATATTACAGGTTTTTTTTCCGCATTTAGGTTATATAATATACAATAATATTTTATTACATTTAAGAATTATTTTTTACAGATACGGTCCAACAGAACAACTGAAATTCGTCGGCATTGAGAGGGAAATGGAATTCTTATGAGAGAGGAATCCAAACAGTGATGTGATCAACTTGTTGTGATCAACTGCTTTGTGATACAAACAATTCTATGTTTGAATATGACTTGTATTAAAGAAGTTTATTTTTATTCCATTTATTACATTGAAATAGACTACAAAATCTATTTTTTACATGGAATTCCTGGTGAAGATATAATAGTATGGACATAATTTAGATGTACCAACTAATGTGTATCTTTTTTAACAAGAGGTAGAGATGTGATTTCAATAAGAGGTAACAAAGAGCTACTGTAAACCTCCATATAACACGGTTCTTTTACAGCGCTCTAATAATATAATATAATATTATAACTGGAACTAAATTTATTATAATTAAACCACAATGGATACTTAGTTGACTTTATTCCTAAATCACTACTATACCATTGGACTTTAACATCTGTTTTTTCACGATTTCCTCTTTGTGTATTATTTGATACCAAACAAAAATAATCGCGTTCTTAAATTAAAAACTAACACACGCTCCCAAACACTACTCTTTTCCCCTCTCCTCTTGTCACACCTCACTTCATCGCGCCATAGTCGTAAAACCTTCTATTACAAAATTATAGTATGCGCATTCGGGACTGTACAAGCGTGTTGTACGAGAATAATCATACAACGCGTTTTCCTATAATGTGGACCGTCACGTTGTTTGTCCGCGATGAACTCCCTAAACTACTCAACCGATTTTAATCAAATTTGCTCACCGCGTGCATTTAAATTAGATTTTTTAGAAATTAATAAAGATAAAAAAATAAAAATATGGATTAAAGTATATCTGTACACTTGAAATATTGTACTTTCCGGTTGAGGCAGTACAGTATAGTACCTTAATTCCGATATGTGGAAGGTTTCTGTACTAGAATAACTAGCAAAGATTAGACAGATAAAGTTTACTAAGCCACGCAGACGAGGTCGCGTGAATCAGCTAGCAATTAATAATAGACAAATAGCAAGCAAACACGAAATTGTCTATTTATACAATTCGACCAGTAGAGACAATGTACGCGGGTACGACGCCCCCTGGCGCGAGTCCAGTCACCCTTGCCTTCTGCTCCGGGGGTCGTGGGTTCGATTCTCGCCTCGAGTTTGGGTGTATAATACACAATTTAAAAAAATGTTTGTGTAGCAGGCGGCTGTTATCTATAACACATGCATTAAGTTGTCTACCTTAGGAACAGACGTCCATGTGTCATATAATCCTATATATTTATTTATTATTTATATATGTATTTATATTTATCTATCTAAAGTATTAAGTAATAATTGCAGGCGTTTTTTTTAGGTTTTAAATATGCTTGGGTGGCGATTAAAGGGACACTTTCTAATATCGTGAGAAGGTACGAAGTGCTTCCGGGCGGACCTGACTGAGATAACGATAGATGGAGGAACCAAGGAGGTAAAAAATATGTAAGTACTATGGCTGAGGACTATGCATATGTATATAGTGTAAAATATATGAATATAAATTCTAAAAGTCTATATTAATGGTTTTATTTCCTTTTTCGTGAGTCACAAAGTGGGACAAACTGATGGACACTTGTCGTAGGCTGGCTAATAGGTATCCGAAAGGATGTCCATGTAACATAAATTTTAAAAGCGAATAAATTATAAGTCACACAGACAATTGTTTTGGTATAGACGTGATTTTTTTGTTATCGTCCACATTTTAATTTCCTTTCCCCATTATGCTGCTCACGCAGTCTGTCAACTGTGAGGAAGGAAAATCAGGTAAGATTTTTCAGAAACATTATAAAATATTTTAATGTTACAAGGTGGCCTAGCTGTCAACGCTTTTTCATCTCCTATACAACTTACAGAAACAATTGTCTTAATACGATTTTAAAAACGATGTGGTAGTCTATTCTCTTTTCTCTTATATTGAAAAATATTTTTAATTTTCCAGATGAGCTCTACATCATGAACCCGGGAACACCATTCCAAATGGTATTACAAAGTCCCGAAAGTCCCCTCCCTACCGGAAACCGCCAGGTTATCCGCGTCTGTATCGCCCAATTTTTACCTCCCTCCCCCACCCCGTCCTTGTTACAGGTTGTCACGTTTTCAAAACCACCATTACAACCGAGGAGGAGGGTTTTTGGTGTGACATAATTGTCAATTTATGCATGAATGAAAATACCTAAAGAAAATAGCAGTTTTAATTACTTTTTTCAATATTCTTTATGTTTTTAATCTAAGCACGACGTCACAAAGCTTTTGACCCCCTTACCGTTGTCACATGATGTCACATTTTGGTGGTACCTTACCAGAATGTGGAAGTTATTTATGGATGACCCCAATCCTTTAAACAACCGAGACTCAAAGTATATCACTGGTACTCGTAATACTTAACCGATTATGTTAAGATTTATACTTCTCTTAGGACTTCGTTCAACTTGACAAAATCACCACAAGCAATGTTACTTCACAAATTTACGATTTTCGAATTTTTTCCTCGTAATTAAACAAAACTGGAATCAACATGGACAAAGTCTACCGGTCTTAGCTAGCTAGTTTTATGATGATATAAGAATATATTGTTTTTTTTTAAAGAATATTAGGAATACTTTTTAGGTATGTCTGATATTCCCTTTTTCCCCTCCTACTAAGCTTAAATTAAAAGCTTGTATTAGGAGTGGGTGCGACAATACCAAATGTGAAAATTCCTGGACACTGCTGTGGTTTCTTACTCTGCAATGCTATAGACCCGGCACCCACATGGCGAATGCATGGAGTCTTAAAAATTCGTCTCATAGTTCGCTTTTCTACACATTTAGTATATTCAATAGATAACAATTTTATAATAATACATAAATTATGCTGTCCATCTACCCTAATCCAACCACCAACGCGTCCTTATCATCTTATTTTAATTGTAATTTTGATCCGAAAGTTGGTCCTTCGAGCCGGATGCAAGAATATTAAGATACGAAACGTACCTAAGGCATGCTTGGTATGCGGCCTGCAACGGTTTAGTCTTAAGGCGTTGGGCAGGACACGATGTCCCCCCCCACAGCCGCATCCTCTGCAATCTAAAGGGATTCTAGGAAGATGAAGTGCCTCATCTGTCCCACAACTGGGTAAATATCATCCACAACATCCCCGCAAAGACATCCAGGTCGACATGTCGTTTTTTCTTATAAATATATTAAATTATTAAAATAAAACTACACGCATACGAATGCCAAACGATCTGTAGATCGTTTATGGTGTACCATTTACCCACACATGTGTTGGATGATGTCATGGCGTAATCGTGACAACTGTATGTTATATTAATAGTCAATTTTTATTTTCCTGTGAATAGAACCGCCGCCCCCGCGCGCCTCTCTCTAACGCGCTCCCTGCCCGCAGCTGGGCGACGCGGGCTACGCTGCGTGCCTGGCGCGCTTCTGCCGCGGGCAGCGCATGGCGCTGGACGCGCTGCGCGAGCGGCGCCGCAAGAACAAAGAGCTGCAGCAGTTCCTGTGCGCGCGCGAGCAGCTGCCGCGCTGCGGCCGCCTGCAGCTGCGAGACCTGCTGGCCTGCGTGTGGCAGCGGTGAGCGTCGCGCCGAAGGCTCCGCGCGGTCCTCGCCCCGCGCCTCACTAACGTGCGGATGACGTTCGCCCGCAGGCTGACCAAGTACCAGCTGCTCTACAATTTTGGCCTACATATCAAACGGGCCGTTTTTTCCGTATACATTAACCATATATTCTCCACTAGTTATTATCCGCGACTTCGCCTGCGTAAAAGTAGGTGTACGATTGTAGCGTGATGATATATAGCCCATAGCCTTCCCCGATAAATGGGCTATCTAACACTGGAGGAATTTTTCAAATGGGACCAGTAGTTCTTGAGATTAGCGCGTTCATGTAAACACACAAGCAAACTCTCCAGCTTGATATATTAGTATAGATTATAGTTTTAAAAATCTAGGAAAACATTTAGAAAAGAATTATAAACGCCAAATAAGTACTTTAAAGCAAAGTAGTTTAGTTTCTCATGCATGTCATGGATTTCCGCAAAGTAACGCCTGATTCTATCAATTAGTTATATAAATGGCCAAGAGCGTGTTAAGACATGCTTATATATAAGAGTTCCATATACGATACGCCATAAAACTATTTGTTAAATAACTTCTAAAAGTTGTGTGATTTCGCTCAAAAATGCTGTCTTATCAACATGGAAAATTTCATGTCTCTACATCCAATAGTTTGGAAATTCTATGAGGAACCACAATGCAAAACGCTTTGAAGGTCGTTTGTTTAGGTATCGCTCGCGAACCGCACCCTTAAGCAGTGTACATAAATAGTCCTGTAAATAAAACGTAAGTATTACCATAAGTATTGTAGCTGATACTGGCGAAAGCGTGAGCGCCAAACTCTGCTAACCTCCTACCCTCTCTGGCTTCTCTAGCCGCGAATTGTAACACCGCGGCCGCAGAAACGCGGTCCGATTGCAACGTGTCTTCCACCATCTTGGATTTTTATGTAAACGTATTGTAATTTAACAACAGCTTTCGTATGTTCTTTATTCAGTTTATCTTCGCTTTATTCTTGTATTTCTCTTTATATCCTCGTAAAAGTTGTTAAAATCAGAAAAATATATATTTTTTTCTATTAATATAATTCCTCGATTTAAGAATGGTACCTATTCTTGCAACATTCGGAAACTCTACTCGCGAGTCAATGTTATCTCCCTTTTAAGAGTTTAGAGACTTCACTTTAAGTTTATTATTCTCTGTCTCTTATCACACGTGATCAGTAAAAGTGTAAACTGCAACATGGTACGTAACTCTCCTTAGGTTTTTCAATTCACAGATCGCAATTCTTTTCAGATTCAGTACAGGTTTTTGATGTTACATTTAATATCACAAAACACAACAAAACTTTGTCCACACGTATTTTTTCAATATCTTTTTCGTTTTTAACACTTCCAAGTCGCCACACTTCACCGTCATATTAGTCCACTGTAATTATTTGTCTAATATAGAAGTGAAATTGTAGTCACTTCTTCACGGAATTACATAATGAAATTGCATTATGTCGAATTGATGAAATCGTGCAAGAGTTGAACTTTAGAAAAAGATTTTTTTACTTATGTATGCTAGAAATCGTGCCCAGGCGCATTCCTAATTAAAGCCGCTTAATTTGGTAACTACGTCTTTTAATTACAGGCAATATTATTAGGGTATTATTTGGGTATCACAGTTAGGTACTCAAATTTGTGAGCGGTGTAAATTTTTGTTTTTATCACTTTCGGTATAATGTACTATGGTATTCCTTTGAAATATATTCTATAAAACGAAACAGGTTACCGTACAAAATAATAATAATTAATTAAATACGTAGGATCGATACTAACGTCTGTGGACTGATAACGCCGCCAACCACGGTGACATACAAATGTGATCAAACGGAGACACCCTGCATACACAAAAATGACCAAAATGTAACGTGACATTCAAGGCAACCGTGCATTAGATTTGAAGAAAATTTATGATGAATATTAAAAATAATTCACATTTTACATGTATATCCTAATGTAAAAGTCGCATTTCAAAATTATACCAATGAGATGGGATAAGTTTTAAAAACCTATTACGATACTTTATTTTCTATAAATTTTATAAGATAGAATACATGTTAATATTGGCAGATAGATCAGATTAAAATTATATACGAATTGTAAAAATTTTATTCCTTTTCGGGGCTTGCAAGAAATAGAAGGTAGTGAAATTTTTTCATCAACATGAACTCGTCAAAAAATATAATTGATTTATCTATAACATAATCAAAATCAGTTAACAGAACAGTTTAATTATATCTTGTAGCGTACAAACAAATAAAAAAGGCACTGGGAGTGCCTTCAAGCAAAAGAATCTAATAGCGGAAATTCAAAGTATAGTCGACCAAGAAAGTGCTTTACCATTTTGGATGACATCTCCTACTTAAAGATTTTTTTCTAAGAGTTATTATTAGAAATTAACGTAATGCATAACCAGCAAAAATGAGCATTGTAACTAATTGACGTGTAACCGACATTTGATCTTAGCGTGGCAAACCAATTTCTTGGTCGACTATACATTCATAGAAATAGAATACTTAAATGTCACTCAAACTAGAGAGCATTCGGTTATGTGCAAAGCAATCTCTTATCTGAGTGACCTTTGAGTGCACGGAAATCAATGTATCAGATCTTACATTTTCCTTAGCCCTTCCGTTCACTAGAGTTCAAATTCGTGTGCAATCACTAAAGTCAAGTACGCTTCTAAGCAAGGCACCACCCCAGATTAACAATACCGTCTCGTGTTCACGCCATTTTATCTACATTTATATAAGCGATATAAATTTAGTGTTTATTTTAGCGATATTTCCCCGTTTATCTAATTATTATTGATGCCTCGTAAGCCCACATAAGCCTCAGATATGAGATTTTTCATATTAAGAGAGCGTTTCAAAGAGCGCAATCCTTTAACTGAGTTGTGAGACAACGTTGTAAAACAAAAACAGGGCAATAAAATACATTACATTTTCAAGTGCGTGTTAATAAACGCGGTGTAACAATGAAATAGGGAATTCGACACAACACAATTTAATCTGGAAATGTTCATTATTTTAACTTTTAAAGAAACTTTAGGTTTTATACGTAACGTAATGACGATTGGCCTTGACAATCCAAAAGTTTAGCCAATTCGGGGTTGAGGGCTGTACTAAGTAAGGAGTGCCTGATACTTCAAAATAAGATCCAAGGGGCCACGATAATATGAAAATCTATTTTATCCCCTTTTATATTGCTGCGGGCTCTTCTCTTAGCTTTTAAGTCGTACATTTTATCACCAAAGTATTAAATGATTAAAAAAATAATATTATAGATATGACGTTCATAAGTGCTTATTAAAAAAAGTCTATATGAATAAACGATTTTGACTTTGACTTTATAGGTATACTTCCAAAATTCAAATGGAATCATCACGCACGTTACTGTTACAGCGCAGATATAATAATTATATTTGATATGCACTAAGTAAGGTTTTGTTACTTGGCGGCGGCATTATCAGTCCATAAACGGAAGTCATTAATTTTATTTTATTACGCTTTATTTTTGTTCGTCCGTATTAGCGTTACATGCACACGAGAGCTTTTTTAACGTGCGATAAAAAAGCGTTCAAATAGACGAGGATAGTGGTCAAGGAAGGGTGGAGGCCGTTGCTTAGCAGTGGGGAACTATATGCTAATTTAAAAAAAAGCAGGTAATGTCTAGTGATAAGATAAAAAACATTTTCGAGGTTACATACCTAAAAGGAAAAAAAAGAATTCTTTACAATCACTTCCTTATCCGTCTGTCTGTTGAAATTAGTACCAAATACTGAGGTTTGCGGTTACTTGAAGCTGTAAAAAAATTAACTCTCTAAGTATACGCAATCAGAAAACATGGCCGTATGTCTCATTTCCCATATATTTGCAAAAGGAACTAAAACCTATGGGGTTGACCCTTGACCATCTACAAATTGACCCGCAGTAAGAAAGAATATGTTTATATAAAAGAGGACAAATTTCAATTATTAATATGAGAAGCAAAAATTTTACAAGAATTGCGCGGATGGGGGAGTATGAAATTTGGCACAATTGTAGTTCATATAGAGGAAGGTGTGCGAATGCTAAAATTTTTATAATTTGCAATATTAATATGTTAAAATAAATCAACACGCACTCCAATGCCAAACGATTTACACATACATGTATTGGATTATGTCAAACCGCATGTTATGTTACTTGCCAAATATTATTTTTAGATTCGATTTATAGAACAATATAAGTCGTTGGCAGGACTGCGTCTGTTGGTTCCACTACACGTTTTTGTAGTATGACCAAGGGGGTCACGACACCACGCGTGAACGACTCAACCGATTTCGCTAATTTTTTTTTAATAGTGTTTGCCAGGAGAAGGTTGTATGAAAGATAACATTAAGAAAGTTGCTCGGAATATTAGAAGATTTAAGAATACTTAACCATCATATGAAATTACTTTTAATGTAACCTTAGCGCGTTTGACCCAGGGCCCGATTAAGGAAGTATAAGGTCTATGGAAATTTAACGCAGACGAAGTCGCGGGAAACAGCTAGTATTATATAAAATCAAGGGTCACCGCACGTGACAACGACCTGCGTAAAAGCACATATTAATAACATCTCCTCGAAAAAAGTGGGTGGCTGAAAAGTTGGTTTATGGACGACAATTTTAAGTGATAACGCCGAAACTTTAGATCGTGCCGCTCTATCGCTAGTTCCAAACTCTCTAGCTTGCACACTCGGCTCAAGCAGAACGTGACAATTATAAGATGTTATCACGTCAAAAGTTACATATAGAAAAATTGTTGGAATGAAATGCCCTTACTAATATGATACTCTTAACTGTGATGCCGGAGCCAGACATACACCTTGTTATATAAAAAATGGCTGGTCCAAATTAATGTAGGCACTTAGGTGCATACTGCCTGCTCGTTTTCCCCTTGTAACATAAGAAAAAAAAGCTGAACCCAGATTTTGTATAAGGTACTAGACGAACAATAAGAATGAGAGTGAACGAAAAGAACGAATACAACATACTACTTTAAAATGACACGGGCATTTAGCCTGTGGTGGAAATTGAATAACTAGAAAAAAAAACTTTTGAACGTCATACAAGAAAACCAATTGCCGTAAATATTTTTTTAGGCCTGCTGCCTGTTCGTTTGCCCCTTGTAACATTAAAAAAAAAAGTGTTTTGCACAGTGCCCTCCCCCCCTGCCCTAGGATATCCTTGGGGGCACCTCGTGCTCCCGCGCGTTCCCACAAAATAGCCCCGGTTGAATCTATAGTTTATGTATTCTTTTACACAGTTGTTAGCGTCACTTTATATCGGTAAAAAAATCTGTAACAAAGCGGCAGCTCATCCGACTGACTTTCGGGTTCTATGAGCAATTTTACCAGTTCTAGCAGATGCGTTTCTGGCCTTTAAGTCTCACAGATATGTTGTGCGAGGCAGGGAATTCTTAAGGCCTTTATTTTCTTAACTCGTCTGTATTAAAACGATACTTAATTTTTTATACAATCACTAAGCGTTTAATTCCAGTTATTAAGTATTTTTTAAAATATTAACAAAAAGGGGGGGGCGGGGAAGGGGGACGGGGAGGGGGACGGGGATAATAGAAGTAAGTGGCAGAACATAGTCTTCCGGGTCCGCTAGTACGAACTATTTTAAGATTTTTTTCGCGTCTGTTCTACTAAATATTAAAAAAAAGGGGAATTCATCATAATTAATTTTATTTAACTATCGAAGCCATAACAGTAAAAGTAGGTATGTAATTTACAAGTAAAATATTATTTATTGGGAACTAAATTTTTCAACTACTGGGCAAAGACCTCCCTATCCTTTTTCCATATGTTTCTGTCTAAGGCTCTGCACTACAATGCGGGTGTATATGGTTGTATGGTGTGTTGTGGCTGTTGTTGGTACATCATTATGTGAAGATACAGAATCGCTGCTAGTGCGCATAGATTCCGGACCAGTCCGAGGATACAAGGACCCAAATGAAGATATATTCGTATTTTACGGACTACCATATGCCACAGCTCCGACGGGCTCGAAAAGATTCACGGTAATATCTAATTTGTATAATATATTAGCGGTCCCGTCAAACGCTGTCTTGCCTGAACGTTGGGTTCCTTACCAATTATACACTCTATCTAATATATAAAATTCTCGTGTCGCGGGGTGCGTTGCCAAATTTAGAAATCGTAAAATTCTTTCGACGATTTTATGGACGACCTTTATTGACTTGAGTCCGCTCTTTACCATTCAAGATTATGATTACACGTATCGTCTACAGTACAACTGTTGTGGCCTAATTTATGACATTTTACTGATCTTTAATTGAAAATAAATAAAGAGTTGTTGTATTCTCTATTTTCCTACTTGCTCTTATTTTAGTACTTAAATCATTGGCTTTAATTTTTAATTCGCATTAAACTCAATGATCCAAGTACATTGCGTCCCCTGTACTTATGTATTTCGTATTTTTAAATTAAATAACCGAGGCCCACTTACTATATCATCTATCAACAATTTTACGTATCGCACGCTCAGTCATAAACTGACCTATCAAGTTTTAGATCGAATGTGAGTTTAGCAGCTTCGTTTCAACGTCGTCTACCAGCCAATCAAAAGAATTATTACAATATCTCTATCGAATACCACAATACGGTTAATTTTTGTCTTTTAGCAAAAACCTTATTTTGGTTAAAAAGACAAACAAATAATAAAATATCATTAAAATATCTGTTCCAGCTTCAGGCCACGCAGTGGCAGCAAACGGCACAGAACCGCAAGGAGTGGCATAACTTGGTTTCCGAGGCCAAGATCCAGCGTGAGTCTATGTTAATGAAATGATTAATGACATTGACATGTTATTTTGATGATATTTTATTATCTGTTTGTCGTTTTAACATTTTTGCCTATTAAACAAAAACTCATTTTAGTTTGTCGTTTTAACTAAAATGAGTTTTTGTTTAATAGGCAAAAATGGCTGTTTCTGAGTGTTGGATAGAGATATGGGAATAATTCTTTGATTACCTGATAGAGGACATTGAGACGATATTGTCTGTATCTAATCAGTCAGTTTATGAATAAGCGTTCGATATATTCAAGTACAGATTAAAACTTAGCAGAATTAAAGAGTAATAATATGCGAAGGTGTTCCTAAACACAGTAAGTATAAAAGTTAAATTAAGCTACAGTTAAGAGATTTCTATAAATATCTCGTCTAATCTTATTAAACGATACGAATTCTAAGAGATAAATTCTTATTTTAAATTATACCTTTTGTTTTCTAAACATAACATTACCATAACTCTAACGAGAAATTATTATAAATCAGGTGATTTTAGAGTTTGTTCTGGAGCGAATATGAACTGTGTGGTATCTGTAATTTTAAACTTAGAAAGTAATAACATTTAACTCACAATTTTCCATACACGATTTTTTTTATATTTGTAACTTATGGAGTGGTTTTACCCCGAAATATCAAAAGCGAGCTGTCTACTCACAGGGCTATTGGCACAATGCTATAATATATTAGATTTTATAGCATTGTTTAATATTAGGTATAACGATATAACAAATCGGTTATGTTATGACGTGAAATATTTAAAATTCAGTTGGGTGAAGAACGGGGTGAAATGATACACATAATTTTTATTCAAGATCATAAACTCTCCAAGGACAAACTCTAAATTAGATATACTTGATTGCTTTCACGCTAAGAGTCTGTGAAGTTAACAGTACGAAAGCATATTTATTACGATAATACTTTAAAAAATTATTCTATATAGATGTCCTCGATGGGATATGCAGTTTCAATAAACTTTTGATAAAATCTCTGGAATGCTCGCCTGAAAGAAAAATAATTGGTTTATTTGCAACTATTAATAGAGTTAACGTTATAGATATACATATAAATGAACATAAGTCGACATTTGTATTACGTTTGAATAAAAAAGATTAAGAAGAAGACGTAAGTATAAATTCACATTACTACATAACAGTCGCATTTGTGTTAAATAATATGGACTATCGGTGACAGTGAAAATAGTTTAAATAAAAAATTGTATAAGCTAATGGGAAGTTTATAAGCCAGATATAATTTTCATAAAGGTATATATAGCAAAAGAAGAAATATAGGGTACAAACATCATTTCTTACCCAACAGCTTCTGCCACAGGTCTTGTCGATTCTTGTCCTCTGAACACGTGACATGCAAATCTTTGTAATGTCGGGTGTTTTGTGATGAAGCCCAAATATCGGTGATCACGAGGATGAAATGCGCAAAACGACACATTCTTGAGCGAGTAAAAGTAGTCGATGCAAGGTCCACTTCGACTTCTCTGTTCAACAAATATTTTTTTCTTTATACTACGCAGTAATCTTATAATTAATCACTACAAAACCAATTACAAAGGACGTAATTTCTACTTAGAACCTAAGAAGGTGCAGAAATGTTGTAAGCAATTTCATATAAAATGTTTGCATTAGATTAGAAAGATAATGGCTGCAAATAAAAAATGACTGAATGAAAACTGAAAAAATGGCATACCATAACGTTGTAAAAATTTTGATATTTAGCAATAAAAGTTTAAAGAAAATTAGATTACATACGTTGATGAACCAAGTAATCAATGCACTCGTGTTAATTACATTAATACTCGTGCACTAATATCTCACTTTGTGCTCGCTGCAACTATTTACTAATATGATAGGCACTAGCTTTGTGCGAGGTACCACCGAAAATTTAGCTTTTAACTCGTAAATAAAAATATATATAAGTAAAAAATAACTCTCATATGTGCTCATAAAACGGGAAAATGTAAACTCTTCCATTGTTCCAAATCTTCTCCACTACTTATATCAATGAGTAGTGGAGAAGATTTTGAACAATATCTTTAATTAAGATATTATGGCCTACAAATATTTAATAAACGTTTATAGAAAATTCGGCTCCGCTCTGCATCTTAATGTTAATTAAACAAACAGTCTAAACAACTCTACATATTTATTGTAGGATATATATGTAAACGAAAAAAGATACATAATAGGTAAAATAGGTTATATTTTTCGTTTTATTCATATTTTTGGGTTCCGTAGCACTTCAAGGAACCCTTATAGTTTCGCTCCTTCAGTCCATCCATCCGTCTGCCTGCCCGTAAGCTGGACCCCCCTAGCATTTTCAAATTATTAGACGTAGGGACATGAAATTTTCCATGTTGATAGAACATACCAAAAACTCATTAGAAAAATGATTTTAAAAGAATCGTATAATAAACTCTTGAAGTTATTTATCAAATACGTTTATCTCGTAGCCATTTTATTTACAATTGAAAAAGGACAAACGGAGTGACAGACGGACGAAATACAGAAAAAGAAAACTCACATCTGGTTTTGACCGGTCGACCATCCGAAGACCTTGATCTGACACTTCTAAGATACATGGCTGCGTGTTCGGCTCACCGCTGCATTCACCCACAATTTTCTTAACTGCCTGGCAAACCACACCAGTGCCTTTGTGTGCAAGAGTTTCAACTGATCCCATATATCTAAAAATTACGTCATTTTTTAAGCTCTATTTATACTGATTACTTCAACAAATAAAGCTTACTTTGTTAAGTCTTAATCAATAATATAAAATATATGAATCTTATATTCATATTTGAAGCTGAAGAGTTTGTTTGCTTGAACGCCCTAATCTCAGGAGCTATTGGTCCGATTTGAAAAATTCTTTTAGTGTTAGCTCATTTATCGAGGAAGGCTGTAGGCTATTTATCGTCACGCAATAAATGAATCTATTTTCTATACATAGTTTTACGCGGACAAAGTTGCAAGCACAGCTAGTTACTCTATATAAGCACCAGCTGTGCCCGCAATATCGTTCGCGTAACGTTAGTTTAAAAATTGATTCGATTTTAGCGTGATAATATATAGTCCATAGCTTTCCTCGATAAATGGGCTAACTAACACTGAAATAATTTTTCAAATCCGACCAGTAGAGATTATCGCTTTCAAGCGAAAAACAACTCTTCAGCTTATAACCTTTTATTTGAATTTACGTTAATTCGTTTCAATCAATTTGGGAATATGGAAACTAAGGTACCTACCTCACCGTAGTAATCGTGGCTACGCTGCTAATTTGGCGACGTCACCAAGTGAGTTACTTATCTGTCCTAAATTTGAATATGAATTGTTTGAATACGTAACAGGCGACGTCGCCATGGCCTCAGGGTGAAGTAGAGCTCTAATTTTTACTCCGTAAAGGGACAAAAAAAATCCTGAAGTAGCTGCTTCTCGCTACTTCGTCCGCGTAAACTTGCGAGGGTCTTTAGACTTCCTTAGTCTGGTCCTACCGAAAAATTCAAACATGACAAATGCATAATCATACAATAATTTATTTAAAAGTTAAATATTGCAGCCATAAAAGGCAACCAATTAAGTATATATATATAAAGGTATGCATTGTAAAGTATTCTGATCATTTTTAGTTAGATTCAAGTATGTAAAACTCATAAGAGATCTTATGAAACTGACATAAATAATAACATAGATCTAAGAAATAGACCATAAGAAATACATATCTGTTAAAAATGAAAACACATTCACCATTAATAAGTGTGATGAAGTATTAGAGGATAAATGCGTCATGAAAACAATTACATGAACACAAAGAAAAACAATGAAATTAGAAATATTTTTATTTCCTCGTTAATTCGTATGCGAAGCTAAAAGATTTTTTGTTAGCTCGTTTGGTGCAGGTCACGGCAAAATTAAGTGCTTTTTTTGTAAGGACGGATCCTTTTCCGATATTCAATCATTTCTATATTGTGTAGTAGAGCTATAAATATAAACACATTCGCAATTGTCATGTACTAAACTAGTAACAGTAAAAATTGTACCATTAATAAATATATTATACATTAGAAAGATTTAAAAATATATCTATTCTCCAGAACACCCTATTCCGCCAGCAAAGCAAAAAAAATTGTAACGAAATTATTGGAAATAATTACTAATGATTTAAGAGGACGACACTTTGTTCTTATGTACATAAACTAACACTACATAATGATTCACTGATTCACTTGGTCAAAAAGCTTTGACCGTTTCAGCGTTATCATAATATGTGATAGCTACTGAATCTATAATTACAAAAGACCGCCTGAAGGTCGAAGTTCGCCCACAAACCTTTTTGCGTATAACGACATATATTGTTCTGTTCACAGAAAAATAAAGTTTGACATTTAATATAAAATACGTTTACACTGACATAATCCAATACATGTGTGTGTAAATGGTGTAAATCGTTTAGCATTGGTGTGCGTGTGGTTTTGATCGATTTCGAAGGGACTTTAACTTCCAGATTTGATATAGCAAGGGGTAATCTAGACTAATTTAGTTTTAGAAAAGTGATTAGGGTTCCGCACAAAAAATGAAAACCTTCAAAATTTAATAAAATCACGAAAATAATGTGAAAGTCGTCTACTGGTAGTAGAAAAAAATTGCCTATTTTTATTAAAAACAAAATCTTTTTATTAAAACTATACAACGTATATTGCACACAATACGTTCATATGAACTATACGAAGAGAAAGGGTAATTTATCGATCCGAGTGGGAAGTAAGAAGCAAAATCACTTGCTCATGGTGACAGGTCATAGGATCACCTCGTTGTCCGTTTATCGGTTGAGAATAAAGACCCTTCGTCTCAGGAACGCGTTGACGAATATAGTTGCAATTATTGCCGAATACTGAAGTCTACGGTCCCTTGAAGGTGTGAAGAAATCAACCCTGCATGTATACGCAATCAAAAGATATGGTCGTTTATGTGACATTTCTCATACATACGCAAGGTAACCAAAACAGAATATTTTTTCTTTTATTTCAAAAACCTAGTAGGTACTGACTGTTAACTTATTTAATTATTTCACAGTTTCATCAGAACATATGATTACGAAGTCTCAATCAAGCCCGTCTATGCCGATGCAAATGGGTTTACGTCTGCTCGTTGTAGAGGTGAATGGAAAAATATTTCAGTTAGAGTATAACAATACACTTACATGTAAATGGTATGCCTTAAAAACGAATGACTGTTTTTTGTGTAGATTTTTAGGGTTCCGTAGTACTACAAGGAACCTTTATAGTTTTGCTCTGTCCGTCCGTCAGTCTGTCTACCCGTAAGGTGGTCTCCTAGCATTTCCAAACTATTAGACGTGGAGACTTGTAATCTTTCATGTTGATAGAATAAGCTCAAAACAAAAACTTTTGAAGTTATTGAACAAATACGTTTATAGCGTATCAGATACTCTCTACCGCGTGGAGCGAGGGGTATACCAGTAAAATCCCTGTACTTCTTGACCTTGGCTTGTCTAGAACTATTTTTTTATGTTACAAGGGGCAAACGAACAGACAGCTAACTACCTACTGACGCCCATGAACATCTGTACGACCAGGAGCTAAGCAGATGTGTTACCGGCCTTAATGACGAGTTTAGGCCATCGGGAAGTCTCACAAACCGATCGAAACGCGACAATAATACCATCACTTGACGTGACAGCACTGCCGTCACTTCACGCCGATCTTATGTAAGAGAGAGGTATGGGTACCCGGGCGCGTTGGTCCAATTCGGCCGGTCACCTTAACTCGCCCCACAGCCACATCCTCTGCAATCTAAGCGGAGGGGCACCATGGGCCCACCAACCTATTTTCTTTATAAAACAAAGGGCAAGCGGGCAGGCGGTTCTCCTAAGTAACTGAATCCCATGGATAACTGCAACACCAGAGGGCTCGCAGGTGCGTTGCCGGCCTTTGAGATACGAGTATGCTCTTTTCTTGAAGGTCTCTAAGTCGTATCCGTTCGGAAATACCCCGATTCCACAGAGGAATTGTGCGAGGTAAGAAATAGCCTACTAGAGTTGTGACGTCACACTTTCTGTGTATGTTCCGATATACACAGAACTGGCTGCGTTACCACGTTGGATCGAGGGCATAAAAAAACCAGTATTCTGATATTCAGGATTCTAAACCAACTACTAGAATGATGCAAAACATGTGTGTTGCCGGCTATTTAGGATTATATTTATTTATTTATTTAACAACTAGAGAACGTGACAGACGTTGTCTTGCCCTCGGTCGAACATTTTGTGACGTCATACAACGGCAACGGTATCCAAATATATTCTGGTATTATATTCACAAAGCAATTTTGTAAATGTTGCAAAAGCTTCTGTAATAACTATTTTTTCTATTTCAAATAGAATAATTACAATTGTTATAATAAAAGAAAACGCTTATAAGAGGCTTAAGACCCATACAAAGAGGAAAATCCCTCGATGTCTCTTTCTATAGATCTATAAGACTAAAACTTTACTATTAACAAAGGAAACATAAATTATAGCTTTTTGTACTTTTTATTACTTCTTTCTCATACTTATTATTTACATCTACGACGGATCAGAAAGTCTGGAATCCATTAGTTAGTTAATGAAGTCCATATCAAAAATTATTCAAGAGATTGTGTCTAGGTTTCTATGATAAACTTCTATTACTAAGTATCTAAATAGCACAACGGTGAAAAGGACGCACTGAAATGCCTAATGTACCTGTATCATTCCCCGATCGGCTGCTGTAGCATTTAGCACAAGTTTCGTGTGTATGTCTAGTAAAAAGAAGGAAAAACAAAAATTTTAAGCATTCTCTCATATTATTACTCTCGGTGTACCAACGTTGCTGCATCAGTGGTTTATTTTTCCAGATATTTAACCGACCATCAAAAGAGCTCTACGGTAAAAAGCAGTAGAATCAGTCATTGATTCAGTATAAAGTATCTTTTGAATTTAAATAAATAAGTTAAGGTGAATTTATGAAAAATGATAGAACACGATGAAACGTTTTCATTGGCAATGGATTAGACCTGAATTTTCTGGGAAACTCACCTTAACCAGTTATATAATTTTTATTCAATTATTATATAATAATTATGACATCTTTAGAGAATTAATAAAATAAATTATAGACGAACCTTTCTAGTTAAAGTTTATACTCAAAAATGTATATGTCAATACAATTTGACAAGTAATTCACATTAATAATAACCTAAATTATTTTTAAAAATTTGTTAAAACTATGTTTTCCAAACTTTCTAAGTATTGTGTTGTGTAACATCAATATATAAATATGGGTGTATGTTTTTTAAAAGATACGGAAGTTTTAAGTTTGAAAAGTAAATTTACAGGGAAGACAATGATTATTGTAAACGATTATAAAAGCGATGCTGTATATAAAACGTGCAGCTGTCCAAAATATTCAGTAAAAAAAATAAAAACAATTAAAACAGTTAAATCCGCCACCGGCGAAAATATAAACAGGCTACACGATGTTTTTGCGTGGTCAAAGATTTATAGATCACCAATACCAGAGCGAGGCAGGAAAGTTGAAATAGATACTAGAAATGATATTTTGGATTTCAGTGAAAAGCAACAGGAAACACAAGATCCAATAATTGATGAATATAAAGTGGTTCAAGTGACTACGCAAACTTCAGCAACGTCCATTCCTACATTAAAGTCGTTGATGTTGTCTCCTAAAGTTTTACCCAGGTTGTTGTGCCCATGCTGTTGCGGCTTGGACGATGAATTAGAAACATTTAATATGCCATATAATCGCCAAATTACGGCAGATTCTTATGAAAGTATTGAACTGCGTACAAATTCTGATAACAACTTTCTAGCTCTTGATTTAGATGCTTCTCTGATGAGTTTTATATATTTACAAAAGCAACCGAAACAGAATAAAACCATTCTCAAACTTAAATTATTATATCCCAAAATTATAACAGGCATCATAAGAAACGCTTATAAAAATTTTATCAATATTTTTAACTCTAAGCCTTTTTAGAATTTTTCACTAAAAATATTTCAAATAGAAAAATAATGATTAGTTGCAAATCAGAAACTCGCTATTTATTGTAAACGTCGATCTGCCCTAATAAATAATACGCGCTACCTATACTTTGGTCAAAGTTAAAACTACAATACCAGCCAGCTAATTCTAGCCACAATAAAAAATAAAAAAGAAGAGTAATGACAATTGGCCTTTGTTATACCTGTCATGTATACCATTGAGTCAAATGAATAACCTCTAAAAATGCAATAAAATGTGTAAAAACAAAATATGCATTATAAACAACAGTCATTTTATGACTGTGAAATAAAAATGTACGGAATAATTCAATAAATTACAAACGATTAATGAGATTCACGATCACTGCACATTATGCCTACATAAATTGTCGTGGTTTAATTTGAACTAAGGATGGTGACAGTTTTACGAACTGTTCCATACTATGCCAGGGATGTAGGGGGTTCGAATTTACCAACCCTTCAAGATCACCCTCTTGCTTTGATAAATTCAAGCACTTCTGCGCCTACATATTTTGCTGCCGATGTTTTAGACAATGTTGTAGAAAGTGTAGTAGAAAACCCCGTAAAATTACTAGAAGAGTTCAAGATGTCACATATGTTAAACGATCCAAAGGTAAAAAACACAGACAAGAAGAAGATAGTAGAATTGGAAATGACAATGAAATGCAAGTTTTTTACTGCGATGTAACACCTATTGCAAGTCCTTTACTTGGTCCACTAGAAGCTCCAACAAAGCCGGACTGCCTCGATAAGGATATACGCAATGCATCAAGCGATGAAGTATCTGCACGACAAGATAAACCTACAACAGGTACAAGTACTCGTATGCAGGTATATAAAAATGACAAAAAAAAGAAACACCACGCATCCTCCAACCTATTGCAAAATACTATTACAAATCAGGTGCAACGCCTCATTCAAATACTACCTGGGCACAAGAAAAGAATAAATAAACTCTTAAATATATTTTTCTGTTGCTGGACAAAAAAAAAACAAAAAGAGGATAGGTGTTGCAGCCAACATAGCATCAAATCGGTCGAAAGTCTAGAAATAACTTCGCATCATTTAACAAGATCATCCTCGCGTTTACCATCTTCTGAGACTGTTAACGGTTTAAAATGGAAGAAACGACTATGGCGAGAGGCGAAAAACTTGACATATAAACTTAAGGCTAGCAAGTATAAAAATCGTAGAAGCTTTAGACAAAACAACGTAATAATCCTTAAAATGTCTGAGCATTTTAGTGACGTGACCAGTTCCATCTCTGAGAATATTAATAAACCGTTTCGAATAAAAGAAAATCCTTCAGCTGTAAACTTTAATATTGACTGTATCACTAGACCATCACATAAAATATGTGGTCTAGGTGAAGTTTTAATGAAAACTAAATAACCAAAGTGTGCATTACAGGTTCTTTTTATTAAATATCTATTTCTATCTTTAAAAAGATAGTATGGCTGAAATAGGAGTATTTCAGCAATACTATCTTTTTTAAAAACGCATTTATTATGTCACTATTGCCAATAACTACTAATCCAATATTCAAAGCCTTGAAACAAAAAGTAACAGAGAAATTAAATACATATTAATTTTCTCTACAATATTTTGATATCCGTATAACATTTAATAATAGCCGATTTGTTTTAAATAATAATAAAAAAACTGGTGGATTTCATAATGGTTGACTAAATTTAGAATAAGACCGGAAAGTTTATCTTTGTGGAGTTCACAGATAATGTAGGTAATTCCATCATACACCGCTGCTGCCGAAGACATACTTGGTAGACAATTATTATAGGACAAGCCACGCTTTCCCGCTTGTATGAAAGTCATTCCACTGGTATAGTGCGTCCAGTCTAAAAATGCGCGCACCTCTATAATTTATTAACATTTAATTGCGATGTCTAAAAGTAGAGGAGTATAAGATGTTGATAAATAGAGATTTATCATAATAATTAATTAGGTGCGATAAACTGAGAATCAACTGTTTTTATCGCTTTTATTGTTTTTATTTATGTTTTTAAGATTTAAATATAAGCCTAAGAATAATATTATCGAGTTTTTAATCTATTGTCAGAGCTTAGCACCAAGGAAATAAATAAAAAAAAAATCGCTGTATAAAATTATCAAATAAGCTGTTGAGAGTTAATGATGCGACTAGAGGCTTTTAAATCTTATGTTTGAGCAAAGACCACTTCAAGTATTCCGAGCGCAATGGTTTTGTAACTTTTTATGACAATAAAGTACAGTGCAAGAATGAAATTTCTTGCAACATTGCTGCACTGAGAAAAATCTAAGCAAAAAGGCGTGCTTTCTGATCGGTTATGCAGCGAGTAATGATAACATTACTGCGTAGTTGGAAGAAAAAGTATTTGATGGAAATCGTTAAATATATATTTTTAAAATAAATAAATAAAATTAATTAAATAAATAAATAAATGTATGATGTATAGAGATGTGGAGATGATCATGTCGTAGAGCTACCAGAAAGTAAAAAGGGAAGAGGCCACCCGCCTTTGACCTGGTGGGGGGTTCCGAGGATGACGTCAGATGGCAATCGGTCATCTTAACTCGCCCCACAGCCTAATCCTCTGCAATCTAAGCGAACCCTGGTATTAAACCGGGATAACGCTAGGAAGAAGGAGATTCATCTGAAAAATTTAATGAAAAAACGTCTATTTTTGCGCATTACGCTATACATACATTAAGATTAACTAATAAATAATATTAGTTTTTTAATATTGAATTATTAAATTAAATATTTTATAATATTAGTCGGGATATATCCACAATTTGTCAAATTCAACGCCCGATATTAATAAAGTTCGAGCCCACCTCGGGGGCATCAAAACACCTCCATGTAGAATTAAAACATTTCCAGGTTCTGTTTGGACTTACACATCTTCCATTTAACACCATCAGTTAAATGCCTCTAAGTATAAGTAGAATTGTAGTAAGAGTCTGACATTTTTAAATTCTGAGTTTATTTTCAAAATAATCTAATATATTATAACCAATATAACACATTCTCTTTTAAAAAATGTATGTTATGAAACGTTCAAATGTGCTTTAAAAAAAGATAAGAAATAAAAAATTGACTTTAAATTATACATTTAAAAGGGTATAATAAAATAAGACAAGTAATTCATATTTAATACTTATCTCTCCATAAATACCGATTAAGAACCGATTTTAATGATTAATATTTAGTTGAATGGAATATATCTCGAGGGTCGACCGATTTGAATTCGAGCAAAGAATTCCGTCCCAAAGGGTCCCACCCTAGGGGTGGATGGCGGTCTGTATTTTATTTACAAAATACATTATTATTTTAGGTAGATGTACTGATTTTATAATATGACTAGCTGACTGACTTCGCCCGCGTGAATTCAGTGATTTTATGAATTTTGAGGGCTTTAATTCTTTTTTACGCAGCCATAATTATTTAGATAAAAGCAAAGTACCTCATGTTATTCCTTCTAATCATCCGTTATCTATCGCCGGCCAGTCAGGCTATTTGGAGCAGTTGTTGAAATTGTCGTTTAGGAAATTAAATTGGGCAGCATGAAAATGCCGCAAACGTCCATATGTTAACAGTTATTGGCATTTAGAAGGGCATTTACGAGTACTTAAACCTGAGTATGTTTTGGGTTAATACAAAATTGGTGAGGTAATTACGTCACCAACCATTTTAAGGTTTAAAATTGCTTGCACTATACTTGTTTACTAGAAAAAGTAATCACTCGCAACTACATAAACAGGCATTTGAATTTGCAAAAAGCTGCATGCATGCAGTTATAAAATAACTTGTAAGATTATTGAGAGCCACATCGTTAAGAAATTAGATGTTGGCGGGCCACACTTCTAAAATAATTATGTGAAAATAGGTGACTAGTTATCTATTTATGTAGTAGACATTATAAGCAATTTTAAAAATGCAAAAAAGCACATTGCAACAATACTTTTGCGGTCATACAATGTAATTATTATCTATTTATTAGAATTAGATTGTCAGTTACAAAACAGTTGCGGACCACAAAAAGAGGGGTCGCGGTCCACATGCGGCTCGCAATACACGCGTTGCCGACTACTGAATTATAGAATGTAACAAACGATATTGCTTTCAATAAGCTTAAATGGAATTGAGTTCTCGCTAAATCTCGAAAGCCGCTGAACCGTTTTAATTAAGATTCACAAGCGCGCGTATAAGTCAACTCGACTAAATTATCCTTTTAATTTCACAGAAAATTCTTTGGAAGTCATCTTACTTACTTAGAACATTCACAGTCAGCTTCCAAGATTTCGTTTTATAAATAACACCGAATCTCAGACACTTTGATAACGTTGTTTATATAAGGAATCTGTAATTAATAGACACGGATGTATTCCGGTAGTTTTCGATAATTTATGGAGGCAAAAAGTTGAAACAAAAAAAATGCATCTAAGTAAACAACCTTGGGAATGAAAGCTTATAAACGTATACACATATATACGTATATGTATGTACATAAGTAAATTACATTTGCTATCCATTTATGTAAGAAAGTCACATATAACTTAAAGGAATACAATATAGTTTATTAAAATCAAAGTATTTTTTTAATTATTACGAAAACAGTTATACGTTTTTAGGGTTCCGTACCTAAAAGTAAAAAAGAAAACCCTATAGGATCGCTCCGATGTCTGTCCTCCTGTCTATCTATAGACCCCCTTTGCCTATTTATAAAAGAAAGTCAGTTGTAACTCAAAGGAATACAATGTAGGGTTTACTTGAATCAGATTATTTTTCGATTGTCAAATTATACAAAACTAAATATTAAAAACGAAAAAAGAAAAATTCTATATTATTAAAAAAAGACATTAGAAGAAAACACAAATATGAGTATGTACGTATAAATTAATCAACTTGAGAACTTATATAGAAGGGTTCCGTATATGATACGCTATAAAGGTATTTGTTAAATAACTTCAAAAGTTGTTGTCCGATTTAGTTCAAATTATTTTCCCTAATGAGTTTTTATGATGTTCTAGCAACGTGGAAAATTTCACGTTTCTACGTCTAATAGTTTGGAAATGCTAGGGGGGAACACCTTAGGGGCAGACAGGTGGTGGGACGGACAGAACGAAATTATAAGGGTTACTTGTATTACGGCGGAACCCTAAAAACCATCGAATATAGGACCTACTCCTTTTTTACAGTTGGTTGAAATGACTAACAAGCAGGCAGGTACCCTATTTGTAAGTGAAGACTATATATGTCTAAGGGGGAAACAGCGTAAGCATTTCGAAAACACCAAAAACGCATCTGCCAGATCATAAATACAGTTTATCATAGACGTCGCTAGACACAACCTAAAAAATAGATTAATCATCTATATTATTTTCCGTCCCACGTCCGAAAGTCAACGCGTCGAAATGTTGTTCACAAAGGTCGATGGTCATCATAAAATTATTTTCTCATAAAAGTCTTATAAAAGGAACACCGTGAACAGTGGAATTGCGGACAATGGGGGTTGGCTGTTCGACAGCCCAACAAAGCTTACAGCGTCACCCCATACAAAACGTCCAAGGCTATACGAACACACGGCCGCGTACATCAGCCAACACACTTTTTCTTATATTTGATCACTGTTGAAGTTCCTACCCAATGTGAATAGTGAAGTAAACTTTAAAAGGGGCTGAAGTTGGAAGCACAATAACGCTTACAGCGTCATCCAAAGGGTATGGCTGTGGGGGGAGGTAACATGACATACTGCCTTCAGACGTCATCCCCGGAACCCCCCACAATCTCTACAATATTACAATTAATATCACTGAGTAATATTAAATCGGTCCCTCTACTTTATGTGCCTTCAAAACACACAGGAGGCCGGATTGCCAAATGCCGACTTTTGATTAAGCAACGACCTCCTACAGACGTTAAAAAGTGCACGAATTTATAGGTAAATGTTACGGACACACGGACGTGCTCATCACCCAACTCACGATCCATAAAATTTCAAGGTATTATCTTCAAAATACGAATTACTTTAACTCTTTCGTCTGTATTGTCGGTTTCAAGCTATGGCATGACCAAGGGAAATAGGAACGATGATGATGATAATGATGATGGTGATGATGGTTATGATGATGGCGGTGGTGATGATTATGATGATGGTGGTGGTGATGGTGATAATAATGTTGGTGATGATGATGATGCTGGACAGGAAATAAGTCATATTATGGTATAAACGTTACCTTCTATGGTGAATCTCTGCAGATCCTTATGCTGCACCAGTGCGCCGTCTTCTATCATCGATATATCGTTGTCGTGAAGGAGCAGCTCGGACAGATGATCCAGGGCCTTCAAAGGATCAGCCGACAGCGAGCGCAGGAAGTTGTGAGATAGGTCCAGATGAGCCAAGTTGATCAACTGGGCCAATGACGCACCTGTATCAAAAACAGAGTAAGACGAATTTCTTAGCATTCCATGGATTCTTTGTGTGGGTACCTGGTGCCTCCCGTTGCAAGGAATGAACCAGCAGTGCCTGGTACTGGTGACTTAGGTGTAGATTTAAGTGTACTCTTTATAGTGGCTACTAACACTCACCTTCACTGCCAGTGTTCCCTCCCCTGCCTAGATGCCTTGCTATCTGATATGCTCCTAATAGTGCATTTTTAGATGTCCTTTCTAATAAAGAGCTAAGGTAACAAATGTTACTTTACGTTTATTACGTTTTGTTACCGTAACTTACATTCCCTTGTATAATATAAGAATTAATATGTAGTTTATTAAATAATCTAGAAGAAGATACAGGAAACAGACAGTTTAGAAGTTTATAGTGTATAAGAATTTGTATGATTTGTGATAAATAAAATTTATTTGCATGAGTCATTGCTTCGCGCCCGTTATGACACTGTTTATATGTATATTTTGAAATACTAGAAGTGACGGACTGGTCGAAATTCGCCCACAAATCTTTAGATTTACGTACTACATGCATATTTAGGTATACAAAAAAAAATAAACTCTTTGTACAACGACATAACTACATGACAATTAATACGTTCGTAATGACATTCCTTTGAAACAATCTTCAAGTAAAATGTTACGCATGTGTGTGTAAATGGTTTGGCATCGGTGAGCGTGAGGTTTTCAATTTAATTATTTCATGTATTTATAATGAATATTTTATAAAAATACTAGCATTAGGACACAATCCTATATATAAACTAGAATTGTGACAAATTTCACAATGCTCCGTCCGCGCAATTTTCATAAATGAGTACCTGAAAGTTTTCGCTTCACATATTAATGTTATTGTTGATTTGTATTTTTAAGGTGTTGTTAAACTAGGTTCAAAGGAAAACCAAACATAGAAATGAATACAAGCACTTAAGCTGACATAAATATCAAATAAATTTTCTACCTAAAAGGTTCGAAAACGCTTAACTTTTCTCGTGTCGTGATCAATTAAAATGGAGTCAAAAAAATGAAATTATTGGAATTAACTTTGAAAATTTTGTAATGTCGAATTAGATGTGCTGGATTTGATTAGATTTGGGAGCGGGATAGCGGCCATTGTGAACAGTTCTTTGTCCGACCAACTCCCTGACGTTTCAATTTCCGCTGCGAAAAAAAAAAGGTAGAAAAGTGCCGGGAATAAAGGAAAAGATTGGATGTACGAATTTATTTGTGACTTCCCCTATAATTTGGATTCGATGGCGTTTTTGACGCGCATACCAAATTTGTAGGCAATTTTTTCCCCATAAATGCTAATACACTAATGATGTTGTAAAATGTATTAAAATTATATTTCATTTTATACAGGCTTTTATACGCTTTTCTGTCTGCAAGGCTAATACTACGAAAATCATGCGTTATTAATAAATACATATATAAAGGACTATGTGACACACTACGTCTGTTCCTAAGGTAGACAACGTAATGCCTGTTTTATAGGTAACAGATGCCTGTTATACACAAATATATATTTTTAAAGAATTATTAAATACATTATTTTTTTTTTTTTAAAGTAATGCAGGTCAAACTTTTCTTCAATTTATTTTAATTGCAACAACCGCAAAATAGTTTTTTTTTTGTATCATTGGTATATATTTAGGTCTTCATTACCAGTATATTAAGCACATAAGCGTATTGCAGGGCAAATAAATATGAATCAAATATTTATTTTTTTATTCATTTTCCTTGCCAACGCTTTATGTACACAAATGGCTGAAAGCGGAGTTATAATTCATTACTGCAATTTTTGTCTAAAATGTGTATTAAATTATGCGTCGTTTTGTTACTCACGCTTGATCAAGTTCCTGCACAGCAAACTAACGTCACTTTATCTAGTTTAGAGGAAAAAATTAAGTACCTATTTTTATTACATATTTATAACGAGAACCGAGTACCAAGTACCCTCCTTAAGTAGTATAGGTGTCTCATCAGTCACTCTGTATAAAAGCTATCGTTAAAGAAAATAATAGTCGATAAATTATTTTAAATTACTAACAAATGCAGATTTATTACTCTATATACTTTAAAATAATTTTTCGAATTACATTGCATTTTAAAAAAAAACTTTGATACTTCAAATATAAAAACACTATTTCATAAAACATTCTGCCAGTGTCACGTTTTACGGAAAAGAGATTGGTTATTAAGAAACACAAGGGTTATACTCTATTTTACAAAACACTTTCTTACCTACAAAGGACATACGGATATCGCAAATAAAGGAAAGGGTATAAAAAGTTTTATTCGGCAATTTATGCAAAGAAATTAATTTTTTTTACTACTCAATATTCATTAGCAGTTTACCGCAATATTCCTAAAATGTAGCTACATAGTATGGGAACAACGCCAGTAATATTTTTGATCGTATGCTTCTATGTGAAATCGACACATATTGCTCTCATGTACCTTTTTATTATTAATAAATACTAAAGATCGCTTGGTAGTCGAAAGTCGCCCACAAACCTCGGTTCACATTGACGCCGAGAAGCTCCAAAATGCTCTATTTTAACATTCCTAACACGAAAAAAAGAATGTAAGTCTCGCCGACGGAATATCATGCCTGTGTCATTGTAGCAAATGTTTTTTTTTTTTTGTACAATTATACAAAGACTCGAGATGGGATTCGAACCCACAACCCTGGAGCGAAAGGCATACTGTGCCAAGTGGCCTGTCCAAAAATTATGTTTTGTTTGCAAACAATAAACTTTCTTTTGCTTATTGAGTCATTGACCTCATTTCGCGAGAAACCATTTGCGCTTTGAGGAAAACGTATTATAAATATAGTTTGCATAATGTTGACAAATTAAGTCAACGAACCGCGCAGCGCTACCTCTGTTACGTACAGTTTCATTTACATTGCGGTATGATGTAAAAATATTATAGAAATTTGTTTCACATTTAAAATCAAATTGTGACAGATAGTAATAATGATAATATACAATATTTAGTTAAAAAAACGGTAAAATAAAATTGTAAATTTTAAGAAAAAATCGACGAAAAATGTCACCACTGGGGAGTCTAGAATCATGTACTGAACACATGGGATGCGTATCCGGTATCATACCGGACCGTCTTTACAGCCTGTATATAGTACATATAAACAAATTGTGTATCAATTACTTAACTTATTTTAATAAAATTTGCACACCGTGTGGAGTTTGAACCAACTTGAAAGATAGGATAGCTTAAATTTACAGATATTATAGTCACAAATAATAATGAGCTGCTAAAATGTATTTTTTGCTGTGTTCGTAATTGATAGGAGAAGGTTGGTATAATAAAAGAGTAATGGCAAAGCGAAAAGTGGATGGAACGGAAACGGAACGGAACCGAGAACGGGAACAGGCATGGGAAACAATGTTATAGGATAATACAATGTAGTAAATAGTAAGTAACCCAACGTTGGGGCAGTGCAACGACTGTCTGGTCCGCTAGTATACGTGTACTGATTGTAATGTAAATGTTCTTGTATAATTATTAACTGAATGTATTACAGTGTTATTACTGTATTAAGAGGTATTGTACTTAGTAAAATTCATACTAATATTATATATTTTTAAACGAATTGCAGACAGTTGATTTAAGTGACATCAGAGTGTTATAATTATAGTAAGAGAGAGAGGATTTTATACAATTCATACTAACTTAAAAAAATGAATGCAGACAGATGATTAATGTGACAACAAGGTGTTATTACTGTAGTAAAAGGTATTGGACTTAGTAAAGTTCATACTAACGTTTTTTTTTAAAGAATGGAATGCAGTTAGAGAATCGTATTACAAAGGACATCATTATAAACTTAGATGTTGCGTTCCATGGAACCGTCTAGACTTAAAATTCCATAATGATCGAAAACCTCATCTATACTAACGAATACGACTTTATTGTTTGTTCGTAACGTCGTGAAAAAAATTATTGTACTAAATGCCGATCATGACGGTGAAAATACGGTGCCTACGAAAAAAAAAATGTTTTACACTTTTCTGTACCTTTTTTTTTTTACACTTTTTTGTACCTTGATTTTAGCGAAACAATTAGGGTTTCGCACAAAAAAGTAACATAAATGTTGAACAAAGCCAATGAAATCGTTTTAAAATTTTCAATGTTTAGGATGCTTCTTGCTAGTTGAAAAATTCTTTTGAGAAGCATTCCTTTCTAAGTTCATCCTAACCTAACCATGCATTACCTCACATAGCTTACCGTATTTTCTTGCTTGACTTCACTTTTGATTCCTTCTTTGTCTCTTTTCTTGGCTTTTTCTCTTCGAAGAAAATATAAGAACCTTAGTAAGGAGAGGAAAACTCTCCATTCTATCGCTATTTTTATATCTTAGTGAAGTTTAACATTTAAGAAAGTGAGTTGTTCTAAAAATGTCGACCTACCTTCGAGATGATTGTAATGCCGGAGCCAGTAATAGCAATACGCCTACAAATCTGAGAAATTTGCAACTAATAAATCTCTCCATTCGTGTCTGAGAAGTTGAATACAAGCATTTAGAAAAGAAAGAATTACATATTTAACTAGTAATTCAGCCATCGAAATTTTACTCTGAACCCTAACTGTAGTCTTTGATAAGTTCAGTAATAAGTCACAGCAATACGCCAACAATTCTGAGGAATTTGCAACTAATAAATCAAATGTGAGGAATTTGTAACTAATAAATCTCTCCATACGTGTCTGAAAAGTTGAACACATGCCTCTAAAAAATAAAAAAACGAGCATTAAGTAAGCTATCCTTAAGTATTAAAAACAATTAAAAAATAAAAAAAAGAATGAAATTAAACATAGTTAGCTGTCTGTGTCTTGACAAAAGAGGGTCAATAAGCAGCTCAGCGATTATTTACAGCGCTGATTTTCAGCTGTAACCGGTGTAACGTCACAGCTACGTGGAATTACGTAATTAATTAAATAAATTATAATAATTTTAAAAAAATTCTCACTTTTTACGTTAGCCAAATTTTACGTTTAAATACAACTGGAGTATACGAAAAATCAATTTGTTTATCAAAACATTGAAATATACTCTGGTCCTAGAGTACTAGTGGATAAATAGACAGAATCAGTATAGTGTGTACGATCAGATATGATTCAACACGGTAGCAGGTCGCGACGTGAGCTAATTTGTTCGTCGTGCGCTTTAGAGTAACTCGAAAGCAAAAGGGTAATCTAAAGAGGTCTACGAACCATAAGAAATATACTTAAATTAATACAAACAGAGGCAGTAACAGTATTATAACTGGAACATGGAAGAAACGAAGTCAACTATACCAGGTAGTAGATAAATAGTTAGTATCAGTACAGTGTGTACGATCAGATATGATTCAACACGGTAGCCGGTCGCGACGTGAGCCAATTTGTTCGTCGTGCGCTTTAGAGTACCTCGGAAGCAAAAGGATAATGTAATGAGGTCTTCAAACTATAAGAAGTATATTTAAATTAATAGAAACAGAGCCAGTAAAAGCCTTATAGCTGGAGCAAGTAAGATACGTAGTCACGGGTACCAGGTAGTAGATAAATAAATACAATCAGTTTTTATTTATTTATCTACTGCCTGGTACCCGTCTAATTTGTTCGTCGTGAGCTTCAGAGTAACCCAGAAGCGAATGGATAATCTAATGAGATCTACACACCATAAAAAATATATTTAAATCAATAGAAACAGAGCCAGTAAAAGCCTTATAGCTGGAGCAAGTTAGAAACGTAGTCACGGGTACCAGGTATGAGATAAATTAATAGAATCAGTATAGTGTGTACGATCAGAAATGATTCAACACGGTAGCCGGTCGCGACGTGAGCTAATTTGTTCGACGTGAGCTTTAGAGTAACCCAGAAGCGAATGGATAATCTAATGAGATCTACACACCATAAAAAATATATTTAAATCAATAGAAACAGAGCCAGTAAAAGCCTTATAGCTGGAGCAAGTTAGAAACGTAGTCACGGGTACCAGGTATGAGATAAATTAATAGAATCAGTATAGTGTGTACGATCAGAAATGATTCAACACGGTAGCCGGTCGCGACGTGAGCTAATTTGTTCGACGTGAGCTTTAGAGTAACCCAGTAGCGAATGGATAATCTAATGAGTTATACACACCATAAAAAATATATTAAAATCAATAGAAACAGAGCCAGTAAAAGCGTTATAGCTGGAGCAAGTTAGAAACGTAGTCATGGGTACTAGGTAGAAGATAAATAGTTAGAATCAGTATAGTGTGTACGATCAGATATGATTCAACACGGTAGCCGGTCGCGACGTGAGCTAATTTGTTCGTCGTGCGCTTTAGAGTAACCCGGGAGCGAGAAAGGATAATCTAATGAGGTCTACAAACCATACAAATAGATTTAAACAAATAGATGATGTCTAATTAAGTAATGCTGTGTAGGGCTTTTAATTTATATATCAATACGTGAAGCGAAAACTTTCGATACCATTTTACAAAAATTGAGAGGACGGAGGAGTATGAACTTTGACACTATTATGGTTCATCTAGAGGAATACGTCCGAATACTAATGTTTTTAAACATGTAGGAGACGCTTTGACGCAAAAAGTTTAATCTCTAGCTAACTTTCACTTCAGCTCTGGACCGGAAAAGGTATAATATGATTGATAAATAAGACAAAATAAAAAAAAATGTTTCATTTTTATTAAATATAAATTACAATTGAAAAAAGGGAAGACAGTTCACACAAGTGACTACCGACGCTATGGACATCTGTACTGCTGCAGATTGTAGATGCTTTGCCGGCCTTTAAGGTGTTGGGCCGCTGGGAACTCTAGTAAACCGAACGAAACGCGACGACAATACCATCACATGACGTGACAGCATTGATCTTATGTTAAAAGGATGTACTGGTACCCGGACAAGCCAGCTTAATTCAGCTGCAGACCAAAAGGACTGCAAGTATGACGCTTATATAAATCATACTTGATATATAATAATTCATAATTGTATAATTACAACCGCAAAAATAATATTTCGAGTTAATTCGAAAGGAAATAAAAACAACGCAACGCCGTGTTCAAGACGAACTGCATTGTCGTCCGTCACGCTCCGACAACTTCATAATTGAGGAAGAAAATCATGAGTTTTAAACATAAGATATATAAAGGATTAAAACCTTAGATATGGAATAATTTTCCATAATATGAAGAAATTAAAATATACGTAAGCGATGATTTCATTTCATTGTTAATCATTTATAAATATATAAAAGCAATATCACCATCAAAATACAGTACCACTATCACTTAGGCGATGCTGAGAAAGTCATGTAAAATGTGGAAGGGGAGACGGAGATTAATGCCGAGAAATCGATACATCCCACGTAAATTGTTTCAACCCCAAATTCCCAACTTCACAGTAGAGCATTAAAAACATGTAAATTGAAATTAAATCCTCATAATATAACACATTACGACGATTACATTATTGTATAAAATGATATATTAGAAAGTGACAGTTGTATTATTACAATATATTTGTTTCTAACGCTCTGTAAAGTTGGGAATTTGGGGTTACAACAACTTACGTGGGAGGTATCGAAATACTGAAGGCAACAGTGAACAGACCATAGAAGCATCTTCTAAACACTAGCACGATGGCAGGATTACATCATAAGGGTGACACACATTTATGGAAGGGAATTCCTCTTGGAGTTCCATAGGTTAATTCTGGAAGAAAAACATTCCGAAAAACATGCTGTGACTGTAGAAGAATTTGTTTGGACATATAAGGGTCTGGACTGGACTGAACTACTATCAGTTACAGAGAATGTCTGTGGGCGTAGAAGTTTCACCAGCTGAATGCCAAATTCAGTTTGTAAAAGGCAGTCGACGATGATGATGACCTATATGGCTTCATTGAAATTTGATCTGTGTGAACACTTAACAGAGTTCACATTTATGTATGCCGGAGCCAGACGTAGCTCAAAGGGTACCAGTACCTCTTTCCCACATGAAATCCCCCGCAAATTCTGCCTGCTCGTCTGCCCCCTTGTACCATAAAAAAAAAAAAAAAAAAAAATTATGAAGTAAGGGATAATTGAAATGTTGAAATAGTTTGGCTATAAATTACTGTAATGTTTTTACTTTAAATGGGGAGGGGGAAGTTATGTCGATGAGTTGTTTTTTTTAAATAAACGTCACTTGATCAATTTCTACTTTTACTATTATATAAATGTATAAATATTTATACCTCCAGTTAAAACAGTTCAATAAATCTTTCGTATTTCCTCAATATTGATCAATCAACAAATAACGCAGTTTAATCCTACCTTCTACTGATGAGTTGTCAAGGCTTTGAGGTTTACTTCCGGATTCCGTTAATGCTATTTTTGTTCCCACTACTACCACAAACTTTCCGCCCAATTGGGAGGAGAAAAGACCATATTTATATACACTTGCTAGTTAATGTATTAACAGGAACTCCTTTCTTTAATAAATAAAAATTTAATAAACCATATTTAATAAACCATCGATACGTCTCCGTCACAATATCAGCCGACAGCTTTTTATAACTTCATCAAAGCCCCGAAAGAACAAAGCCCAATATTTGCTGGAGAAATATTCAATTAAAATAAATATTTAATATGTACACTGACAGACTTATGTGTGTATCAATAATTTCATTGATTAGACTATTCATCTGTAAAAATACTACATGCCTTCGAAAGAAAAACAAAATATAATATTTAATGTTGATGTTTTTAAAAAAATGGATAAAAAACCTTCTGCATGCTCGCTATAGTTTCTTTATCTTTGCCCAATTAATTTTTAGGAACGAGATTCCGGAATACCTTGCGCTCAAAGCCAAGACTCAACTAACGTAGAAGGCGGAGACAGTAAGGAGAAAACGAAAGAAGAAGAAAATTTTGACTGCCCATACTACATGCTGATGTATATTATACGTTATTGTTCTATTATATTTCCAGAACTTCGTGATGCAGACCAGGTGCAGATTAGGCCGACCTGTCTGTGTTGTTAGTGGTTAAAGATAGAGGAAGTATTTACTTAAAGGCATTCCATTCACTAAACTAATGTAGAATGTCTTCAGTCTAAACATGCACGCCTCTTCAAACGCTAAAACTCCGCTAAACCGATCGCACGATTAGTTGACCTCGTAGTGGTTGAGTTTGAGTTTAAAATAAAATCAATACTAAAATAGCTGCACACACACAAGCACGTGTTGCAATTAATATTTACTTTCACACTTTAAATAACGGATTTTATTCGGCATTTGAGTCGATCGCTAGGTTAAGTTGCTCTTGCTGCGACCGGGTGATAGATGGGTGACCCATTCTAGCGCTCGTTTATATTTGATATCCGACCTCATCCGTGTTTCGGAAGGCACGTGAAACGGTGGGAAATCGTTGGGGTTTCGAGGATGACGTGAGATGGCAATCGGCCATCTTAACTCGCCTCACAGCCACATCCTCTACAATCTAAGCTAGCCCTGGTATTTAACCGGGATAACGCTAGGAAGAAGAAGAAATATGTTTACCAAAATATATTATTTTTCAAATTTCCTAGGAGGATCCCATAATTCGTATTACATTATATTCGTCTACCAGTATATCCGTTTTTTTAGGGTTCCGTAGTAGTACAAGGAACCCTTATAATTTCGCTCTGTTCGAGCGTCCGTCCGTCTGTCTAGACGTAAGATGCCTCCCCCCCTGGCATTTCCAAACTATTAGACGTAGAGACTTGAAATTTTCCATAATGATAGAACATGCTAAAACTCATTAGGAAATCGGACAACAACTTTTGAAGTTATTTAACAAATACGTTTATAGCGTATCATATACGGAACCATTATAAGCGTGTCTTGACACGCTCTTGGCCATTTTTTAAATTTGTTCGAGCTAATTTTAGGAATACTAGTATTAAAAAATATGTTGTAAAACTGACTGATTTTTGTAACACTGTGGGATTACCAAATAATAAAAAAAGAAAGCTCTGGGAAAAATATCAGCCGACCGACTGACTAAAAGTAATTAAGATAAATTTAAGTTACATACACTTACTCCAATGTATTTGCATGTCAAACTGATGAAACTTGAATAAACACCAAGAGTTTAACGGTTTGGCCGTTGTTTTAAAAAACGGTTAAAGCCCCATCACGTTTATGCTTGGCATCCTACAAATGTACGTGCATCGAGATTTTCCGCTCTCGCACGTGCAAACTATGAAATAATCTTTCTCACTGCCTGCCCGTCTGCCCTCTTGTAACATAAAAAAAAAAAAAAAAAAAAAACACATATCTAGTAACTAACATATTAAACTTGTTGTCAAAATTTTTGAATGTCATTTAACCTGAAATTAAGATCTTTTTAAGTCTATATTAAATTCTAAATTTGTTCTATGTATTTGCAAAAATGAGTTTCGAATTTGTTATGGAAGTGAATAAATAACTCTCCACTTATCTTAAGTAATTGCCATTTCAGGTTCAACAACAATAACCTTGCCAGACGTAGCGAGTAAAAATATACCCGAACTTATATTAAAAGTCACTTTAATACCTGCCAGGATGAATACTTTGAAGAGGCGTGCATTTTTAGACTGTATACACTCTACTTGTATCATTAAAAACATGTTAAGTAGGAAAAATAATATTATTTTCCATAAATTCGCAAATATAAGATTCTACAAAGGCCACTTTACAATTAATAACCTTAGTCTAATCTAAAGTCTTTGAGTAAGTGTCATCAGGACTTTGTTAGTGATATGACCACCTCACTGTATTTCTTTTTTTAATTTGTGTTGTTATTTTTTATTGAGTAATGTTTATTCTATTTACAAATGTGAAAAGGAACTGTTTCAACTACCCACTTGTATTTGGTTCAACGAAACGCGTCGTCAGTTGGCGTCGTAAAAGCTTTGTAATATTTATGAAAGCGCTAAAGTTGTGTTTTAGAACTTTTATTACCATACCACGGCACTAATAAAACACTTACGAATAACTCTCTTAACAATCTTTTATTTTATGTAATTATGAGTATATACATGGGACATTTTTTTAAATAAATACTTGTTTATTAACACTAGGATATCTTTCATCTAAAGCTGCACTAGTAAGATCATACCGGATTTGCCTAGGCAGGTGAGGGAACACTGGCAGGGAAGGTGAGTGTTAGTGATCACTATAAAGAACGCGCTCTTAAACCTACACCTAGGGCTTCAATAAATAACCAACAAAAGAGTTAAAAAGTCAAATTAGTTTTTCCCCGTTGTGCTTTTGCAGCAAATCAAACTAACGACGGCATTAGAGGCTAATCAGCGGACTTGAAAAGTTAACTTTGCAATTTATTTCCCTTAGAGTGAAAGGCTATGTTACAGGTGAAATATTTCTGTTAATATAGTAATGGAGCGCGGCACGCCACGTGTGTGCCCCCTCGCGTGTATCAACGGGCCATTCAATTAACGTGGAAACACTTCTGTTTTTTATCTGAGACCATATTTTCCATGCTTCAAGCGGCTCTCTTCTTTTCCTGCAAAATTACATGTTCTTCCTTTTCCGGTCGTAGATGAGCTAAACTGTGAAGACATAGGTCTGAGATAAATATTTTAAAGATTAGGGACCAGGAGAGTGTATTGTACATGCAACGCACTTAGTAGAGCGGAAGAAGTTTACAGTGAGATGAATTGCTAATCATCGAGTGGAGCACCGTGCGCATCAGTTTCATTTTTTTTTACAAATCTATGTTACCCCATTTCTGTGTTAAGGTTCGGTTCAGAGTTCTTGTCGGTTTGGTAGTGGGGGAGGTCAGGGGGAGGGGTAATTGACACACGACGGATGGCTCCTCGGAGATATCTGCTGGAGAGCCTCCGACTTAGACATCCGTCAATTAAGATGACGGGGTCATATTGAGACTGATCTACTCCAATTATTATTTTATTTTAAAGTGCTTTCGTAGCTTCGTTAAGCGTCGGCACTAGATACACTGAAACAAAAATACCGAACAAAGTGTTAAATGATCGAACTAACGACCTTCATTATTGCATAGATTTTTCCCCCTCTTAATTCGCGTATTTGTGTAAACTTCATCGCTGATCATCTTCTGACATCGCATCTCAGCTCGCTAAAAGGCAGCAAAGGCCGAGACGGCTGAAGTTAGAAATGTTCCAATTTCGCAGTCCCGCGATATGGTTGATTTCACGGGCCGGTGGGCGCGCTGAAAACAATCTGCGAAGGTCTGTCGTCTGATAGAGGGCCGCGGACCGTGAACGGGCCCGCTCGGTGCCATCTTTATTATTGTTGAAAATCATGCTACAAGCACGATCTCTATCCACAGAACCAGCCCATGCGACCGACATGTATTAAAATATCTTATACATATTTATGATATACGCATGAGAGATGTAATGATACTGAATATAAGACTGAGTGCTGAAATCAATCCGAAATCTATGACTTACTGAAGATAACAATAAAATATTCCTTGACATCGATATACGCAAAAGTAGTAAAAGCTTTTGATACAAAATGTCACCCATCAGTAGTTAAAATAATAAACAGATATTCTAAAAATTGGAATATTTGACAATATTTAGTAGATTAACACATGATTATTTTTTCAAAAGCCAAGATCAGAGATAGGATGGTCTGCGTTCCGTTGAAGATGAAACCTCAATATTTTGCATTTTAAAACTGGCAGCGCCATAACGCCTTGTAACGTGGTAAACCGCTGCTTAAACGCTTTATTTACATTCGTGATTTGAATGGCACGGTGATATTTTAGGGTGGACTATGGCGCCTGATTTATGGCCCAGAATTTCCACACACTTATTTGTTTTGAGGGAAATTTGAAATGTAGAACGGAATTTATGAAAAATGTAATAAACGAATTAGTGGCTCCTGTACAGGGGACTTAGATTAGGCGTAAGTAGACGAAGGTCTATTTTGAGTATACAGAAATCAGCTGAGTTGGTCGGTTTGTTAAACTCTGTTGTCTGTAGAAGCGGATGCGAGCCATTTACCTAAGCAATAGGTGTCGTCTTTGCGTCCATTATAATATAATTCTTCACTAATAATTTGGACGATGTTTTCTAGAATCCAAAAATATTTTAAAAGTCCGTAAATTCCTGGATGTCTAAGAGGCGTAATTCTTTATATTTTAAATGGCGTGCAAAAGATGGCCCAGAGCTGCCACGTTCCAAATAATATTCAAATAGCGCAGGAAACTTATGTTCGCTGTCAAAGTTTCGGATTCGAACGATTCTCTTACACCTTTTATTCCCGACTAGACGATTTTTTCGGCACAGATTTCGTGGCAACAAGCCAGGGGACAACCAGGTAACAGGTCATATAGTAGAATACGTCCACCTCGAAAATGAACTCTGTTCCGTTGTAATAAAATACATCAGAGGGTTAATAAAATGCAATCGTAATTTGGGAAATTCAACGTAGTTTGATAAAATGATGGCAATAAATATAAGGGAAGCCTTTAACAGAACTGTCCAATTGCATTTAAGCTTTTCCATACATGAAATGCTATTTTTTGAGCTCACTTTAGTTTTTCGTGTATAGATACAATTTCAACGTGACATGACAGTTTTTAAAGTGGACTTTAGAATAAACGAACAAACAAATTCAGAACATCGGTTAACATCATAGATTGAGGTCAACAGCTGCATTATTAATATAAACTCCAGCAATCAAGATAAAATATACAGGGATTTTTGTGTATCGTCAAATCACGCTTGACGCATTGAAATACCTATGGCTGTTCATTTCAATATGGTGTAATAGTTTAGCCAAAAGCCTTATGGATCCGGAATGATGTCTAGAAAAATGTAAGCATATAAAAATATGGAAAAGTTGTGAACAAAAAAGGTAAACAAAAGTAGGTTTTCTGCAAATATCTTTAAAATATCTAATAATTAAGAAATAATAAAGAGGAGGAAATGTTCTATAAAAAATTCTACCTCTCGAAACTCTCTCTGAAAATAATAAAGACTCCACACGAGCACCACGGGTCTTGAAACACGACCAATTTGATTATTATTTCGCGTTTTCCTTCAGGTAACATGGTCGATGTAAAAGAAGACGAGGTTTACCTCACTGAGATGAGGCGAGGCCGAGCATTAGCGGGGTGCGGCGCAATTTTTAACATAAAATATTCACACGGCGCGCGTCCGCGTCTGCCCCTTTGAGTACAGTCGCTACTTACAATGTCCGTGGGCTCACAGCCTGCCAATAAGATGCGAATTACTATTTATTCACTTTATTTAGTTAATATTGTAAATTTGTATTTTATATTATTGCCAAATTCATAGATTCGTATTCGTAAAATGATATGGAAAGTTTTCGTTTCACATATTAATGTTCAGATATAACAGAAATGCGACTGAATAATTTCTTTACATGCACATGTTATCGACCGAAAACTAATATTAATAATGTCGAAAATACATAGATAAGGAGTATTTAGGTGATTTTTAAGTTCGATATCGCGTTTAATTTCGACTGACAGCCGTCATTGGATCTTTTATAACTGATCAAACACTATATCATTCATTACATTCCTTTATACCTTCTTCTTCCTAGCGTTATCTCGGTTAAGTACCACGGTCCACTTAGATTGCAGAGGATGTGTCTGTGGACTCGCACGTCAAACTCGTCAGTTAAGATGACCGATTGCCATCTGACATCATCCTCGGAACCCCCACGATCTCTACAACCTCACGACTAATATCACAGAAAACCAGTGTTAGAATTGATCACCTATCTGTCAGGTTGCGGAAGGAACTGCTTAACCTAACGATCGACTCAAATGTCGACCACTGATATGTATAAAACCTCCTCATCGTCATCTTGATGTATATCTTACTAGTTATTTGTATGTATATCTTACTAGTTATAGATGTATATCTTACTAGTTAGGAAAATAAGGTGAAAATTTTTAGCGTGATGATATAGAGGCTATAGTCTTCCTCGTTAAATGGACTATCTAACACTGAAAGAATTATTCAAATCGGACCCGTAGTTCCTGAGATTAGTGCGATCAAATAAACAAACTCTTCAATAACCTGGTAAAATTTTATGTTTCTTGGTACTGTGGCGATAAAATAATGGTACGGAACCCTTAGAGTACCTGTCAGACTCACACTAGCCTGATTTGTTTTAACTTTGCGAGGCACACTCTAAGCATGTCTAATAAACATTTTTCCAACTACACTTAAAGCTTGGACTAAAGAGGGTTCTACAATAGCCTAACGAGATCCGAAATTGTATCATCTTATAAGACTACCTTCTATTATAACCGATTTCGATAACCTACTTTGTGTATATTTGGATGCGTTTGCGGGGATTTCGTGGATGAGATTGGTCCAAGAAAGAGAAAAGTGCCAAGTTTAGGTTATCATCCATATAAAAGAATGAACATGAAAGTGAAAAATAGGTACCATCCAGATAAAATTAGATAGAAGAATGAACATTAATGTGAAAAAAAGGAGACTTCAAATTTTCTGAAATAGCTGGACTGATTTTATAGCGTATCAAATACGGAACTCTTCTATATAAGCGTGTCTTGAAACGCGTTTGGCCATTTTTATTTTTTGTCAAAATCATTGATTTTCCTATGGACGTAGTAGCTTGTCACAAATATAAATCCCTCAAATATGATATTTTATGTTTAATAACAATTGCGCCATTACTCAGACTCATTTTCATAGCGATCGTATGTAGAAACTTCGCTAGCGCGAGTTAGTTTTGTATGGAGATTTTCAGCGTTTGTGCTGCGGTCGTCGGCAACCGCACATCGCCATCTAGTTTGCTTTGATGTAACCTTTCTGCTAAAGAATTTAGATATAGCGCAATTAGAGGTAGCGCCATGCTTGTAGCCGAATTGGGCCGGCGAGTCCGTGTACCAGTACCTCATTCTCACACGAGATCGGCGTGAAGTGGCAGAAATTCTGTCATTTCAAGTGATGGTATTGTTGTCGCATTTCATTCCATTCCTGGCCTTAGCCACCACTTTGCTCCTTTGGTCTCGTCAGATATAGTATGTGAATGATTTCCCCCGGAGCAGAAGGCAGGGTCACTGTCCACTGCGCCAACGGGTCAGTGATATAATTTGCAGGTTTGATTATATTTTCTTGAAGGAACCCTAAATATTTCTATTATCACAAGTATTCTATGTATATACAAAAGTAGACTTTACTATTACCTCAATTCCATTTCAGGAATACAAATACATCCAGATAGAAATTAAAATAATAGTAGGCATATTAGGGAAGTTACTTATCTAATTAGAAGTAGTGTCACGCTTGCATTGTTTTTCGTCTGCAGTCGTATTGGGTCGGCGCGTCCACGTACCTCTGGTCCAATTTGAAAAAATCTTTCAGCGTTAGATAGCCCATTTATCGAGAAACGCTATAGGCTATATGTCATCACGTTAAAAAATTTCACCTAATTTTACGCGGACGAAGTGGCGGGTAACATCGAGTCTAATATATAAAATTCTCAGTGTTTGTTGCCAAAGTCCTGGGAAACGATTTGACCAAATATTATGAATATTTTTGTACTTATTTAGTAGGTCTGAGAATGGGACATAAACTATATTTAAAACCCCTAAGTGATAAGGGCGACCCACGCGGACGAAATCGTGGGTTAAAGCTAGTAATGTACAGGCTTGTGGCTTCTTCCTTTATTTTCTTTAGACAAATAGTTTTTCAGAACAATAAATTTACCTCGTAAATATATACCAGGGATTCATGATTTGGTAGTGTACTTACTTCAAAAAATGAACTGAATTTAATATGAGTAAATAGTTTTATTTCAATATATTGAAATCACGTCGTTAAGAGCGTTAAAAAATTTTCATACTTATGCTGTTTCGCAATCTTCCGTTGAGTGGTCACGAGACACGGAGGTTATCAGATAATTATCAGATTCTTCTTCATTTACTATCATCACCAATTAAATAAACACAGCTGTGCAAATTACCTACATAGGTAGGTAAAAAAGGTTCGAGACTCAAAAAACGACATTTATACTTTCTTTTACAACGGTAGAAAATACGTACTAAATTCCATAAAGCATCCGATTCAAGCCCCGATTCCACTGGGGTATTATCGCACCCATTCTTATTGTAAGGTTTACGTTTAGAAAATAAAAATATAGTCATACACCAGTACAAAGTAATCCTAGTATTATTCGAAGAAAAAAATCATACAAAATTGTATTCAAAAGCACATACAAATTATAAAACAGAATTAGTTCACCAAAATCAAATCGTACACAAAATAAACCACAATTACGCGGGACGCAGTCCCATCAGATAACATCAGGCAAACGGTTTGCCATCGATGCAAACAATTGAATTCCCATTGTGTACTTTAAAATTTTACAATTCCGCCATTTTAGATACTTCTCTACAATAATAAGAATAATTTCAAGTTACTAAATCTGAAAGGCTACTAATTTAAAAAAACATCCAGCAGAAACCTATACCTATTACTGAATTACAAACGTCTACGTCCAAATTGTAACAGTCGGTAATCGAATCCAGAATATAATTGTACGCAATAGGCAGACTTACGTACTATTACGTGAAAAACGTCGTGAAATTAAATGCTATTAAACCGTTCCAATTACATAAAGTAGAATAAATTACATTCAAATGGTGAACATTTTTCTCGGTCTAAATTAGATTTTTTAGAAATTAATAAAGATAAAAAAATAAAAATACCCTGTTTAAGATATTATTATGATTCGCCACTTACGTTTTACCAAATAAGTGGTTTATATTACCTTGAATACAAAAAACAATCTATAATATTCTTTCACCGAAGTGATACTTTCAAAACATGCTTGACAATACAAGCCACAAAATCTCAATAATGCACAAGAAGCACACACGATAACGTGATTTGCATACACACAAACTTATACCCAACAAAGAGTTAACTCTCCTGTTTATATGATTGCATTTTACCAAATAAGTGGTTTATATTACCTTGAATACAAAAAAAAAAACTCTTTAATATTCTTTCACCGAAGTGAAACTTCCACACCATGTTTGACAATCCAAGCCACAAAATCTCAATAATGCACAAGAAGCATACACGATAACGTGATTTGCATACACGCAAACTTATACCCAACAAAGCTAACTCTCCTGTTTATATCATTGCCAAAACAGGTTTCCATACAACAAAAAGACCTTAATATTTCAACACAACTCATCCATATATGACACAAAACATTAATCGTCGAAGATTACCCTTGGATTATTAATATTCAGTCAACTAGCCGAAAGGGGTGAATATATTCGAATGGCGCGGCGCGTCGCAGTCAGGAACGCGTGAACAATCTGGATAATTAATACGAGGAATTATTTCAAAGAAATAACCAGCGGATTTGTTAGGGCGAAGAGTTGGAAGCGGTAGATGAGGAAATAAGCTCCACTGTTACACATCCTACTAATGTTATAAGCGCGAAAGTTTGTACACATGGACGTATGGATGTCTGGATGTATGTTTGACGCTCTGTCACCGAAAAACTACTGAATGGATTTTAATGAAACTTTACATTAATATAGGTAGTTTATTACATATAGAATAGAATACAATAATTTATAAAGATATTGTGTGAATTGTCCAAAATATAACGATAAATGTCAAGGAAGTAGGAGAAAATTCTGCCGTCTGTGAGCTATTCTGGCGTGCGCTGCAAAAACCCTAAGAGTTACACATATATAGTGTATGAAGGAAATGTTTATCTTAAGCAGTTCTACAAAGCTTCCATGTTTAAGCTATGTCCAATGTCTATGTTTAAGTTTAAGTTAAATGGTAATTATTATGGGTAACGGACAGAACTTTCAAGATGAAAATTTCTAAGTTTCGACAACATTCCTAGTTCGTACGTTTCAGTGTTGAAAATAACACATTGCCCAATAAAAATGAGTCGCGATTTTAATGAGCTGCCGTGTGCACATAAGTATGGGAATACATATTATGTTCTACTTGAACATTTATACTTTTAATTAACCCATGTTTAAAATGTTTTCGTGCAAACATGACTAATAGTTTAGAAATTCTAATGGGGAGACCACTTAGCGGGCAGACATAGAGACGCACGGACAGAGCGAAAGTATAAGGGTTCTTTGCAAGACTACGGAACCCTAAAAAGGACTTCTTCATTATACCTGTAAGATACGAAGTTAAGCGATTGTAAACATTCTTAAGATCTGATGATTTTCACAGTGTAATACTGTTTACCGTTATGGATATTTACTATTAAGTACCAGATTGACCTGACACCTTAGCAAGAACATTTCAAACCGTTCAAAGTCAACAAGTCTGCTTTACTTAGAAAGAAAATATTCGTGCTAGACCCACAACTGCCCTTACTTAGTGCCAACGTGGGTTGCATTAGCATAGATTAAAAATGTGACACGATAAAGACTTGCCTCCTGTGAGCCTAGCACGAACATTTTCATTCTAAATAAAGACGACTCATCAACTTCAAAATGTTCGTGCTAGAGTCTCTGAAGTCATTAATCATGACTAAAATTATATTAACAGTGATTGTAATACAGTATTCGTTTATTCACGACAGATTTTAGATATAAACGATACCTCAAATTTCAAATGGGGTGCGGAAAAAAGATACCAATTTGAGTGCTTATTTTGGTAAAGTGAAGTGGTCGGATGAAATTTCTAATTAGATTACATTTGAAAGGGAAACATAAATGTTGGGGGTGTATTTTATCACTCCAATAGCATTTATATTGTCAGTGGAATGGAATCATGTAAAATAAACGTACTATAGTAGTATAGGAAAGAGTTCAAAAGACTCAATATAGAATTTAGCAGTAGTATTTCCTCGATTAAAGCAAATGACACTAAAAGAGGCAGCAAATTCGATGCCTTAGTAAATAAATGTAGAGGACTATTTGAAACACAGAAGCCTGTTGTTAAAGTAGACTTAATGCCTGTTTTATAGGTAAAAGAAGCCTGTAATGCACGAATATTTTTTGTGTAAATATATATACATACGTGTAAATATATATACACCCAAATTCGATGCAGGAATCGAACCTACAACATCCGGAGCGGAAGACAGAATCCATAAATGAACCCACAAATGAATAGCTCAGTGGGCCTAGCACGAACATTTTCATCCCACATAAGTAGACTTCATTTGGGTTGAAAAGGTTCGTGCTAGGACCACAGGAGGCAAGTCTTCATCGTGTCACGCATTTAATAATTGCTAATGCAACCCGCGTGACGCCTAAGAAGGGTCTGCTGTGGACCTAGCACTAACATTGTCATCTTAAGTAAAGACGACTCGTCGACGGACCAAAAATGTTCGTGCTAGGCCCACTGATCTGTCGTCCTAGGTCTATTGAAATACGCCTAATATTCTTAAGAAAATTCATTACAATTTTTTGTTTAATGGCATCTTATTATACTATATGTCTGGCTGACTGACCGACTCTGATGGATCGGATTTTAAAACTTGTGTATTACGAATTTCAGAACGTTCTTTCACCGTCGACACAGGCTTCAAAATTTAATAAATATTTACTTTTAATCATATATTTTGTTCAACATTGTATTCCCTTACAAAATTCCTATCTCCGGCCGAATTCGTCGCTGTCAGGGGTGCATACATTACGGATTCCAATTTGAAAATTGTCAGTCCCAATATCGCTTTCGACAATCGGATCGTAATGGTGTTAGAATGTGATTATTTCCAATTAGTTATATGATAAACAATTTGACACTGCCTCATGGGGATGGTTATTTAATTTTGGCCCTAATAATATTTGTTACTATTCTTTTAAATAGAACAAATGAATGAATGAAAACTGTTGGCTTAACTTCATCTATCAAGTGCGCGTGCCAAAAAATTGGGGCACCATAATTCGGAAACGGGGGTCCACCATATTTTCTCTGCTTTCGACAATGAAGAGCTAAAACTGTTTGCTTAACTTCACCTATCAATGTAGACAGATAGTTTAAGAACCTCAGCGTCTCAGCGACTGCTGCATATAAAAACTACTATGTATACGGAAACCATATTCTGTACAAACTGTCGATACAACAACACAATAAAATAAACTATTTCATTGTGTATGAAATGAATTTGTAATGTATGAAAATGGACTCAAAACCTATATGGTACTTTTCGGCGGTTTACATAAGTGATTATCGACGAACGTGGACATCTGCACCACCAGAAGGTTAGCAGATGCGTTGCCGGCCTTTAATGACGAGATTACGCCACCTGGAAGTCTCACAAAACCGTACGAAACCCGACAACTATATGAAAGTTTTCTAAGAATAGGCCTTTATTCGCACGAGGGTTAAAAAAGCGTTGCCTTAAATCTTGGTATTGGCGTTTTTTTAGAGTCGACAGTACAAAAATGTAGCGTATATTATCATATACAGCGTTGAAATCAGATTATTGCTGGAAAAAAAAGCACCGCGTTATAAAAGCGCTGTCGTGTGAAGCCAGCCAAATAGATAGTTATTTTCACAGTCCAAGGTTTATCAGTTTCATGTGAGTTACATAGTTCTATTACTTATGGGCAATTACAGAGAAGACATGAACGTAAAAATGGTAAAACGGTATGTATACCTTTATAAATAAAAAACTGATAAAACAAACATAGAATATTTTTTAACGAATTAAGGTTATGCCATAGAGTATACATAAGCATAGTTTGCTTATGTTTACTCTAAAGGTATACACGCTCAGAAATTTAGGATTTATATACTATGTACGTATAGGTAAAGTATACGTAACGATGAACGTAACAAAGTAAAACACAAACGGTATTTCTTATTATAATTCGAGTTTGTTACATACATTTATAACAAATAAAACCCCGGTTCAGTCCTCGTGCCTTTTGCCATACTGTCCCATCTGCTTCTAGTACAAGTTTCACGTATGTGTAGACATATTGGTGTGACTAAATGTGTGTATTTATCTATTGTATATAAAATTATCGTGTCACGGTTGTTGCCAAACTCCTCCGAAACGACTTGACCGATTGTAATGAAATTTTTTTTTCATATTTAATAAGCCTGAGAATCGGTCGTAAACTATTTTTAAACCCCTAAGTGAAAAGGGTGGCCCACACTGAGGAAGTCGCGGGGGCAATTGTTTCACAAGACTATGATATATGAGTAATGCCTGCAAGAAGCTACTTCCTGTACCTGAAGAATTCGGATTACTCATGACCGGATGTTGTTATTTTTGGTTTTCGTTAACTTATCAATTATTTTTGCTCCCTGTCTTCAATTGGTAGGTAACTTTTTCGCTACTAACAAAATAATATGTTCTTTGTAAGAGTTGAGCTTTAGAGCCTCAATAGCTCAACGGTATAAGGTATGGATTGAAATCCGCAAGGTATCCGGATCAAACCCGACCGCCGTTGGGGTATTATCGCACCCACTTCTAATACAAGCTTTTAATTTAAGAGCAATTAAGTACTTTATATTGATATAAAACTTTTCTTAGTGTGAAGCAGGTTATGCACTCTAGTCGTTTATATCTATTTATAAAGACTCGCCTCAATTTTTAGGACTGGGGCTTAAAATTAAGACTGAGGCTTAATTTTTTTTTTTAATAAGACTCAGGCTGCTTTTAATTAAAAGACTATATACTAACAGAATTTGATAGAATAGGGATAGAATGAGCATTCGTTCGTCTGATATTAATCTTCCTTTATACAACGTTTGTTCGCGGAAGGAAGATTAACTTTCGAAAAAGGCAGGGCGCCTCGTCAGTTGGAGACATTTGAGTTTCACGCGGACGAAGCAACGGGCATAACTATCTTTCATAACGTTTAAATAAACTAATGAATATATTTGTTTTTTTTGTAGAACCTCAACAAACCTGTATTTTGAGGCTTTAGTATTTAGCATCTTAAATTAAACACATAATTTTAATTTCGTCCTAAATGTGTGCACTTTTAAGTAATATTTTTACTAATATGTATATAAAAATTTACTTTCACACTTAAAAATAATGGAGCTTAGTATAAGGGCATGCATTTCTAGACTGAACGCACTGTTCAGTAGAAAAAATATCGTGATAATAAAATAGGATGAATCTTCCCACCGAAAACTTACACTAAGGTTAGACTAACTTAAAATGATATAAAGATTATTTATACATTTATTTTTTAATATTGATACATTTTAACGAAAAATTGTCTTCTTTGCTTTCATGTGTGAAAAAAATTCAAAATAACAAGTACCACATGTGTATGACCTCTCTATACGATAATCCCATCAAAATCGGATATGCCGTCTCGGTTCTGGATACGAAGATAGACGAAAATTTAGAGCGTTTAGAATATGGTGCTTTACATAAGTTAGAAAGTAACAAACAGACATTTATTTGTATACATGTAATATAAATTAAGTTTTATAGAAAAAACCTTTATAAAAATTTTTGATCCCTAGCCTTTACGCTAGGACAGATAACTTAACACGCCTATAAAAATACTAAACCTCTCACAATTTAGTCGTTTATTAATAACTATTACTTGAATTTTACATATAAATTCAAATATAGGTAACCACAGTCTAGGCATTGATTGAACAAAATCTGCTCATTTTGTTTAGTTTATGTATATATTCTTCTAAGTCAATACATTATTAGGACAATTATTTCAATAAAAAGAATCTTGACAAGAAAAATCTTTAAAAATTTGAAAATGATATTTGTCATTTGCGTGTATTACTTATTTATTCTTTTATATTTCAACATGAATCTTAAGTGTGAATCTTTTGCAAATGAAAAGTATCAAATATATACGATAGTTGAGTTCGTTTTTATTTTTTTTAAATTAACAAACTCTAAAAGTTTTCAAAATTTTTATTACGGGATCTTATTGAGTTTATAAGAAAGGCTCTACTAAACGAAAAAAAATTAGGGCCATATTTTAAAAATGTTTCATTATCTTCAATGACGCCGCGCATGCTGTAACATTCTGTTACTTAACAATCGCTGACTCTATCTCATTGAAAAATTGACGTTTAGATTTTTACACGACGTATATAAATTACTTGAAATATTAATAATTCACCGCAGCATGCCCAACAACCCCAAAAGACTTAAGACGTTATACTTGGTGGCCAATTCTCGAGTGGCTGAGGCCACCATCTCTTTTAAGGCTGGATTCACGCTTGGGTATACCTCAAAGTATTTATTATGTTTATAAAAAGCTACAAAAAAATGATCTGAGATTAATATGCGAGGTATGCAAATGATCAACGTATTCGTTTCATAGGCTCTTTTTTATTGTCAGTTCTTGTCGCAATATCCCGCTTCATTAATTTTTAAACTATCTTCCGTTTCAGAGTCTCCGAGGTCCGATCCAACGTCACCAGTGATGGCTTACTCACAGTTCTCATATCTGTAATGGGTATACCTCTTCCAAAATCACAGTACACTTTGCCGCGTTCCCAAAGAGTATCGACTCCAGATGCTCGGTATCTGTCTCTGCACAATTGCTACGTGATTTTGGCTGTTCTTTCGAACGGTGCTTTGGTTGCACAAAAGGATACGCCGTGCCAATCGACGCTGGAGGTATCCATGGAAGGTTTTATGCGGGGACCTTACGAAGTTTGTGCGAAAATTTCGAAGTTCAAGAAAGATGAAATGCATCCAATATGTGTAGTTCCACAGTTGCTAGATTCGGTAGGATCTTTGGAGATGAAGTCAGGGCTTAAGGGCTTGAATACGGCTTTAGTGGGGGTGGCCTTAGGGTTGATGGTTATAGTCATAGGTTTGGTTTGGTTTGTAAGGAAAATGCTGAAGAAACCAACGGAGTTTCCGACGCACAGATGCTTTAGACCAGACCCAGTTCCGGAGGAAAATCCAAGGGCTAGTTATGTGATGCTTACAGCCACTTCGAAGGTTTAATATACTTTGTAATTACAGTTAATTTGTAGATAAATGATATATACGACTGAGAGTGCCTGAATTTTTAAGATGATTATAATATAATAGTCTATAGCAGGGATTCCCAACCTTTTCTTGGCGACGGACAACTTTCATATTATTCTTGTTAGCAGGGACCACATTTTAGGTACAATAAAAATGAACTGTAGTTATCAAACTGAAAGTTTGATTAAAAACACTTGACGTGACAGTATTGCCACCGCTTACCGCCGATCTTATGTGAGAAAGAAGGTCTAATTCGTCTGTAGACCTAAACGACTGTAAGCGTGGCGCTACCTCTAATTAGAAAGGCAGGAGAAAGGAAAGGGATGGAGTTAAAGGATATAAAGGTAGATGGGGAGGGGAGAAAGGATGCGGATACTACTGTCACGGACGGCATAAAAGGTCTGACAATAGCAGCTAGGGCCCTTCGGGGTCGCGTACCCGTTGTTGATCGGACCAGTTATAGGACAGATAAAGGAAGATCCACCCCCGAGAGTAAAATATTATATTGTAATAAATTTTAATTTTGCATATTAATGCACTGAAGTCTTATGTTTTAAGGAAGCAAAATCGGCCTTAGCACGCTATAGAGGGGTACCAGTGACTTCAAAGATAGTTTTAGACGAGATGTCCAGATTAAGGCAAATGATAACGCCCTCAGTGGAGTTGATGGCGGTTAATACCGGTGAGATATTTGGTTAAGCTAACTGGTTTCGTCTTTAATATTAACTGGATTTCTTTGTTAGCATGTTTAAAGATAACAATGTAAATTTATATACAAAGAATTCGAGATAACTATTCTAACAAGATACTGTAAACCCCCTTATAACACGGTAGATTTATTCCGCTTTATAGGAAAACGCCTTGTAAGAGTATTCTCGTACAACGCGTTTGTACAATCCCAAATGCGGCTTGTATATTATTATATGTTATACAATAATATTAATGCGTTAAAAGAGTACCGTGTTATAAAACAGATTACAGTACGTGTAAGCTGACCATTCCAAGTAATTTTTTTTCTTTTTTTTTTAAATCTATATTACCAAATTAAACACAGATGCTAATTTTTTGTGCAAGGTACGAAATTATTTGTGTAAATTGTTTTTTTTTTAATTATTTTTTATTTTATTTTAAAAAAATATCTTAAATTTCAGATGAAAAAGCTGAAGAAGCAGAGAGGGAAAAGTTGAATGCAGACCTTCAAGAGGTCGAGCCAAAAAAGATGTCTTCGTTAAAGATGCTCTGTAAGAAATGTACTCTTTTTTTTAAACTACACTGGGTGTAAAAGATATACTCCGCAGTGGTGAATTTTTTCGTCGGCTTTTTCTTGAAATGTACAATGTATTTTACTATTTTTTTAACTGAATACTGTATAATATCATTATTACTATTCGCCCCAATGCAATTTCAAATCAGAAACGATTTTATTCAATATTTTCACATCAAACCGCAATGTAAATAATACTTAAAAGTACGTAACAGGGGTAGCGTGGCGCGGATCGTTGACTTGTTTTGCGCGTCAACATTGTGTTGACGATTGCTTCCCAATGTTGACGATACATTGCGCGCTCGAGAATGGGATGAGGATGGCAATATCTGTAACCTCTCATTTTCAAGTTGAATGATCTTTGTGAGTTTATTTAGGACATTAAATATAGCCTTATCGCAAAGTTTGCGGTACGATGTATTTTAAACCCTGTACAACAACCATATGGGCTATATTGCGCTGATATATGATGCTGTAATGACACTCTTATGATGCCATAGACTATCAATTGTGTGAAAACTATAAAAGAGCCTGGCAGGTGACATGATAAAAAAAGAAAAAACACACAAACTTTTCCCGCGCGTTTATTTTCTTAATGTATACATACAAATAGTTTCTCCAAAAATTTTTAATTAAAATTTTACTGTTTTATGTAGTTCCTATAATTAAAATTGGATGACGACGAATTTACCTATACATGTGAAGAAATTATGATCACAGTTCAAGAAGTTACAGAAAATTTGTTGCATTCAAAATCTCGGCACATACATAACAAGGCTTAGGACAAAATATTTTTTTTGTGTTTTATTTAAACATGTAGTCTAGTCGTCGAAAATCGTGTGCAACGGTGTCTAACTAGGTAAAAAAAAGGCTCGTGGCGTCCGCGTCGTTCTCGCTAAGGCTCGCATCGCAACTCACGCCACTCGCCTTTTTGAACGTCCTTATACAACTGTTGCATAAAATACTATTAATTTAAGTACGTTTGTACACCCCGTTTGATTAAAATGAGATTATAACTTTATTTTGTCGGAAACCCTTTATAAATAAATATGATATTAAGGTTAAACGTAGAATTATGTACATTTTTGTCCTTGAAGTCTACAAAGTTCTACAAAACTTTGTGAAGTTACACAAAGTCCCCGGCCACACTACATGGCCATTCAAATGAAGCTATGTCTGTCTCAGGCATAAGAAACGGCAAATTTCTTTTCGGAGGAGTTTGGCAAAAAAACCGATAACTTTATATATAAGATTATATATCCTTAACTTATTCGAAAAGGGGCCCTAGTACGAACATTACGAACTGTTCGAGTCGAAAGTAGCCCCTTGTGCTTACTTCGTGTATTTTTAGTTCTGCTTTAGTTGAACTGCGTATATTGGCTTGGTTTACGTATTTTAAAAACAGGAGAGATAGAATTCCGATCGATTGGATCTGATCGAAACACCGAACGCATTTGCGAGCGTAATCTTTTCTCGAACGTATCTACGTTCGAGAAAAGATTTTAACGGGGAAACGAAAAAAGGAAGACAGAGAAGTGGGACTCGTGCTTGATTCTACCATTTAATAAGATTTATCTGAACCTGCACATCTTATAACAGAAGTTGTGTAATGCTAACTTACTTGACGCGCTCGAGTTGCTCCGTAAATCAAGTTTTGCTAGCCACAGTTTAAGTTGGCGACACACACGGAATACTCAATTTTATTGATTTTTTATAATTCCAGGAAAGCAAGTATTACATTTTTACTGTCGATTTCAAGCCAATCGGATTTTTTTCGGTTTCATTCATTAGTCTTATTTTCTATGACGGGCATTCTAATAAAAATGCGAATACCAATGGGAATCACCATGCGATCACGTCAGAATCTTATATCACGTCTGGAATTTTCATAACGTTGGATTCTTTCATCATTTCTGTGTTACCAATGAATAGAGAATCATTAATGACAAAGCCACGATGCGATCACGACGATGTTGAAATTGAAATTTGATATCACGATAGAAGGATCAAGTAGAAAGAATTTTGAGCCAGCTTCAAACCATTCAATGACCAGGAATCGAAGCCACGACCCTGGAGTGGAAGGCACGGTCACGGCCAACTGCGCCAACGGACCAGTCAATAAACCGGTTTTGTGGCTCGTACTTTTAGTAATAGGTATACTAATTGTAATCCGCGATTTCATCCTTATTGCTTTCAATGGTTTTGGTCAATTTCGAGCAAATGTAAGTAAAATATTATCTTAAAATTAGAGGAGTGTGAATTTTTAATATAATAGCCTTCTGTAGCGAATGCTACATAAGAAGATGGCAATGATGTCAAGTGGAAGAGGTTACACCAAAGCAAACTAGATGGCGCTGTACGGATGACGACGACCAAGAAAAATCCTTAAAATTAAACAAAAACATAGGAGTCATTACATACATAAATAATAAAAAAAAGTTTATTTTCGCTCCAATTTTACAAGGAACAGTAAAGGTGTGTTCGAGTTTTCACTTTTGTGGCACTCCTGGAGTGCCAGTCTTTTTTTGTAAGGAACGCTAATTTTCTTTTATAGATACAATACAGAAGCTTCATATATCATACTGAAGCTCCATATACAATACAGAAGCTCCATATACAAAACTCAAGCTCCATATACAATACTAAAACTCCATATACAATACTGAAAATCTAGGTACAACACTGAAGCTCTTATTACCAGCTTCGTTTCAACATCCTCAATCAGCCAAGCCAGTCTAAAAATTATTCGATATCTCCATCCAATCCTGGGATACAACTATTTTTGTTTTTTTCTTTACTAAAATAAGTTTTTACTTAAAAAGACAAACTAATAATAATATAAAATATATTTATCACTGACAGGTGTATTGTGGCCAATAAACCTGATATAGTGTTGGTAGATCGATCAGCGCGCCGGGCAATGATTGTTGATATAACTGTTCCGCATTACGATAATCTCATTAGAGCCGAAAAAGAAAAATTAACTAAATATTTAGACCTTGCTCATGAGATTACTGCCATGAGAAAAAAAAACAATAGGACATTATTTTCGATAGACGTCTGGGCGTGAAACAATGCGGCTGGATTTTAAAAGTTCAACCGTCGGTAGTCACTTGTAGGAAGTACCGCCTGCTCGTTTACCGCTTATTATAAAAAGAAAAAAAAGAAATGAAAACTGATGAACATAATTATAGTGATAATCAAAACAATTAGTGTTGATCAAAACGGCGACTATTTTTTTTAAAACAAAAATTATTTTCCAGTCTACTAATATAATAATCATCATTCGTTTGATTTTATTTTGTATACGAAACCCTCTATATAAAACTGATTCCGTACGACCTATACGCAGAAGGATGGATTAGAATCCGAAAGACAGCCGTTTTTATATTGAGAGACTTGCGCATGACTAAAATAAAAGCTTATGTACCTACGTAAACCGTAAATGATAAATAAGAAAGTGTAAAAAAATATGGCAAAAAATACAAAAAAACTAATTATATTGATAAAAGTACAGGATCCAAAGTTATTTCTTAAAACATCAGCTACCTATTACTGCCAATCCCGCCAAAAATGGTCCAGCAGTTTTGAAACGGTTAAATCTATAACATACAGATAGACAGGGAACTTAAATGAATGGTAAGGAATCGCATACGTAATCCCACATTGCGGTCATGAGGAAAGATTTAAATATATCGCACGTTATGGGAAAAGATATAGCCAAAAAATAAACGTTATGATAGGATAGAGATTTCCAATATTTAAGAAAAATCCTTAAAATTTTTTAAACAAACCTTGACCTTCATTGCAACACCACCTACGGGGTTATATTATCTAACCGAATCTCTAAAAGACTTACTCAAATGTATGAGAAATTTCGTCAAACAATGACACATATATGTAGATACAGAAAAATTATGCATATTATAAAAATGATACAGGATAAATTTGGGCGTAGATATTATAAACACGCAAAGACCTTTTATCAATAACGCAAGAAATTTGTTAGCCGCTCTTTTAGTTTTTACAAAACGACTCTTTTTGTCATATAGGCTAGCACTGCATCTGTGACCCTTCAGATGGTACAACTTTCCAAGGGTTACTTGGTTTATCCACCTAAATATTTTACCCAAGTACTATAACAAAACCTAGCTGTTTCCCGCAACTTTTAATGCGCAAAATTGCGAGACCCTTTAGGCCTTAATCTGAACCTATTGAAAATTTCTTTCTTAACGGATGCTTGCTATTTATAAACAACCTTCTTGGCAAATTTCATCGTCGTATGCCCCGCGCTTTTATACATAAATAAATGTATTTATATATTGAAAGTTAATATTATTTTAATTTTATTTTAATCAGCCTACAGTGTCCCACTGTTGTGCAAAGGCCTGCTCCATTTCAAAGCATTTTTTCCTATCTTGGGCTACTACTTGAATCTATATCTTTCCCGCAAAGGCATCCCAGTCATCTATCTGCCTCTTCCCTCAGCATACCTGATTGTCACCTATTAAATTAATTAAATAAATTGTTTATCCAATATCACAAGTACATAAAGAAGAAACCAAGTGTATTTTAGTAGTATATCTTGACTTTTTTTTCTAGGACCCTAAAATGCTTCGAGGGCTAAGAATAGTAAGTAAAACTATATTATTCTGAATATTTTTAATTTCAAGAATACACAAAAATTTACCTACTGCTTTGCATAATTTATAATGAATCTTATTGTATGATAATTTATATTACAGTGTAGTGCTAAAGGTTTCACCTTAGAACCTTATGTGAGCTCTCTACAGCTGTCATGCAATTATACGTCAGCACAAACCTCAACCAAAGTGCAGAATTTGCCACAACTTCCAGTGCCCAAACTTAGTGACACTCTCAAAAAATATCTAAATACTGTTCAACCATTTTTGAATGATGAAGAATTCACTACCACATCTAAAATTGTCAAAGACTTTGAACATGGTGTTGGCCAAAAGCTGCAGGTAATGTAAAAATATGATCATCATATATGTTTCTTTTTTACTATATTAAAAAAACGATGTATATTACACAAAAAGAACTGTTTAACCTAGCGTTGGCCTTAAATTTCGGCCACTAATTGAGCTACTATCCCTTCCCGTATTATCCCCCTATATGGGTAACTTTTCTTATATAAATATTATCGCAACTTTTCTAGGGTCTTCTTGAAGAAAGAGCTAAGAAACACACAAATTGGCTAGAAGAATGGTGGCTCAACACTGCTTACCTGGAGTACAGAGATCCAGTTGTAGTGTTCTCAAGTCCTGGATTAGTTTTCCCATTCCGTGAATTTAACAGTCAAGAGGATCAGCTCACTTATGCTGCCAAAACTCTTCTTGCTGCCTTAGATTATAAGGCATTAATAGACAAGTGAGTGACTGGACAAATATACAAGTTGATGTTGCTTATAAAAAAATATAAAATTACTGACATCAATGATAAATCTAAATTATCCATAAACCCACTCGAACACAGAATATTATTATTTAAGTTGGTCCAGTTGTTTAAAAGTTCAATGATGTACTTACATATATGGAGATATTTTATATATATGTGTGTGTGTATATGTAAATGTATCTATATAATCTAATCATATATATCAGCGACATATATTTATTCATCTTTAATTTTTAGCGATAAGATTCCAGTGGAAATGATGGGAAAGAGTCCCCTAGACATGTCTCAGTATAAGAAGATATTTGGCACCTGTCGCATTCCTCACGAAAAGAGGGATAAACTGTCGTTCAACGACTCCAAGCATGTCACGGTTATGCACAATGATCACGTAAGAGAATCTTAACTTGTTTTTTATTATAACGCCGGCTGCACGCACGAAAAAGTGTGACTCAACGTCAGGTTCCGCTTAAACAATGCGTGCAAGCGAAAGCGCAGTATAAGAGAGGCAGGTTCGGATTAAACGTTTGGTCTTATCAAATTATCGTCCGTAAACCTATATTACAGGCAAAAAATAATATTTTACATCTATTCTATAGAATAAATTTAAATGAGAGTGTCCGTTTGTAGTGTTAAAAACAACAGTACTTGTAACAAAATAATTCAATGATTTTAACATTTTCTTTTATTTATGTGTATAAATTTTGCAGTTATTTCGCGTGGACCTCTGGGGCAGTGACAATAAGCGGTTGAATTTGAATCAAATCGTACAAGTTCTGAAGGAAGTAGTAAGTTTGTCTTCGACACCGAACACCGAACCCGTCGGCATTCTGACGTCGGAGCACAGAGACACGTGGGCGAAGGCCTATCAGCTGTTATCTAAAGGTGATATACTTTATGCTTTCTTATGTTATAATATATATCTCCTCAATGAAGCTCGCTATACAACAATGCAGCTGTAAGATTATGGTTTGTATTAAGATATGATTATTTGGAAACGCCATTTTGTTATTAATAAGAAATATGTCAGGTTTATTCGTTTAACATACAACTTAATTTAGAGTTCAACTGTTTGCAAATGGGTGGTCAAAAAGAAAAGATTTTTTTATGTTATAAGGGGCAAACGAGCATGCAGCTAAGTGCCAACCGCCGCCCATGGACTTTTGCACTACCAAGAGGCTAGCAAATATGTTGCCAGCCTTTAATTACAAGTTTAGGCCACCGGGAAGTCTCACAAACCGAACGAAATGCGATAACAATACCATCACTTTACGTGACAGCATTGCCGCCACTTCACACCGATCTTATGTGAAAAGAAGGAAGATCGACCCCCTGGGAGAAAGAAATATCATTAACCTAATGTTACCATAAATAATTATTATTTTCATTGTACGATAAGATACGAGTTGAAAGCGGATAGGTTGAAAGATTAGGACGGAGCAGAGCGTAACGGAGCTCACGTCCTTAACCTTCTAGGTTGTTTTTCGTTTAAATCTAAAGAACTTTTTGTATATTTAGCTATCCATTTTTTATGTTAATTTTTGCCACTTAGGCAAATATTGCCACTTAGGCTAGCCAGTTTAATCAATGTTGAAGAACTTTGAAACGCTACGGCTGAATATTATTCAGGAAGCTAGGTGAACGGCGTCGTTTGGTTGAACCTTTGATGGACTGCTGATTGTGCTATTTGGCTGCGACATATATGTAAGAAATATCACCACGGAGCTCGCTTACCGGCTACGGTAAGAGACTTCGAACAAGGACGGAAACGTTTCACCCCGGGATTCTCGCGATGGTGGCGGATTCGATCTCGCCACGCATGCGACTGCGAGCGAAGCGGGGGCTCGCGGAGTTGACGGGTCGGTAGATATCGCACGTATGTCGGCGCTTATCGTCTCGTTGGGCTCAGACGGGGCGAACAGGGCGCGCCTGGCGGACGTGGAGAGCAGCTTGGTGGTGCTGTGCCTGGACCGGCGCGCGGGGCTGGGCGCGTGCGGCGCCGACGACGCGCGCCGCACGCTGGCGGCCGTTTCGATTATTTTTTTAGATTTTTATTCTTCAATTCAAGAGAAATTAACTTTCATTAGTGTAGAAATTATGTAGTTCATTTAGGACAGAGCAGTACATACATATACAAATATAGATTATAAATCTGGGTAGTGTTGAAGGCATCTAGCCTACACATTAAAATCCGGCAACGCATTTACTAGCCTTGTGATGGTGCAGATGTCCATTCACTTATGTGATGTCGGTATTCACTTATGTGGACCGCTCGCTTGCTCGTTTGCCTCTTGTGACATAAAAAAAAATATTTTTTTTTCCTAGTGTGTATACTGGAGACAAAAAAGTACTATTAGGGCAAATAATGATGGAACAGCTATAAAATTCTATATCATTATGTTCGTTATAATTTATACTATTACATACCTTAGTAATATTAAATAATAAAAAAAACTACAGTGGCACTCCGTGAATGCCAACAGAATGGAACACATGATAATACAGTGGTGTCAGTAACGATAACAAAAAAATCATTGAACTAGCGACAGTTCAATGATTTTTTCACATTAAAAAAATGCCCAACGCGACTTTTTTACTTTAAAAATATTAACATTTATCATCAGTTTCATTCATTTTAAGCATTTCCTATTTCGCACTATCTTCCTTTTAATTTCTAATTAATTTTTATTTCCGCTAACGAACGCAATATTTCAACAACATTAAATGCTATTATTATAAACTATAAAATAATGCAATAAAAGACAAGGACTAAACCAAAAGTGTAATCCGTCTCCGACGAATCCAGTTACAGTCCAAACACAATTAAAGACAACTCTGTGATATAATGCAAGCGTTACCTAATATGTTATACCCTAGTCTTATCTAACAAAATTCTAAGCCCAGGCAATAAAAGACAAAGATTAAATCAAAAGCAACCATCAGACGTTGTGAAATTATCCGATGATTACAGATAAATGCCGAATTAAGTAAAAAAAAAAATATAAGTAGAAAACATATTGAGTGTCTTTTATCTATGCCAGGACATCGGGGCCGTTGATTAGCAATGTAATCCATCAGTGATCACTAACACTCACCTTCACTGCCAGTGTTCCCTCCCTGCCTAGCCAAATCTGGTATGATCCTACTAGTGCGACTTTAGATGTCCTTTCTAGTAATGAACTTAATAATTTATAAAAACTAGTCCTTTTATTTTATTTACTATTGTTGTTGTATTGTTTATTGATAAATTCTTGACCTCAATAACCCTGTTCTTATTATTTCTGTTTCTTTGAATCATTTTTCTGCGCCCAGAAGTGGGTTCATATGTATGTGTATTGTTCGCATGATGCAAATGAATAATAAATAAATGAATTAAGTTTAACTTATTTTGTAGTTTCATGAGCCCTTACCTGTGATTAGAGATAGGAGCCGCAATTGTATACTTTCTCGAATAATACACGTTTGTTCTATAATTTTGTTGTATCTTTATGATTGGGCCTTATCAAAAAATTTCAGACAATTGATAGAACGATGCGTTTTACAGAAATTCATGACAAACACAATAAATCCAATAACAAGCCCTCAATATATGACACCTAAGACATTGCCATTAAGGCAGAGCGCTATACTCAAAATTAAATAACATACAATAATAAATTGATAAATAGAAAGATAGGTCGATTAAAATCAGTAACAAACTAAGAAAATATGAACTTCAAAGTTAGAATGCCACTCTCCATCCGCTATAAAACCAGCCTGAACCAACTTAGACAGCAATTTGGGGGCCATCGGGAAATAGTCCCCAGTCCTATGCTGGAATGTTTCGTTGTTACAGTGTATAGACCAGTCTAGCTTCAGGTATCCGTTTTCTAAACCTAGGCCAAAGTAGTCCTTGCCCTGGAAAAGGTAAAACGAAAGTTTGTCGTATATGAAGCTGAAACACAGATAATTCTACTTCAGAGGCCCTAGCACGAATATGTCGAACCGTTCGAATTCGAAGATTCGATTGAATTTATGATGAAAATATTCGTGCTAAGCCCACAGGAGGTAGATTTCGTCAGAATTTTTATCAAATTATGTCTACAATATACTCGAGAGAGCTCAAATGCCATATACTTTGAAAAAAAAAGTGCTTTACTGACTGCGCTCGTTATTTTTGACATATAAGGATAAGCAGAATTGCTTCATATTGACAAGTTAATCCGTAGCACAAAGTAATTGCGTAAGTAATTGCGTCTTATGTGCACAAGGCTGAAGTCTATATTGGTAAGCTTTTAATATGTTCTTACTTCAATATTGGTAACAAGTTCAGAAAGTCCAAAACTGACTTTAAACGAGAGCCATAGAGAGCTCTTATTAAAAATTGCGAAAAGGAATGACGATGTTGTGCCGCTTGGATCTATCCCTTTGAATGATGCTTTCGTCCTGAACATAATATGGACCATCAGTGGCCTTGAGTATGTTGGAAGAAAGAAAGACACGCCAAAGACTACAATCTATCTGAAGCTGATCAAACATCAAAAGAAGAAGACCGAAAACCCCGTATGAAGAAAACGTAAAAACAATGAATAAACATAATAAGTAGAGGCAATTTCTCAATTTGTTAGTGAAACAACAGTATGGCTGCATAGATTATAAACTGCAACTGCATATTCAGGTAAGTGAATATTCATGAGATTAACAGCACAGCGCCAAGTTCTCCTTCGTATAAGCCATGTGTATATTAAACGGGAAACAAAGAGTTTCTGGACCGTTTAACGAAAATTGCGCGGTTGGAGGATTTTGAAATTTGGCACAATTATAGTTTATATAAAGAATGATGTGCGTAAGCTAATATTTTTATAAAATATACATTTTTAATACATTAAATTATTAAAATAAAACCTCACGCACACCAATGCCACGCGATTTACACACACATGTATACATTTTACTATAAGATGGTGTCAAAGCATAGACACGGCTCCGGTAAAAATATTAATCGTCAAATATTACAAAGAGTGGAAGTTTTGTTTAGCCTTTGTGTATTATTATATAAGTATATTTATGTACAGTGTTTTTTATACCGAATAAAAGTTTTTCTTCTTCTTCTTCTTCATATTATATTACCAGTTATATTATACGCGTCTACTTCATAAAAAATACATATCTTAAAAATACGACACCCACCAAGTAAAACTGCTCACTCCTCAACTAGTTTTTTCTTACTTTAGAACCAAATTGAAATCACATCTGCTACAAATACAAAAGAATTAGATCAACGCTTCCCTTCCGGCTTAGTTTCTTTGTCAATTCTCATATTCCACACTTTTAGCGGCAGAGTTGTCCAACTTCAGTCCACGATTAATCTCGAATCCAACGTTTACGGCTAGCGCTAGAAAATTCTGCAACTGATTAAAAAAAATTGTCAAATGGCTGATCATAATGATATCATGATGGGACATGCAATGCGAATATATTACAAGATCTAATAGGTTTTAACAAGAATTAATAAAATCGGGCTTTTTTGAGCAAAATTTAATATAAGCAGAAAAAAAATAATTACGTAAAATTAAATTATTCGCTGAGTTATGCCGAGTAATGTAATATTTTCATACTTAAAAATTTATCAATTTACAGTATAACCAGCGAGCTATATATAAACACTTTGTTCTGTCTGTTTTTGGAGAAACACCTCCTTAATTTAAAAATCAGTTACAGCATAACATTTTCGACATTGATTGTAATTCAAATTACAGATATTACACTTCAATTTTGTTCACTAATACAATAATCAGTTTATTCCTAACTTTTATCTGAAGTTTAACTCATTGTTATTACATGCTACTATAATATTTATTTAGATTATAGACTCACTTTTATCTTTTATGTATCTTTGACAAAATTGTATGACGTTCAGAACTTAAGACGTGAAAATGTAATAATCTACAATACTTTACCGAAAAAAAGTGTGGATTGAAATAAGTAAGAAACCCGTTGCTATTCCCCACTCTAATGAACGGCCCTAGCATCCACACTTAACACAAACTTTGTTGCGTTTTTTTTCTATAAAACATAGATTTTGTGATTATTGCAATAAAAAAAATGCAAATTCTTGGTTTTTGGTATTGACTACTTACCTCAATTTTTCCATACGCGTTCGTCGCACTCAAATTCACCAGTTTTCCCTTATACGGAAACATATCCTCGTATTCCATCAGCAGACCGGTGACTCCCAAGACTTTTAGTTTCGGTAGCAGGCTCTCTAGATAACTTAATTTTGGCGGTGATCCTTTCAGATCCAGGTGCAGTATCACATTTGGCAGTTTGAACGCGCTGTTGTCTATAGTTATTTTGTTCGCTTTAGGCGTCAATATTTGAAGAAATGTATAAGAAATCATCAAATATATTGAAAATAGTCCTAAGGATAAAATGAAAAACTTCATGTTCATCGGCCGACATTTTTTAAACATGTTGTAACTAATTTTCACTGTTTGATTCACTACTAGCACCAATATATACGTAGAATTTAAATTAATTCACGATTACAAGTCTTATTTCCAAAATAACTGAGCCATTTAAAAAACTTTGACACATATCATATGTCACAGGTTACTATAACCTTTTTTTACTCAAAATTTTTATACCATCCTTAACCTTCACTCAATTTTTTTTGTTTCTGTTGTTTCAAGTATCAACCGTATTGCGTCCATTTTGTTTTCAATTGTATTAAATATACTACATAATTTAAATCCATAAGTGACTTCACAATATTATAATAAAATTCACTTACATTTTATGTATATACGTTGGCTTATCTAGTCTTGTTGACGTATACTGAAAAAAATATTTCTTACTTTCTTTGTATTCTTATGGCTTCAGATTAAATGTCTTTTAATGAACCTTGTAGCACAGTTAAGAACCATTTGAGTTCCTACTCTACTTATTATAAGGTACACATTTGTTTTAAGTATTATCTTTAATACTAGTAATGTATTTAAATAAGCATATGTAAGTACCACAGTCTTCAAGAAACGTTCTTTAAAAGGTTCTCATATACCTTTCTCTAAAATGAACAGCTAATTGGCATTTATTATTACTTAAAAATGCTCATAAACACTCTGGGGCTATAGTAAGCTTGCATGTGTCGTACAGCTAAAAGGATTTTGTTTCACCTGGAGTATGGCAGACATAACCTTTGCGGGTGCGGCCATTACCGTTTCCCGAAATGTTACGACCAAGCCGGGCACATTCCGCCCGCCCTCAGCTCCCAACGGTACATAATTCAACCCTTATAGTACGGGAGCAGCAATCAGGAATTTAACTACCTATCTATTTACACTCACAGAAAGAAAATGTGGCCCAACTTAAGAAACCCGACAAGTAATGATTGAAGTATCGCTTAAGAAAATTTCAAATGGGAGACACATATGTTTCTGTTAATTAAAAAGGTGAGCACCAAAAAAGTCCTAAAAATTATTCCGGTGCTAGAGCGCATAAACGAAAGGTGAGTTTAAATGCATTTTCTATAAATACACTGCTTATCATTCTTTAAATTTCTTAATTAATGTATAGTCTATTTTGCTTTCTGAATTAGAAAACACAAAGCCCTAAGTTCGGGTCTGATAGTTCAAGTTGATTTCTTGAAGTCAAGTTCCAACAAAAGTAACCATTGCTAAGGTGCTTAATGAACATCTTACAACTCTCAAATTCACTCGTAAAAGGTATCATCAAGCCAGCCAGTATAAAAAGAGACCACAAAATGGTGGAGTAAGATTCTCTTTACAGTCATAAAATGGATTTCACGCTCTCGCTATTTTAAATAAAAGCTATTTTAAATTTTAAATAAAAGGGCGTATCACAACGATTAAAGTACAGTAGAACCTGCAAATAGCAAGAGAAGGCGCTCTAAGTAAACGAACAATAAGAAAAAAAATGGAGGAATGTGATGTGCATACAAGTGCATCTGGAAAAGGCCCAGAATTTTCCAGGGGTCGTCAAATATCGTGACTTCGATTTTTTCGCAAACATTCATGGCTCACTAGTGAGCTGTGTGACGAAGTTCTGAGAATTCATGAGAGTCGAGAGGCTTTAAGATCTCTAGACAGCCATAAACTTCAACAAGGTTCCTTCTTCAACAAGTTTGAAACCTCGTTGAGAACCCGTAAAAAAGGTTTATGCTCATCAGAACGAACAAATCGGCTAATTTTCACGGTGGGTCAGTTACAGTTTGCAAAAAACCCTCCGATATGTTAAAGATATCCTTAATGATCATGTCTTACCACATACAGGGTTTAACCGAAGCGAAAATTTTGTACTAGTGCAAGATAAAGCACGACCCCTTATATAAACCTTCATTTTGCGGGAGAAATTACATTTGAAGGTAAGAATACAACATTTGGAGTAGTCTGCATAAAGTTTAGTCTTGAATCCTATGGAAAAGGTCTGAAGATCCTAAAAAGTGGCAGAGAATCTAGGTCTACCCATCCAGAGGTACTTTTCTTTCTTTCTTTCTTTCTTTCTTTCAGCCCGATGACGTCCACTGCTGGACATAGGCCTCCTCCATCAACTGCCATCTGACGTCATCTCCGGAACCGCCACAATCTGTACCATCTTAACCTTAATATCACCTAGTGACATTAATTGGACTCCACGGTTTTACGTGCCTTCCGTAACACGGAGGAGTTCGCCGTTTTGAAATACCAGTGTTAGAATGGGACATCCATCTTTCTCCAGGTCATTGTAAGAATAACTTAACCTAGCAATCGACCTTAATACTTCTATTTATTACCACGACCTCCTCAATATCCTTCCAAAGATAAATAAATGAGAAATAAAAGTAAAGCTATTAAAAGTCTGTAAAAATTAATAGTGAACTACTTTAAAAGTGCTATTATTATTACAGTCGAATTCTAATTCTATTATTATCTAAAATCTATTATTATAGATAGAATAATAATTATACGAAAGGCAATGGGAACATTTGGGCATAACAAAATGGTGGTTAAAAAAATCATTTGGGAGGCATAATTTTCAATATTCATTGCGCCATCAAAAAAGTCATTCCAAAAGTTAATATTTAAATTAGATATTTTTATATATTTACAACATTCTATATCGTATGTTATATATTAGAGAAAAATATATTTTTTATATATTTTCTTAATTAAAAATCACATAAATCAAATATTTAAAAAATCTTTTATTATAAAAAACATACGCGCCTCAAGCGCGGGGATATCATGTAAGTTGTACTCTTATCACGATTGGAAATGAAAATATCATTTCAAATGCATGCAGAATGCAGATGCGCGTGCGTCCGTTCTCGTTTTGCCTTGCGTGACATCCTCTTTTTAATTAATAGATGAGCGAGGTCTGGTGCAAAACTACCAATCTCTTTATTTTACATTCTTGTGACATCGTATCAAAAAACTAATGGCAACAAAAGTTTCTTGTTGCAGCTACATAGCTGAAAAATATTTATCTACATTATCTGTATATGTTTTAAATAATGGTACTAGCAAACGAGTTGGTTTACCGATTTGGATGCACCTTACTTTATTTGAAAGATGTTGTTGTCCATGTGGTTCAATTTGAATTTGATCCAGTGCTGAAGCTGTTTTTTTTTAAATTTTATATTAGTATTTTCTACGAATGCGCGGTCGTGTTTATTTCCTTTTGGTTGACTACTATTCTCATCTGTAAAGTTATTATACCTTGTATATGCCATTTTAACATGCATATTACCCTTTTAGAGGTAGCGCCACGCTTGTAGCCGAATTGTTCCGGCGCGTCCGGGTACCAGTGCCTCTTTCTCACATGAGATCGGCGTGAAGTGGCGGCAATGCTGTCACGTCAAGTGGAACACTGCTGAAGTCTACTAAAAGAATTCAAGTGATGGGCCCTGAGGTTTCCAATAGACGAAATGATTGTGATTGTCATTAAGATTATGATTGTGACAGTGGTTATGATTATGACTGTGATTGTGACAGTGATTATGATAGTGATTATGATAGTGATTATGATAGTGATTGTGACAGTGATTGTGACAGTGATTGTGATTATGATTGTGATTGTGAACTCAAATTCGAGTAGCGAGACTAACGACAAAAAATATTATCACATTCAAAACTGAACCGTAAAGTCAACTAAAGTCAAAATTTACAAATCGTGTTTCTTTTTGTACCTTTCCTCCGTAAAAGTCAAAGTCAAAATATTTTATTCATATAGACTTTTTTATGGCCTCTTATGAACGTCATATGTGTTATTACGGTTTTTATAATCATTTAATAATTTGGTGATAAAATTTACGACTTAACAGCTAAGTTTACAAGGGTTCTTCGCGCTCTGCGCTGAGAAGGGCCGGCAACCAACTCAGTCGGGTAATTTTTTTGCTATCACCATTTTCACAATTATTCAGATTGGGTTAGAGCAATATATTCCCAAGCATGAGCGTGTAAAAACACGCTTATATAGAAGGGTTCCGTATATGATATGCGATAAAGGTATACGGTTATATGACATTGGGATAAAACGCCGGTATGTCTGTGCAGAGATCGTGGAGCACGCGTGGGACCCGATGAGCGTGCGCGCGTGCGTGCGGCTGCGGAACGTGCTGGTGCGCGCGTGCGAGCTGCCGCACGCCGGCGCCGGGTCTTTGCCGCGGCTGGCGACGGCGGCGCGCGTCCGGCTCGCGGCCGCGCTCAACGCAGACGTCTTCCTGCCGGCCCTGCCGCCGCAGTTAGTTTCACCCCCCGCTTATTCTTTAGAGCAGGGCTTCTTAAACTTCTTTTATATAGCGACCCCCTTCAAGCTTAGGAAATTTTAAACGACCTATTACATATACTGTATTATGGAACACGTTTAGCAGACATGAGTCTTATTCAATTTAAAGGCACTTAAAACTAGTCTTATCGGCCACAACACAAACGTATAAATAAAGCCAGATCTTAGTGGTAAGTCGTAATTCTGCAATAGAATTAATTAGATAGTGTTATTTGCACAGACGCCGGAATAATTTTACTAAACATATACACTTAAGTAAGATATAATTCTGTTCATTGTTCTTGTTCATCATTTACACATTCATTCATGTTAACATACGAGAACAAACAAAAAGGTTAATATATTATTATAAAAATATGTCCGTAAGTGCATTCGTGATTATTCCACGTATACGGGATCATAACATTTATTATATACGAATACAATTATTCCACGTAAGTCATAAGTACGGGGTATACCAACAGAACACTATTTGCGAAGAGCTCGTAACTAACTCAATCGGGTAATGTTTTTTCTATCACTTTTTCACAATAATGCAGAATTGGTTAGAGCAATTTATACCCAAGTATTACAATAGGATTTTAGATTGAGTCTTGATTTTGTAAGAAGTTTAAATTTACTTAATGACATCTCTTGATATAGAAGCCTGTATATTTATTATAAAAACATATACAGTTACACTTAAATGTGGAATTAGTAGTAAGCAAAACCTGGCATTTGTTCACACGACGGATTTGCGGTAATATAAAGAAACTTGCGTAAAATTACGAGTCTGGTGATGTGATAGAAAAGCATCGACATAAAATATCGTCTTTTATTTATAAAAGGATATCATTGTCATCTTGTAATGTATATATTAATACGTGAAGCAAAAACTTTCGTAACATAATTGCGCGGGAGAAGAGTACTAATATTAGTAATTTGTCACAATTATAGTTTGTATGTATAGAGAAGTGTGTGCGTATGCTGATCTTATATACAAAATTCTCGTGTTAGTGTTTCTTTCCAAACTCTTCCGAAAGAAAAAGGATGCGGATACTACTGTCACGAACAGTATAGGAGGTGTGACAATAGCAGCTAGGGCACTCCGGAGTCGCGTATCCGTAGTGGATCGGACCAGTTATCGGACAAACTTAGCTCGATATTCTTTTGAGAATTAAATTTCCATCCTTCAATAGGTAAAATGTGTTTTAAATCTTGCGAAAGCAATAATTAAAAAAGTCACAAAAGTCTAGACAAACCTGACGAGTCGTAAATGTGTTGATGGCATTGTGAGAAACGACAGACGTATCTGAATGGATACCTAGACATCTTGCAGATGGGTTGCGGAACTTTAAGAAATGCGAAAGCGGATTAAAAAAAATACTGACTAAATATTGACTAAAGCTTAAATAAATCTGACAAGTCGTAGATGTATTCGTGGCAATATTAAGGCCCTAATTTCCACTCTTCATGTATATTAAATCTTGTGAAAACAATGTTTAAAAAAGTCATAAAAAGTTTACAAAAGACTAGGCAAACCTGACAAGTCGTAAATGTGTTGATTGAATTGTAAGGCTAGCTACATTGACTGTTAAATTTTGTATGTAAACGACAGACATATCTACATTATGCGGAACTAGACACCTCGCAGATGGGTTGCGGAACTATAAGAAATTTAAAAAAAGTACTGACTAAAACTTGACTGAAGCT
>JANCMC010033613.1:26572192-26711311 GCA_024363005.1 Charaxes varanes | reverse complement strand
ATTAGGGCCCTAATTTCCATCCTTCATGTCTTGTGAAAACAATCTTTAAAAAGTCACAAAACGAGTAGAGAAACCTGGCGAGTCGTAAATGTGTTGATGGCACTGTAAGACTAGCTACATTGACTGTTAAATTTTGTATGTAAACGACAGACATATCTGTATTACGCAGAACTAGACACCTCGCAGATGGGTTGCGGAACTATAAGAAATTTAAAAAAAGTACTGACTAAAACTTGACTGAAGCTTAAATAAATCTGACAAATCGTAGGTGTCTTGGAGGCAATATTAGGGCCCTAATTTCCATCCTTCATGTCTTGTGAAAACAATCTTTAAAAAGTCACAAAACGAGTAGAGAAACCTGACGAGTCGTAAATGTGCTGATGGCACTTTAAGACTAGCTAGATTGACTGTTAAATTTTGTATGTAAACGACAGACATATCTGTATTATGCGGAACTAGACACCTCGCAGATGGGTTGCGGAACTGTAAGAAATTAAAAAAAAAGTACTGACTAAAAATTGACTGAAGCTTAAATAAATCTGACAAGTCGTAGATGTGTTGGAGGCAATATTAGGGCCCTAATTTCCATTCTTCATGTATATTAAATCTTATGAAAACAATGTTTAAAAATTCATAAAACTTTACAAAAGGCTAGATAAACCTAACGAGTCGTAAATGTGTTAAAGTTACTTTGCCTGTTAAATTCATGCAAACAACAGACATACATACTTATATAAAGACCTAAACACCTTGCAGATGGGTTGCGGAACTTTAAGAAATTAAAAAAGTACTGACTAAAAATTGTCTGAGGCTTAAATAAATCTGACAATTCGTAGATGTGTTGGTGGCAATATAAGGGCTCTAGCTACATTGACGTAAGTTCGCTCTCCACCGTTGGTTTTGGCCAGTCGAATGATAGCCACCGCCGTATGAGGGCGGGCGCGTTTAATCAATCCCTACTTCACGAATACGAGACGAACTTTTTCGTGCTTTTCACAATTATTTGTGCTTGATGTGATGCTTTCGTGTGATGTGTGAGTGAAGAGTTCTTCGTTAGATTATTAATTAATGTAAACTTCTTAGTAATTTATTATTTACTTGTGAAAACTTTATGGAAAGTTATTGTAAGGTTGAGAAAATGTTTCATATTTACTGTAAAGTGTTTGTGTAAAAAAAATCTGTGGGTGTGTAAATGGTAAGTATGTATATATTTTTTATTAATGATTTTTTTATTTATTTTTAAATTTTAGAGATACCTTCACATTGTTATTGTCACATAATTTTGTATATGTATATATGACGGTTTTATGTTACTTTTTATTTCCTTCTATTTTTTAAAATTAACCGAAAAGTTAGTACACTTTTTTATAGCTTAAATATATTTTTAAAAGTTCACAAATATTTTTCCCTTGAATAAATACAAAATAGATATTGCTACGCTAAAATAAATATATTTTTTAGCGGTCACGATTTCTGTCGGCCTGGGACCATAAATTCCTTTTATCCTGGATAACACAGGGTTTCAGTGGGGTTTTACTTCATCTTAAAATTGCGCTAGTGAAGTTATGAGAAAAACTGGAGTTAAATGATATCTAAAGAAATATAGAGAGAGAAAACTTTATACTTCGTAAATAAGATAAAAACAAAAATTTATTACGAAAATAAGTTGAAATTCTTTTAAACGCAAATCATAAAAAAAAACTAATAGAAAAATCCTACTGTTAATTTAGTTTAAATTTATTTAAATTAAGTAGTTTAAATTTTTATTGTAACTTTTATTTTATTTTTTAATTCTGTTCATGTTAATTTTAACTTTTATTTGAAAATTTATTAGGACTGTTAGCAAATTACTTCTTTAATTATCTTAGTACATTGCTGTATTTTTAAATCGTTTTAAGGTAAACTTTATAAGCGGAATTCGGATGTACCCATTTGCCGTAAGACCTTTTATAACCCAAGTTAGCAATAAAGAAATCGATTTTTTTTTTTGAAAGAAGTATAAAATCTTAAGTCAATAGAATTGGACGAGCTCAACTGTTCTCAACATTCTCAACAACAGAACGGTAGATAGACTGACCGTAATCCGTAAGGACTTGGGTTGAATTTCAACCGTCGCAGCTATTATTTACCACTATAATTAAGCATGTTCTACCAAGCGTAATTAGACATATTCAAATTCAAATGATATTTTATTCAAGTAGACTTTTACAAGCTCTTTATATATACCTCATAATCTATGTAACAGTGTTCTATAAACAGGTATTTATATTATGGTTATAATTGAGGGCATTCTGTCATATTATTTTTATTGTTTTTAATTGAAAAACAATTTTACTTATAAAAATTCGTCGGAGCAATATAAACCACAGTCGGCTTTTCATATGCAATGCTAATTCAAAAACGGTAACTTTTATACAAAACTAGAATGTGATGTGTCGCAACCGTTGGCATTACAAGCATTGGCAAACGCAGTTATTTTTATCGGTAATTGGATTATGATCGCGATAGCTTTGTTAGTTATCTACCACTAGAATAAATATACGTTTAATTTATCAAATAAAGTAACGCAATTAAACCTCCATAGTTGAAAAGGATGTTTGACTATAGTGGACCAAGAAAGTGCTTTACCACTTTGGATGACAGTTTCTACTCTTCTTCTTCTTTACTTTAAAAAAACTTAGCTAAGGACTATTATTAGAAATTAACGTATATCATAACAAGCAAAAATGAGCCTTTTAACTAATTTACGTGCAAATAATAATAAGCTAAGGTGCGATGCCTGTATTATAGGTAACAGACGGCTGTTTGACTTGAGGAATCGAATCCACAACCCCCGGAGTGGATGACAGTGTAAATTCAAGTCAAATGAAATTTTATTCAAGTAGACTTTTAAACGCTCTTTTGTATCGTCAAATATTTTAAAAGCTGCCACTGATTCGGAAGAGTCGATCCACGAGAAAAGTCACCACGAAACTCGTTAGCCACGCTTTTAAAAATAGTGCATACAAAAATGAGCTTAAAACATTTCTGCGTGGTAAATATAAAGTACACAGCTGGATCGCTTCAATTTCAAGCAGTCCAAGTGTATCCGGTTCTTCATTATTAATTTATACAATAATATATTTCCTATTATAAAATTATAAAATAAATCTATATATATTATACTATGTGTAATAATCGTATACAATAATATATGTATCTATATCCAATAATATCTAACAATACATATAAATCGATCATACAAGGCTTTGCTCTACTCATCCCAAATCGCTGGACCGATTTGCATAAAACTTTGCTTGTATATTTCGGCGGCTCATCGACTTCATCTTGAAAGCTAGGTCCTTAGGGATATGGGCCTTGAGGCAACCTTCTTGCCCTGGTGTCTCACGGGCATCCGTAGCTTTGTCAGATCTGGACAAAATCGAAATGGGAAAGCACCAACTATCAAATATAAAAAGAATCATCAATATCGGTTCCCCGGTCGAAAGTTTTGAGGTGACAAACATAAACACAAAATACAGTCGAATTGAGAACCGTCTCCTTTTAAAGAAAAAAAAAATAAAGTGTTATAATCCAAAATTTTGAAAATGTAATTAGTTAATGTGATTTTCTGAAACAATACTTAAGGATTTTTAGGAAAGGCCACACGTTTAACTCCAAATGTGGCATTGTAATTAGTTCTGTGGCACGCACCCGTCAGAAAAACAAATTATTTATTACGGAAAAGCAAAATATATACATATATATTTGTGTATAACAGGTGTTTGTTACCTATAACACAAGCATTAATTTGTCTACCTTAGCAACAGACGTCCGAGTGCCATATAGTCTTTTTATTTTTATTTATAAACATGTACCGGCAGCCTTATTCCAACACGGGACATCTCGCCAGGACTTGAGATTTCATCCTCAACATCTCGATGTCCTACAGTCCACAACCGTGCGATTCTCTAGAAACTTCTTACCTCGCAATATTCCTCTGTGGAATCAATTATCAGGTTTAGTATTTTCGCACCAATAAGATTTAGTGATCTTCTAGAAGAGAGTATTGTATAAGAATTTTTTTGCGAGCACATCTACTTTCATCTTACGCGGGAGTGGAGCTTTGTTATTTAGAACGAGGGCCAGTATAAGGATATACCCGCGTACAGTCATTATATCTCTTGAAGGTCAAGTAAAGATCAACGACCCGTACATATTAATATACAAACAGATGTTACTCTGCAGTATATGTACAAATAAGAAAGAAAATTCAATTACAATCCACAAAGAAATTATAACTCGTCAATAATATTTTTACAGATTTACGCAACAAATTTCTTCCCACTCATCATAGACTTCCGCAAGATAATCCTATCAATCACTTTAGCTGTATTAAACCTCAACTGTAATTGAACCCCTATGGCTGAAACAGAAGACTGAAGCATCTTATGACATTCATAAGATGATTGATACTATACCCTATAATATACAGGACATAATGTCTACAATATTGAACTCTTCTTTGAATAATCAATTATTTTTATCCTTATTTGTTATAAACTTCCACAAATTAATGAATGAATCATTCAAGTATTTTTTTAAATCATTTCTAATTTTACCGAAGCCCAAAATCAAACACTAATACGATAAAACTTCGCTCCATATCGCCTAGAAGGTTGTCATTTAAATACTAGTTGATATTTTTTCGAATTGCGGAGGGTACAATGCTAAAAGCTTTTTTGTAAACGAAAAAGTGAAAATACCGGATGCAATAGCGGTTTTTCACTTAAAAAGACGATAATTTTATAAAAATAGATTAATTTGCTTAGCACTTCATTCACCCGACTACATCGCCGATTTTAACGAAATTTACATAAATAATTAATTAATATTAAATGCATTGCCAGTAGTCTTTCCTTTAATGGATTTTATTTTTGGATGAATCTGATCCGACTCTTGGCTCATTTGTTTTTTTAATTTAATAAAACTACGAATAACCTCAATAAGTCTTATATTGTCACTTCCCCGTCTTTCATAATTGTTCCCAATAATTATATGTCTCATCACAGTCTGCTATATGTCCGCAATATGCTGATGCAAGTCTAGCTGTTAACAGAAGTCCCAGTGCCACAGCACCTCCTGGATATGCTATACTACGTAGATCAGACGGAGCATTTGTGAAGAGATACTCTCTGCAAAAGTATATATATGAAAAATATTTAAGAAGCAAATATTATTTGCTATAGTTAAGAAACTCATTTCCACAAAATTTGCAATTTCTAGTGTATATGTACATTATACAAAATATATTTTACACAAAAAAAACCTCTCAGTAATTTCGGCTTAAAGGTTGTTTTAAAATGAAAACACCTTGCAGTTCAATTTTATTGAAGGCAAAAGAGATGTTATCCAGGTAAAGATTTTAATTAAAAAAAAAAAAAAAAATTTTTTCAATATTTAGTTCAGTCGTTTGGTTCGGAAAATGACAGTTACGTAGATGATTTTTCGGGAGGTTTGCAGCCGAATTCAGACTTGGCCACCTGGTATTTGTGTCCCTCGCGCCGCCATATTGGAAAAATGGCGCTTAAAATCAGTTTATTGACAATATCTACTTTCCGGTTCATTTCACGATAAAACAGTTACATACAAAATGAAACTAGAGACGATTTTATATCTACCTTTACCTACTTTAAATACTTTTTTTACAATATTTTAATCAAAGTATTCTTTACTTTGATTAAAGTACTTAACATAAGTAGTAACTAGCCTGGTCTCGAGCGTTCATGACTTGCACTGCTGAAGGTGGATACTTGGCCATCATCAACAGCGAAACAGAAGCACAGGTATTCATTTGTTTTAATACTGATATCACAATACTATTTATTTAAAGTGGTTTACCTAAAAATATATGATTCTTCAGTAATGTATGAGAAGTGGGCATCTTTTTATTTCTGTAATTTTAAGAAGCCACCTTATACCTACCCACCTAGTACCCCATAGATTTTACCTAAGTGTGCTAAAATTTTTGAGATTATTGAATTCAAATGTCATTGATTTTTGTAGGTGATTAGAGACATCTTCGCCAAGTATCCAGGTGGTGTCATGAGGGGCAACTTCTGGAAGGACGTGGCGTTTATGGGATTCCACGATTGGGGCGAACACGGAGAATTTTTGACAATCGAAGGTGAATTACAAAACTAATCTAGATTTAGTTGTACGTACAGAATGACAAGCTGAATGGTAGAATGTATCTTTATGTAATTGACTGTCAGCGGCGGTAGTTTTGTACCTACCCATCTACCTCTTGACATAAAAATACTAGTCGAGTTTAATATATCCGTCTTCCACAGGTCAAACTCTAGAAGAAGCAGGGTACGCCAAGTTCTCCGGTGGCGAACCAAACAATGCAACCACTGGTGAATTCTGCGGAGCTACCTACCGAAACGGGATGTACGATGACCTGTGGTGCGAAAACGTTTACGCATTCATTTGCGAGAAGAGCCCGGATAGTCTGTTGTGCGAAGATGATCAGTAATGAGAAAATTCGATTTAAGCTTATCGTGTTTATTAATTACCATTGTTATTTTAACTGACTTCAGAGCGTACCATATTTGCAGAAGAATTAAAAATAATGAAGCCCATTGCAAATAGTTATGATTAACAATATGTAAAATAGAATGCCTCTCAACACAACAAAATTCCACTACATACTATTTACCCACAATAAAACTACTATACCGAACAAATATTACATGACTACGCATCTAATTGCAAGTTTAGACAGTGTAAAGGAGCCAGGAGGAGCAGGAGTAAAATGCCCATATCGTAAACATTGTGTCCAAACGCCTCAGTTTACTTGATTTTATGCTTAAAAATTGTAAAGTATTTCTTTATTATTTAAGTCGGCATCAGCTAAAATATAATTATACAACACTCTTGTAGCTTCTCATTCTAGAATACTATAGCATAATCTGGAACCCCTCATTACAATGTATACATTAATCGATTAGAACATATACAAAAACGATTTCTGTATCGCCTTACTTTTAGTTATATTTTGGCCAGAGAACTTACTTGCTGTTCGGTAAGACTTAAACATTATAAAATGTCTTCGCTTGACTGTCGTAGAAAGGTGACTGATTCGTTAATATTCTACAAAATAATTCACTCAAAAATTGGCTGCAATGAATACAAATGATAAACTATGGTATACCATCCCGAACACCTTAAAGTAATACTTTTAATTTGTTTTACGTTCCACCATCTAAGACTAATCTAGGACATTACGCTGACCAAGGGTCTGCAAGCAATATAATATGCTCTTAAAGCAACGCTCTAAAATATATATATTCACATCAAAATTAACTACGTACAAAAAATGTATTAGTAAAGCAATTGTTCATTCATTCTAAAGTCTCTTTTAGTTTATTATACGCTATTTAAAGTTTAATTATAACATTATTTCTGAGTTAGTACTAATTTACTTATAATAATGTCGTTTTTGTGTTTGCTTAGCCTATATTGATGTTATGATCTCCTCTCTATTCAGTACATGATTCTAGACTGCCCAGTGGTGAAATTTTTCGTGGGCTTTTTCTTGAATTGTACAATTTTTGTACCATTTCTTTGACTGGATACTGTATAATACCATTATTACTATCTGTCCTAACGTGATTTTAAATCAGAAACAAATTTCTTCAATATTTTTACATCAAACCGCAATATAAATAAAACTTAAAAGTACGTAACGGGGGTAACGCGGTGCGGGTCGTTGACTTATTTTGCGCGTCAACATTTTGTTGATGACTACTTCCCAATGTCCACGATACATTGCGCGCTCAAAGTAGGACGAGGATGGCAATATCTGTAGCCTCTCATTTCCGGGACGCATGATTATTGTGATTTTATTTAGGACATTAAATGTAGCCTTATCATAAAGTTTGCGGTACGATGTCTTTTTCACCCTGTATAATTGAAGGAGCACACAATTCTTTTGTTCAAATCTTTTTAGTAATGATTGTGAATATATAACTATCCTACATGATGATAATATTTTTAAACAGTAAAAGAAACAATAATTTAAAAACCTTTGAAAAGCTTTTTCTGTAAATTATTGGAACTTAAAGGCTCAGTTATGTACATCTAGATAGTAAAGTAAACCTAAAGCCAAATATCAACTATGAGAGGAATGTTTAACTCCGGCATGAGAGCTTCTTTAGAATGTTGGTAAGGGAGGCGTGTGTGTAGCTCATAGAGTGTGGATCTCGTGTAAGGCGGCAGCTAATTGTCACTCAAATATGCAACACCCATCTCTCTTAACACAGTACTACAGCTTATGAGCTCTGCAGAAAGCAAAACTATGGATCACCCCTACCATTTTTTTATTGAAATTCATGGCATAGAAAATAGTTATAGAAAGAATAATCAACAGGTTGCTATCTTAACCTTTGTGTCTTTTTTATTTGCTCCTGCGTCTCCATCCATGTGGACTCCTTGTGGTTATTAGCTCAATTCCCAACTCCTCGGAACTATCGTGCTTAATAAAGTTTTTATTTCTCAGAGGAAGGTCGTGGCCAAATTAGTAGTCGGCATTTGAGTCGATCGCTAGGTTAAGTTGCTTTTGCTGTGACCGGGTGATAGATGGGTGACCCATACTGGCACTGGTTTATATTTGATATCCAACCTCCTCCATATTTCAGAGGATACGTAAAACAGTGGGACCCCATTAATGTCACTTTGTAATATTAGTTATAAGGTTGTAGAAATCGTGGGGATTCAGAGGATGGCGTCAAATCGCAATCGGTTATCTTAGCTCGCCCCACAGCCACATCCTCTACAATCTGAGCGGACCCTGGTATTTAACCGGAATAACGCTAGGAAGAAGAAGAACACGTGCGTAACTTCCGAACGACTGCAACAAATTGGATAATTTATTTTTAGTTGTGTTCGTTATTGTTAGGACAATGTTTGTTTGGTGAAAAGGAATGGCAAAGCGATAGCGAAAAGCAAAGGGAACGGAAACGGAACAGCAAAGGGAAAGAAAACGGGAACGAGGACAATATTAAAGGATAATGGGATGTAGTAAATAGTAGGTAACCTAACTTTAGGGAAGGACAACGTCTGCTGCGTCCGCTAGTATGTATATATATAGCCAGCTTAATCATATCTCTTTCAGCCCTGCCATACAAGAAACTGGGAGCTCCAGATACAGTTGCCCTCTCTCCTAACCGGCAGAATTGATAAATACATAATTAAGCAACTGAGTGGTGCGTCTTAGTGTATTTATTTGACAATGAAATTCTTGGGATGTAAGAGAGGATTTTAAAAAACCTACTCTGATTAAGTTAGTCTAAATCACCTATTACAACATAGAAAAAAAGAAGTAACACAGTTCCACACGGTTAACAAGCAAATGATTTTTAAAGTATTGATATCATTCTTGAAGTGTCACAATATATCAAAATTTTAATTTGATAATTTCGACGAGGGTTTTACGGGCGTTTTACGCACTTATAACCTATTTGTCTCGCATAAAGTAAGTAAAGTAACGTTCGTTCAGGACAGCGTCTGCCGGGTCCGCTAGTTTTACTTGAAAGTGTCAAACTAACTTCAAAGTGTCTGCTCTTTGGTAATGTGTCAAAAATTTAGTTTTCATTTCTGCTTTCATCGACCAATCTCTTCTGTTTTGTCCTTAAGTAACGCGACAGTGGCGAAATAAATTGTGCGCAATTGGCATAAACAAAATTCATTAACCAATATTTTTTTTTTTTGTAAAAAGAATATTAATTAGGAATACTTTTTAGGTATGTCTAATATTCCCTTTTCCCCTCCTACTAAGCTTAAATTAAAAGCTTGTATTAGTATTAGAACGGAATATTTGACCGAATTGCATTTTTCTAAATTTAAGAGTGAAAAATGGTCCATTGGCGGATTTCTACCAAATAATAAAAAAACTGGTAATTACAAAGAATGTACGAGTATTCAATTACACACTGCATGTTTTCAAAGAAATTGTCACGAATCTCGAAAACCGCGGGAGGTACAAAGATGAAATCTGACAAGGAGATAATTTGTTGTTAGTAGACATCCGCTAAGAAAAGAATTTTTGTAAAGGCTCTCGCAAAATTAATTTTACGCGTACGAAATCGCGGGAAACAGCTAGTGTTCTATACCACTCCATCTTTTGTTGGATTTTAGATTTTTTTAAATCGGTCCAGTAGTTTCAGATTCAATGCAAACAAACTAGACAAATACTAGATTAAGTTAAGCTAGTCACACGTGCATTCTAGACAATAAAGTCAGGGGCTCGCCATTGACGAAGATCTCATGTGGGATAATGATCATAAACCATAAAGCTATCATTACATATCTTGACTATAATTTCCTGCTCTAGCTACTTGTGAGAAAAAAATATGATTTTTTTAGAGGCCTTAAAATCCGTGATTCCAGTGTGCTTTGGAACAATGAATACCCACAAAATAAGATCCAACTCTTGTCTAAGTCTTTACGATTTGGAAAAAGCTTGAAAAACGTCCGGCAACGCATCTGTGGACGTCTGGTTGTGCAGTTGTTAACGGACGTAGGTAGACCAGGTCAACTATATATATGTCTATTGTTAAATCAATAAAAATAAATAAAATAGCCCAGAGCGTGTGAATACACGCTTATATAGAAGGGTTCCGTATCTGATACGCTATAAACGAATTTGTTAAATAACTTCAAAAATTGTTGTCCCATTTCGTTCAAAATAATTTTACTAATGAGCTTTTAGCATGTTCTATCAACATGGAAAATTTCAAGTCTCTACGTCAAATAGTTTGGAAATGCCAGGGGCAGGAGCCAAATTGGTCTAGTCGTTTTAGAGATAGTTTTATAGGCAGAAAAATATCTTATTTACGTTACATACCGACGGTTTTAGCGGTTTAGCTTGGGTTTAGTCTGAACGCACTCTACCTGTGCCTTCGTCCAAGTTAAATTCAAAGATTTGAACGACCTTATGTGTTTAGTTTAAATTTAATTAGCCTATATTAATTGTGTGGCATTAACTACAACTGCTGCTGAAAGTCCCGTTATAATAGGCCCAGCCGTTTTGGTGATGAGTCGTAACAAACTGACAGATAAAAATTTGGGATAATTAATTCATTTTGACGTTACAAATTAATGAGTTGTTCTGTATAATTAATTGCAAATAAATTACTTTTTAAATATGTATCATTTCAGCTCAGACTGTATAACGAAAGGTTTTAGCGAGACAAAATTTTTGAAATGTTTAAATAAAACGACCTCGAATAGGCATGGAGCTAAAACATTAACAGAGGATGACCCTCATAACTTAGGTAATATAAATTCAAGTCATCAACATGGACACAAATCAAATAGAGACAACGATAAAGATATAGCCCATCCTTCGAATTCGCCAGAAATCGAATATTTATCTGATGAAAACCAGGAAGACAACACTGATAAGTATAACAGCATAGCAAGTAGGTTAGTTAGCTATAATTAGGTTTTTATTTCTTTAATATTAAACGATACTGGGAACACATTATGTGTGCATAGAAGCGCTCACACTCAACAAAACTCTGCAGTTGACGTCTCCACTTCATTATTATGGGAATTACGTACTGCAAAGTGGCTATTGATTTAGTTAAGCGCTTTCAAGTTTAGAACCTTAAGAGTGATATAATATTTATTTTTAAGTATTAATAGTTTTCGCAACTTTGCAAATAAATATATGCTATGTTTTATCGATTATGTTAATTCAAAAGTTTAGATTCGATACTTACGAAATTAGGTGAAAAATTTGGCATAGACGGGCTTGATTGAGACTTCGTAATCATATGTTCTGATGAAACTGTGAAATAATTAAATAAGTTAACAGTAAGTACCTAATAGGTTTTTGAAATAAAAGAAAAAATATTCTGTTTTGGTTACCTTGCGAATGTATGGGAAATGTAACATAAACGACCATATCTTTTGATTGCGTATACATACAGGGTTGATTTCTTCACACCTTCAAGGGACCGTAGACTTCAGTATTCGGCTATAATTCCAACTATATTCGTCAACGCGTTCCTGAGACGAAGGGTCTTTATTCTCAACCGATAAACGGACAACGAGGTGATCCTAAAATAAACAGAGAGTTAATGAAACTATAAGAGGATATAATATATAATATAACAATTTGAGAGCCTCAATAGCTCAACCGTATAAGGTGTTGGGTGAAATCCGCAAGGTACCCGGTTCAAACCCCATCGAGTTTGGGATATTGTCGCACACACTCCTAATACAAGTTTTTAATTTAAGTTTAATAGGAGGGGAAAAGAGAATATTAATCATACCTAAAAAGTATTCCTAATATTCTTGAAAAAAAAAAATTCACGGGCCTCATGCCTGTGGTGCTAAAATTTAATGACAAAAAAAAACCCTAAGAAGCTATCTTGAATGAGGAAATTCTCTGAATATATTATATGACACACACAAGCATAATAAAAAAGAACAGTTCAAGAACATGTCGTCCAAAAATAAACAGGAAACAATTCGGCTTCGGTGAGGTTGAATGCGAAATATTCAAGTTGGTGTAAAGGCTTTAACCCTCGCTTCGGAAACAATGAGCAAACTTCCGCGCTTGATATTCCTTTGTTGGGAGACGGATGTTTTTGGTTGGGGTGCAGTCTTTTCGACATTTGTTTTATGTTTGACTTTTGGTAAGCTGAATGCAGAAGTGTCATCATAGCAGTTTCTTTTAATAAATGAATATATCACATGCTTAATCGTGAATTGACCGATTACGTTTTAGAAGACAGCTTCGTTTCAACGTCCTCACGCCTGATTAACTTCTTTTATTATATCAAGCTCAAGTTCGGTCATACTTGGAGTACTGTTGCCACCTTTGGGACGCCGCTGCCTTATATCAACTCGAGGCGTTAGATTCGGTGGATCAACGAGCAAGGAGACCCATAGATGGTATAAGGGACACAAATCTTTACAGCCTAGAACATCGTCGTAGTGTGGCGTGTTTATCGGTCTTCTGCAGAATATTCTTCTGAGAGTGTGCTTAGGATTTACACAACTTGATACCTCTATCAACTTCTTATAATCGAACCAATAGGCGCCGTGCGGTTTTCCATCCTTACATTGTTGACATTCCGCCTTCCCGTACAAAGCGTTTTAATGCTTCTTTCCTTGTCCAAACCGCTAGAGTGTGGAATGCCCTCCCGGCGTCTGTGTTCCCAGACCACTACAACATGGGTAGCATTGAGGCAAGAGTGATTTTTTTATTTATTTATATAACAAAGGGTAAACGAGCAGGCGGTACTCTTTAAGTGACTACCGACGCCCATGGGCAACTGCAACACCAGGGGGACCGCAGATGCGTTGGCGGCCTTTGAAAAATGAGTATGTTCTTTTCTTGAAGGTCCCTAAGTCGTATCCGTTCGGAAATACAGACGCTGGTAATTGATTCCACAGAGGAATTGTGCGAGTGCGATGGGTTCATTCTAGGCAAGCGCATTCCATCGTAGACCGCATGTATGCTTAGCATCAGGTGTGACTGTGGTCAAACGCGTATCTCCTATAAAAATTTAAGAATTTTTACGAAATCTCCATCCAATACTGATATACAGCTATTTTTTTCCTTTTAACTAAAATAGGTTTTTCTTAAAAAGACAAACAAATATTCAAATATCATTAAAATAACATTTAGAATATCATCCATCAATTCATTAACTATAATTAAAATACATGATATGTTACTATAATGTCGTTTTTATAGAATTATAAGCGGAATATGTCGTGAATGATAAAGCGTTTTTTGCGATTTCCCAAAAATCATTTCTTTTTTCAGTTAGGTCAGTTTAGGATTAGGCATGCAATATGTTCGATCTATATCCATACTTCTATCTGTACTAATACATAAAGCTGAAGAGTTTGTTTGTTTATTTGAACGCGATAGTCTCAGGAACTACTGGTCTGATTTGAAAGAATATTTCAGTGTTAGATAGCCCATTAGCCATGATTGCATTTTACAAGTACATGACATATGCCTACAATTAGTAATACAGACATATTCGGCATCGTTATCCTACTGTATGCCCTCCGCTCGGGAGCTACAGAATATCAGCTGAGGTCATCTTTGACCTCATAAAAAAAGCTGAATTGTTACATGACTACCTTAGTAATAATATGTATTATTTATCTATTTTTTAAGATTTTATTATTTTAGTATAAGCTCTGGTTAAAATATTTAATTTTTGTAGTTGTGTAACTCTTTTGAATAAAGTTTTCATTCGTTCATTTATTCATTCCATTTATCGAGAAAGGCTATAGGCTATATATCATCGCGCTAAAAATTATCACTAAATTTTACGCACACGATGTCGCCGGTAACAACTAGTATATTCTATGCTACACGGACATCTGTTCCTAAAGTGCTGTAATGATGTATGAAATTTCTTCATGGCACTGTTTTATTTTCATATAAATTTACCACAGAGGAGATTTAATGTATCCCATTAAGCTTCATATTAGAACATTGAGATTTCCAAACAAGTTAATTTTTTTTGAGTAGATACCTTTTATAACTGTAGGTACATTGGCATTTGAAAGAAAAGTAGATTACGCACCTTACTTGAAGTGACTAATTACTGCGTGTCAATTTAGCTAACCACCACAACACTCATGCAGTAATGGCTCACTTACCGCTCGGTGCTGTAATGTATTAAAATGCACTTTGGGTTATTTCTTCTTTATAAAGATAAACTATTTACTATATTATAAGCAATTAACATTTCCCACAAGTGTGAGCAGTCAAATTTAGTTCAGTATGATTGTCAAACATTACTCATGCATTAAGCTTGGAATGAGCTGCCGCCGTGAATAACACAGTACTAGTTGGAAAACTTTCAGAATAAACTTTGGCATAACTTGAGGCAAGTAGCAGCATCTGTTTCCGCCTTGCATATAATATGGATAAATGCTAGTGTTGGATGACAAAGGAACATGGAGATGAGTAAATTGCTTTTAATATATGCATTTCCGCGTGTATGAATAAGTAACTAAGTTTGTGCGTATGTGCTTATGAACGTACTTTTATATAAAAATGCGTTTTTTAAGAATTGAGAAAAAAGTACTGTGTTCATATACATAAATACATATTTATATATTCGTAGAATATATTATAAGACCTGTGCGTAGATAGCCTGTGTTGGTGCATTTAAGTCCAAACACTCATAAAAATGGCCAAGAGCGTGTGAAGACACGCTTATATAGGAGGGTTCTGTATCTGATACGCTATAAACGTATTTGTTAAATAACTTCAAAAGTTGGTGTTTCCATTGGCCTAAACTCTTCATTAAAGACCGTCAACCCATCTGCGAGCCTTCTGCTGGTGCAGATGTCCACGGGCGTCGGTAGGCACTTAGCTGCCTGCTTGTTTGCCCCTCGTAATAAAAAAATAATCTAGCATACATAATTAATATTTGCAATCGACTTGAGTTCCGCACTGCCAAAAAATTGAGAAATTGATCATAATTTTCGAATTCCCCACGCAGAAAGTCGTATGCAGCAGCTAGTATGTATATGGAAAGTCTAGTCTGCAATAAAGCATACGTGCGGTCGTGCGCGTAAACCTTTTGTATACGTGCGGTCCGTTTGGAGTATGTTGCAATGCAAGAGCGTGACCCGTCTTGGGGAATCCCTAAGTGTAAAAGCAATTACTTCTAGCGTTTAACTATTACAGCGCTGTTAAAGGCTTGCCCAATTTTGATGGAATTTTCACCGTTTAACAAGCCAGACTGTTTTGTCCTCTTTAAAGTACAACGCGACCGCTTTGAATGCTAGTATATCCCAAATATACACTTTAGTCATTACGTAATAACTGTTCCACTGATTTCGATACAATTTATATGGTTTCACTTCTGAAGTATAATCTAGCAAACAAAAAAGAATCATCATAATTACCGAAACGATCGCCTCACACCAATACAAAAAAAAACATACAGTCAAATTGACGTTCTCCTTCTTTTTTTAAAGTCGGTTAAAATTAGCCAATCTCAGATGACTTATGTATATTTTTGGCATATTTTGGCCGGATTCGGGACGGATTATGGCATACTTGGATCTATCTTAAAGATGGGCGCTGTGTTACGTCAAGACAAGGGTAGGCCTTGCCGCAGTTGCGATAGACCTGACGAAACAGCATCAGTTTCGCATATGAAACGACTTAGCGTTAGGAAACCAGGGGGCCACGCCAATGCGACGAAACATTTACTGGCAATTAGTAGTGGGCGTTACTTAATGAAAATCCGTGTCAAGCAGGGAAGTATAAAGTACTTTGTTATAAGAGAATGAGGGTCATGTTGCAATTCGAAAGTAGCATTTGTTTCCATTTTTTAATATTTTTTAGAAATCTATTCGCATTAATACATAAAAGTGCTTTAAACCATATTCATATTTTTGAAAGAAAGAAACTTTATTCAGACATAAATAAACAACAACACTATATCTAAAAACTACAGTAACAGAAATATATCAAAAATATAACATAACATAATTACAGTATACATACATAATTATTTTTATATATTATATAAAAGTGAAAGGTCATCTAACAAGGAATCTCGACAACCGCGAGACGTACAAAGACGAAATTCGGCAAGGAGATAGTAGGTGGCTGCTAACAACGGATTTTCCGATAGGGTTTGAACCTAAACTTACTCATGTACATAAATTTAAGAAAGTGGACGATTTTACTAGAAATCTTAAAAATTAACGCCACACTTAAGTGTAACTAGACACGCGGGCTCTTCTCAGTGCAGAGCACGTGAAACCCTTGTAAACTCTGCTTTAAGTCATAAATTTTATAACCAAATTATTAAATAATGATTAAAAAAACAATAATTATTATTACACATATGACGTCCATAAGTACTTGTAAAAAGTCTATTTACATATATTATAATTTAAAATCAAAACAACAACTGTGCAGTATAAATAACTACATTATTTAATAAATGAGTGATTACATCAAAACCATTCTATATATGGACAAAGTATTTTCTTGAAATCTTGTAAAATTCTCATAATTCATCTTTATCACTGTAGTGGCTTTTAATGATATCTACAGCTTTCTGGGCGATTACTAATGTTGCAGCCATAGTGTTACCGCCGGGTATAACAGGCATAATGCTAGCATCCACTACTCTTAAATTACTCATTCCATGTACAAGTAAATCCTTATTGACTACACTTGTAACATCATGGGGAGGTCCCATTTTCACTGTTCCGACAGGATGATAGATTGTTGTAGCCATGTGTCGTATGTAGCACTCCCAGTAATCATTGGTGTTAAAGTTAAAAACAGCACAGTCTGGTATTGCAACATTCAGCAATTCAATTCCTAATGCCTTGAACACTTCAGTTTCTTCTAGCTTGTGAATGAAATCCACTGCCTTGATAAGGGAAACTATATCATCAGGATGCTCGAAATAATTAGCTCTAATTAAAGGTCTAGTAAAATCAGACTCGTTAAGTAATATTTCACCTCTAGATTTTGGATAAAGCAATGTAGGGTAAATGCCAAGAATTGCGTGTTCGTGATTCAAAGCCATTACTGCACTTATAATTTCATTCTTGTAACCAATCCCTTCAAGGTAAGGTTTTAAAACAAAGTTGTCGTTTTTCGTTAAGTAGAAATGATGGAACTGTATATTAGGCCAATCATACTTGTCATTTGTATTAATAAAACCCATGTAATCCGTCAATCCGATATTAGAGAAAGGGCCCGTCCTAGTCAGCATATATTGGAGAAGAAGTAAGTTAATGATGTCAGATGATAAAGTTTCATTTACATTAGTTTTCAGATATAAAGGGAGTATAATATGGTCTTGCAAATTTTTTCCAACTGGTAGATCCAAATGTGACTCGATACCCAAATTCTGTAAATGATATTTTGGGCCTATTCCAGATAACAAGAGTAATTGAGGTGTAGCGATTGAACCAGCTGATAAAATAACTTCTTTCTTGGCACCAATTTCCATGTAGGTCCCATTTTTATGGCGAACCTGTACCCCTTGTGCCCTTTTACTTTCTTTGTCTATAATAACTTTAAGTACTTCTGTGTCTTTTATTATAAACAGTTTACCAGTATCTTTGAGATACGCTTTAGCCGTGTTTGCACGTTTACCATCTTTTGTTAGCAAACGAGTTATTTTTGTTCCGATAACAGCTTCGTGGTTATTATAATTATGACTGGTATATCCCAGTTCATTCCAGGCACTATCGAGGATTTTATACCATTCGTTCTTATATCCAGGGAATTTAGTGTCCGTTATATTAAATAATAGCTCCTGCTCTTCAAAATATTTTAACAAATCATTGTAATTCCAACCGACATTGCCTAACTGTTCCCATTGTAAATAATCTCGTGGATGACCTCTTATATATATCATTGCATTCATCGAACTTGATCCTCCGAGTCCTTTACCTTTGCTCCATATGCAACTATTATTTTTAAAACCTAAACAACTCTTTCCGTCTGGATTTGTCTTATAATACCAATCGTTGCTTGAATTTTGATTCAGAAATAAGAAGGCTGGTATCTAAAATGAAAAAAAAAAAGAATTATTAAGAGTTACTTTAAAATTATAAGTATAAATAAATAAAGTACAATGCCAAATATACCTCATTGTCGATACCCGGGTCGTTACCAGCCTCTATAAGTAGCGTTGTTTTTGTAGGATAGATTCTAGATAAGCGACTAGCTACTAATGATCCAGCCGTTCCAGCTCCCACTATTATAAAGTCGTAATTTACATCTAAAAAAATATTTACATAAGTCAAAAAGAATTATATGGGGCAAATCAGGAATGGTTTTAGAATTTTTATCAAAGCAATTTGGGTATGAAAAAAAAAAATAATGTAGTAGACATTCAACCCCTATGAAACTTTAATTCTTGTACTCTTAATATGCTATTTGATTCTTACCACTTTGATTCTTTTCGATGATTTCAGCAGAGTTGTCCGGTGGCCATCGAAAATCGTCTAATATAGTGCAATGAGCAGTCATCACTGCCGTTACGGCTTTCAAAAACAGATTTCCAGTTATGCCAGCGAATGGTAAAGGACATGTCGATAATATATTTGATTCTATTACTTCCATTTACACAATTACCTTTACTTTATTTAAATATTACAAACAAGTACTAGATATTATAAAGACCGTATTAATGTCTTGTCTCCTGTTATGTGTATGAACCTTATGTTCCGCGTGAAGAGCTGCTACATTATATGTACCGATATCATGTAATCCGATACCGGCACGTGTATATATTACTCTTAGACAAAAGGTTGAAAACAAATCAAGGTTTACCTCTACAATATTTTTATTATTTAACATAAAAATTATAAAATATTTATTGAAATAACTTAATACTTAAACAGTTAATTATTCATTAAATTAAGATGTCAATTACATAAAGCTCACATTATATTGTATAATTAATTTACTACTTGTGTGGTATTTTACATTTCTATTACATATTTTATACCATTGTAGTATAACCACATTTTACAGTTTTCATAGTTATGCGGATCCGTAACGGACTTACTTTGGGGGTAAAATATGGTTTTCCTACGATTAAGGTCTGCAAAATGTGGCGCAAAATTCTTTCTTCCCTTATTCAATTTAATGTTATCATTCATTACATAATTTTTATTACGAAATTTTGCATCTAAAGGTTCAGAGGGCTGACTATAAGTGGTGTATGATTTTTTATTGTTCTTTGCATTAAATACTCCCATTTTATTAGAAGCATATGGGCTAAATAATGAGCCTGAATAATAATTGTCGTAGGGCTTTGATAAATTATTATTTGACGATTTTGGTTTAGCCCCAGACTTCTTACGCCAAGAATGTGATTTTCTCATTGGAAAATGGGAACTGTTATTTTTTAAAGTTTCCTTTACAATGGTCCTTACTTTCTTGATATCATTTTTATTTGTATTATTTTTTCTTGGCCCTTCTGTTGATAATGATGGAAAAAGACTAGACACTTCTGTTAATAAATCATTTTTTGGTTCAACATTTTCAAAGTTTGCAGCATTTCTATATTTGTTTCTAATATCTTGCATATTACTGCTGTTGATTCTCGGATAACATTCTCCTAGAATGTTGGTATCCGTTAACCAATCTTCCTTAATCATGTCCGATGCTTTCTCAGCGATCATTATAATTGGAGCATTAGTGTTACCGCTGACTATTGTTGGCATTATACTTCCATCAACTACTCTTAGATTCTTAATACCATATACCTGTAGATAAAATGTATTTATTACTACCAATACATATTCATAAAATACATAGATAGTATTGGATAGATTATCACATATTGGATTTGGCTTTATAGCCGACAGATTTGAGTGTTTCTCACAGCGTATATTGGTTCCAATACTTGGACTAAACTATTTGAAAGACAATATTTACTAGTATTTGGCTTTTTAAATGTTGGTTAAAAACTTACCCTCAACCTAGAATCAACAACTGCATTCAAATCATTTGGTGGTCCCATAGCACATGTCCCTACAGGATGGTAGATTGTCAACGAATGATGACGAGCTTGGCATTCCATGTGCTCATCTGACATTAGCTTGTGCTCAATGCAACCAGGGTTCCTATTCGGATTGGGTCGAGTATGTAATTCTTTTAAAGCCGGCTGCTCTGCTAACTTTTGAGCAATTTTAGCGCCGTCTATCTGAAAGAGATGTGAACGATTTTGCTTTTATAAAATTTTCATGCCAGATGGTTTTGTAGGATTACAAATATAAGTTTACTCTATTAGTCCACTGAGCTGCTTCAATTAAATAATAATAAAAATCATGTATTAGAATAATTCAGTCCTAATATCTTATTAATGTTTTCTCGATTCATAACATGCTAAATTAAAAAAAAAATTTTGCAATTAAAAATAGTTAAATAAAATTAAGTATATTTCTGAAATTCTTAACACTGATCATATTTAGTTTACTTACCATTCTTAACATATCTTCTGGTTCTGCATAGTAATTAGGATATATACGAGGCGGTGAATAGGGATTTGAGTCTCGAAGCTTAATATAACCTCGACTCTTTGGTCTCAGAAGTAAAGGCACTATAGAGAATGAGGATTCATATAAAATATCTTCGTACAGCTCTGCATATGTCTCATCTGAAAGTCCATTGGCACGTTTACCGAACAATCCACCGTCCATATTATCGGCAGTTGATGCAATAAAGAACTGAATATCTGGGTAGTCTTCCAATGGATCCTGATATTTAGAATTAACAAAAGCCATTGCTTCAGCCTCCATCATGCTATACAAGGGTCCCGTTTTTTGAAATGCAAAATCGATGGCACTACCAACAGACATAACAGTTTTTAAATTGAAACAGTAATCAGATCCGTTACTGTATGGATTATTGAATAGAAATGAATGTCCTCCCATGGCCACGTGATCCTGCAAATTTTTGCCAACACCAGGTGCGTGAGTTATGGGATATATACCAAGTTCCTTTAATTCCTCACTATTGCCAATACCAGATAGCATCAGGAGTTGCGGTGACTGTATCGCCCCGGATGATAAAATAACTTCTCTACTAGATTTTATGATCCTTGATTTACCGCGCTTAGTGAATTGGACACCATAGGCATTTTTATCCTCATTTATTAATATCTTTTCTACTAGTGAATGCACACTGATATGCAAATTAGGTCTCTTCGCCGCAGGTCGTAGGTAGCCTTTTGCAGTACTGCAACGAAGTCCATCGCGAACAGTAGCGTGAGATTTTGTAAATCCTGTTTGCGTTTTTCCATTCACATCAAGCACATCATAACCGAGCTGTTGGCCGGCTTCTAAAACTTTTCTTGTTATTGGCTGTTCATATCTAAAATATTCTACAGATAAGGGACCGCCTGTAGAATGATACGGATCATTCACATATTCAGGTATTCTCATATCCTCCGCTTTGAGGAAATATTTAAAAATATCATTATAAGACCAACCTGAATTGCCTAAACTTGCCCAATGATCGTAATCTCTCCTGTTTCCTCTGATGTAGAGCATCGCATTTAAGGCACTTGATCCACCCAAAACTTTTCCCCGCGGCCACTTGCACCTGGTGTCCACCATACTTAAGCAGTAATCGTTGCTCGGTTCCGTCACGAACTGCCAGTCGATTTCTGATGTTTGTAGAGCAGGAAACAATACAGGCACATCAGAGAGCACATTTTCGTCTTGTCCAGCTTCAAGCAATAGTATATTCCACTCTGGATTTTCCGAAAGACGGTTTGCAACTACGGATCCGGCGGATCCAGCACCGATAATAATGAAATCGTAACACTCGTACAGGTCTTCGAATGGATGATCCCTCACTCTGTTCTCTGTGTCCTCTATATCCGGTCTATATATATGAATTAGCATTCGAAATATTATCATAGCGCCGAGTCCTGGCAGCAATCCAAACAGTATCCTTGTGCTGGATACAATGGGTTTTATGGAAAAGGGACTGTGGCTCGCCATGTTTGTGAACTAGATCATCTTGAGGAATGACGGCGTCGATCCCAATTTTGCGTGTGCTGCAAAACTATTGTTTTGAAGCGGTCACGTTTATCGCACAGAGTAATGCGCAGTTATAATGTAATATTTTATTTCTTTACCGACTTTCGTGAAAGCAGAGGGTTTTCACTTTCGCTGTTTTTGGTGTTTATGTAAACTCGATAAGTTTTACCCTTGTAGTGACATGATGTAGATTATTCTATATTAGGAAGTAGCAGACCCGGCCACGCGCCACTGAGCGTCTCTAATCCTATAATATGATCCTTAATCACTCAGTCACAACGAAGCGTGGCCGGGTCTACTAAAAAAAATAATTTTATTTAATAAAAATTACAAACATATATATATAAAACGGGAAACTTATATAGTGACACTGGATTTTCTCAAATTCGTGTATCTATAACGATACATTTATAGGAAAAATTATAATTTATGAGTATTTATTTCTATCACTTCTATAATAAATTTAAGTAATATGTTTTTCTTACCTTAATGAGTTTTCCATTGTTAATTACTCTATCATATTCATAAAATAAGAGATAGTGGCCGTAACTTTTGAGGACGTCGTGGCCTAAACAGTGGTCGGTATTTGAGTTGATCGCTAAGTTAAGTTGCTCTGGCTGCGACCGGGTGATAGATGGGTGACCCATTCTTTAAAGTTTATACACGTGTCTAATAAATAAGGAATCTTATTGTTATGTATATATAGACTAGCGGACCCGACAAACCCCGTTCTGCCCAAACGTTGGTTTACTTACTACATTCTGTTGTTCTGTTATTATACGGCTCCCGTTCCCGATTTGTCAATGTTAGGTCCAACGCTATAAGATTACATTAAAAATCATTTCATACGGTGGTATTCTTCAATTTTATAATCATCCGCGCAATTGTCTTAACTTATCCTTTCATAAGAATCTTCTCCTGACAATAACAAACAACAAAAATAAAAAGAATTAGCGAAATTGGTCCAGCCATTCTAGTTCACATCTGAAGGAATATTGCGCCACAGACATGTAGCCATTCGGCCTCAGGTATTGACCTAACATGTTTAAATGCTATTACCGAGTGCATCATATTGTTGCCTATCGAATGCTTATTAATATTCGATATATATATATATTTTATAATTTTGTTTAAAATGTCTTGATTATTTGCTTAGTAACTAAGTGACGTGACAGACCGAAGAGTATGTACAAGAAACCAATGCAAAAAGTAATTGGAAAATAGAGGGCTCAGCCATTTTTAAAATTGAAAAAAAAAGGTGTTAAAACTCGATCATCACAAACTACCGGTTCCAGTTGTGACCGATTGCCATCTGAGGTCATCAGCGGAACCTTTAAAATCTCTACAATTCAATCACGATAATTTCACTTAGTTACATTAATCATGACACTGTTTTACGTGTCTTCCGAAACAGTGAGGTTGGATATTTAAAAACCAGATTTAGAATGGGTCACCCATCTATCACTCAGCCGCAGTAATAACTGTTTAACCTAAAGATAGGCTCAAATTCCGACTTCTGTTAAAACTACGACCTACTCATACATAATTTTACATTCCATTACGTCATATCTGATCTATACTCAACTCAAATTCACAAAGAGTAAAATAAGGTACGCAAGTCTACGCGGGAAACGGCTAGTATTTAAGAAAATCCTGATACTCAATCTTTCTGTTGCTATTTTGAATCTAAGCCATTCTGAGGCCCACTCAGTCATTAATACACATTAAATTGGGTTCGTTCCTGATACGTATAGCGAACGAATACAATTTTTGAAATAAGTCTGATGTGTCCCACAGCTGGGCAAAGGATTCCCATTTATCCGTCCATTCCTTTCCTTCCTGGCCTAATCTCAGCTACAGCTTCAACGAAAAGACAACCAAATCGTCAACCCACTTCGTATTCAGCCTGCCTAGGCGTTGGCGGTCATTGATGGGCACCATAGAGGCGGAACCCCCACGATTTCTACAACCTTACGACTAATATCACAAAGTGACATTAATCGGATCCCACTGTTTTACGTGCTTTCCGAATCACGAAGGACGTCGGAAATGGAATATAAACCAGTGCTAGAACGGGTCATCCATCTATCACCCGGTCGCAGCAAGAGCAACTTAACCTAGCGATCCACGAGCCACGACCTCCCTCAGTAATAAAATATTTTAAACGGAGACTCGTTCATGGAAATTTTCCGGTTCAATTCGTTGAAATTCCTACTCTACCCTGTAATTATTATCAATATTGTATTGGCGTCGAGTTTCTGACACCGTAGTACGATAGATTTTGTCTGGAACTATTTTTGAAGAATTTTTGAAACGGAGAGTGATGTTGTCTTGAGGGTGTTTCGGTCGTTACCTCGTTACATATATGGTAGTTATATGTCCTTTATGCGCTTCAATCGCTTCGCTGACTCTTTCATTTATAATAAAGTCGACGATATTTGTAACATAAAACATTGCTCCGTTAAACAACCCAAAACAAAATGGTCCTCTGGCTTTTATCATTACTCTACGGAACTTATTGTACGGCATCTGGCGTAGAATCTAAATTAAATAGTTAAATAACATGTCAAATAGACCTTTATAATTAAGCAACTTGGCGGCAATGCTGTCACGTCTAGTGATGGTGTTGTTGTCGCGTTTCGTTCGGTTTGTGAGTCTTCCCGGTGGCCTCCTTCCCTCCTCTTTCCTCCTAGTTGTGCACTTAGCTGCCTGCTCGTTTGCCCCTTGTAACATACAAAAAAACCTACCAGAACGAATAGAATCAGGACCTCGTTTAAGCAAAGGCGGATAACATGCCATAAATAGATGCGACATTGGAAAATTTTCTTTAAGATATTATTGAAGCTCTTGTTTATTTTTAGGTGTACTATCGAATTGAGTCTCGAATTGAGACTAACGAAATTTGAGTTTTCGGCGAAGTTACATGCTTAGGGAAGAAATATAATTTTTGTAAAGAAATTAATAAAACCTGGATGATATTAAATTACTTTGTGTAGTTCATAACATTGTATTTATAAAATCTGTAAGCTTTTGTAAACTTAACTCTAAGTCGAATTTTTTATCATCAAATATTACACATCTTTTAAAAGAATATATATATAATTATGCTAAAAAATGACTTTGTTGACACAAGTGTTTGCTATGCTAGACTAATAGTAGTAGTAGTAAACTATATTTGATATGCTAGATTTATTTACTATTTTTACTGCACAAGTAAGGGTACTTCCTGGTTTAAATATATTACTTTACGATGGCTTAAGTCGTTTAATAGCTTAAAAAGCTTTCTACTTTGTTTAAGAATGAAAGCCTCGAATCTATTCCTTCGTATTCGTTGACATACACATATGAACGTGTAACGGTGATTTTAAATAACTTTTTTATAACCTATTATTTGAATATCTATGTTTTACGAACTCAAATACTAAAAGTAGGTAAGATGACATTAATACCAAACATTGAAGTCTGCGCTCTAATGAAACTGAAAAAATTAACCCTCTAAGTGTACGTAATTAAAAGATATGGCCGTTTACGTCACATTTCCCATGCATACGCAAAGAAGACCAAAATCAGTGAGGATATCGATTAAGAAGAAGAATTCCTTGTTAAAACAGCTATCGACCAGTGAAAGTCCCTTCGAAATCGGTTAAGACATTTCAGAGATAACCGATTATGTATTTAGTTTTACAGAAATACGCTACATTATTTCTTTAACATAAAAAAAAGTGTCAATGAAATAAGCTGTTAATCATATATGACTATTAGAAATATAAACCACAGTATTCAGCGTGAAAGTCAAAGTAATCTATGCCCTTTTACAGAAGGATAATGGCGATAAAGCTATTTGTCAAATTAATGCTAAAGTATACGAGCTTTCACATAATCTACGCGCCCTTTGACATCAACCAATACATGTGTGTGTCAATGGTGTAAATCGTTTGGCATTGGTGTGCGTGTGGTTTTATTTTAATAACTTAATATACTAATATTGCATATTATAAAAAATATTAGCATTCGCACACCTTCCTTTATATGTACTACAATTATGGCAATTTCATACTTTTCCGTCTGCGCAGTTTTCGTAATATGGTACCTAAAGTTTTCGCTTCACGTATCGATATATAAATAAAAATTATGTATCAGTTGTTACCTATAAGACAGGTATTGAGTGTCCCGCCTCTGGGTCAGACTACCGTTTATAATCATATGTATTTGGTTATTTATTATTAGGTACTACACTCGCAACTCGCCCCAGGTCGGAATTCGGCCGCAAAAAACACCAAAAAAACAAGCATTGTGTGCCATATTTAAAACTATATACATGTCGTAAATCTTAATTCAACAACGTTCATATATCTTAATTCTTTTTTCAACGACGTTGACAATTACTATATGGCACTTTAGACTACGCTTTGACACCATATTATAGTGAAAAGTATACATGTGTGTGTAAATCGTTTGGCATTGGTGTGCGTGTGGTTTTATTTCAATAGTGTATTACATTAATATCGCATATTTAAAAAAATATTGGCATTCGCACACACGCAAAACTTCTTACTCCTCTGGCGCAATTTTCACGAAATGGTAGCGAAAGTTTTTTTTTTCGCGTATTATAACAGATTGATTGTTATCGGGTACCTGAGAAAACACTAAGAACGATGTCGGTATAGCTGCCAGCCCACATAACAGATAAAACAGGAAGATATGCCAGTATCCTTTTTGGGTCGCCAGAACTGATGCCTCGTCTAACTCCTTCGTCCAAGTCATCATTATCCTGGGAAACCTCCAGTCAAAAGAATCCAAATAAAATCTTGCAATTTAGTCATTTTTTTATTTATCTTAACATATTTTTAATTTTTATAAAACAACACTATGATGTTAAACTAAGTATATTATTTTCTTAAACTCAAAAGAATAAAGAACAAAAATATTTGATTTTTTTTTTAACAGCAATTAACACAAAGGATTCACTTAATTTTTCACTTATAACTATTTTTTCCTCAGTAATCGATCGTTTCCTGTATTAAAAACTTTTAATGAGTTGTTTATAATTAATTTTATTTTGTTTATAACTATTCTTTTATTTTTTCTTCTAGGTCATTAATCAAATTATTTTTATTTGATTATTTTATCAAGAATCAAAATAGCCGTATTATTTTTTACACAATGTTTCTACTTATTTTTGTCACTAAAAAACTAATTAAATATTGAAATCGTTTTAAAGAAAACCTTAATTTCCGTCACTCCGTCTGTAAAAAATACTTTTGTTTTTTTTTTTAATTTGTTACGTACGTCTTATTAAACACTCTTTAGAGAAAAGGATAGCATCACTTGTTATTAAAATGTGGCGTCCTTTTTTATTTTCACACAATTAACTACCTATTGCACTCATTGGGAAAAGTTGCAAGTGGTATTACTGTTCTATTTTAAATGCGGTATTTTTTTTAATTTCTCACATACGTCTTAGACTTTTTAAGGCAAAGGACACGAGTATGATGTCGTGTTGACAGCGTAAAACTAACACAAGCGGCGTGCGCGCGGAGTTCACAAACCGTGATATGGCGATCAATCTTTAAGTGCCATAATACAAGTGTTAAAGCGTATGTTTGCTTTATTATTTTTGAAGTGACAACTTCTATAGGCAGGTTTGTATGTATAAAATCAAATACAAATCTGTCACGTGACTTATGTTGTTTGTTAATAGATTTAAGTTTTAATTTCTCTCAGCAGTCCTCGTGACAGCTCAGTGTTTTTTTTTCACATCAATTTCTCGTATCAATATGAAGCAACGGTAATAGACTTACGTCCATCTATAGGTCTTGTAACCAGTTGCTAAGCTCGGAAGCAAATTTAAAAAAAAATTATTATTCTAGTAAGCAAAAGTAACATTTTACAAAGTGGCAGGGGCCTTCTTTAAGTTTTACTACCCCTGTGTCTGAAGTGCTCCGATCTTCCATAATATAAAAAGTGTAAAGAAAAAACTAATTTATCTATTGCAAATAAAAAGACTGAAGTCTAGGCCAGATTTCATTGTGGTCATTTTTAGGGTTCCGTGGTCCTTCCGTAGTCTGCGTGCGTGTATATTGTTTTTATTTTTGGCATCATAAAGTCTCAATAATCTTACGTTTTAAGGGTATGAGGCATATATGTAAAGTGGGGATGTGTTTTTACCCCATCGTGTGTGGTATCATAGAATAGGTCTTTTAAAATAAAGGTAAGGTTTCTTATACAGATTTTTTATTACGGGTACTATTTTCGAGCAATTGGCCTTCAAAGTGTTTTGCACACCGGTTCCCACTCAGAATTTTCAAACTATTGAATGTAGATACTACAAATTTTCCATGTCCAGACTACGACACGCTAAAAAATCTTTAGGAAAATCATATTGAGCGAAATCGGACACCGATTTTTGAAGTTATTTAACAAATACGTTTATCGCGTATCAAATACGGAACCCTTCTAAATAAGCATGGCTTGACACGCTCTGAGCCACTTTATTACTATTTTTTATATTTCGATCCCAAACTTAGGGAATTAAAAAATAACACAGAATTCGTACCTCTAACTATTCAATGTATTAAAAAATACATATATAAATCTATCTATACTAATATATAAAGCTGAAATGTTTGTTTGTTAGTTTGCTTAAACTCGCTAATATCAGTTACTGTTGGTCTGATTTGAAAAATTCTTTTAGTGGCTTTCTTTCCCTTCTATCGAGGAAGGCTATATATCATCAGGCTAAATTACAATCTATTTTTTCAACTAATTTTACAGCTAGTATCTATATATTTACGTACGTACACACAAAGGGACATATAGATACCTGTATATGAAGGAAATATATATTCAATCAGTGTTATCAAAATCGATAGTGTCAACCTAAATATCCTGTTATCAGTCAATTCAGTAAATAATAATGATTCATTTTCTATTTATATTTTAAAATGCGAAAATAATATTTGGATCACCTGTTTATCTCAATAACTTTTGACATACCTTTGTTATCGGAATACATTTCAGAATCAGTAGCCATCTTCGGTATTTACGAACGGATACGACCTAGGGACCTTCAAGAAAAGAGCATACTCATTTATTTTCATAAGATAGTTATATCTCCTACTAAATCTTTTTATTATATAACCTTAGATATGTAATGATGATTAATATTCTGATTATCTATTAATTAAACATAATTATTATTTATTATTGATACTCGTCAAGTTTAGTTGAGCAATATATAGTTATGACTATTTTGTATATGAAATCCTTCTCTTGTCTCCTAAAATTTAGATTTATTATAAAATACTAGCTGCGCCCTGCAACTCTGTCCGAGTGAGGCACCCTCATCACTTAGGGGGATGAAAAATAGATGTTGACTGATTCTCAACCCTAGCTAATATGCACGCGAAATTTCATCCTCTTTTTGATTTTTTTTCCGATTTGAAACTAAACTAGTTTTTTAAACCCCAAAGTGATAAGGGTGGCCCACGTGGACGAAGTCGTGGCTTACAGCTAGTAGTAGTAGTAGTAGTTTTTTAACTATAAAATTAGAAAAATTATAAAAACTTTTCCCATCAATTGACAAGGTTTTAGTCACTAGAAAGGACCCTATTTAAAACTTTTGGATATCTTAAATCCCAAATTGTTGATCATAACAAAATATATATCAATACGTATGAGAATAAATTATTAAATTTATACTTTTTTTTAACACAAGGGGCAAACGAGCAGGCAGCAGGTTTATTTTAAACTATACTATAAAATTCTATTTAATATATGCCCCAATTCTTTTTTGTTGTGTTTGTTATTGCCGGAACAAGGGACCTTCTTATGAAAGTAAAAAAATGAAGAATACTGAATAAATTAAGCACTATATTAAATTATTTGTAATGTAACCTTACGGGAACGGGAACGGAATTGGGAACGGGAATATTACAAAAGGATGATAGAATGTAGTAAATAGTAAGTAACTCAACGTTCGGTCAAGACAGCGTCTGCCACGTCCGTTAGTAGCTTATAAATCCAGTAACTTACATTGCTTAAACCCTTTGTTTCAATGAAATTGTTTCTTTCTTTTCTTTGTTTTAAAGACGGTTCATAAAATAAAAAAATACAAATGGCCAAAAGTGTGTCAAAAAAAGCTTATATAGAAGGGTTCCGTATCTGATACACTATAAACGTATTTGTAAAATAACTTCAAAAGGTGTTGTCCTATTTCGTTCAGAATAATTTTTCTAGTGAGATTTTTAGCCTGTTCTATCAACATGGAAAATTTCCAGTCTCTACGTCTAATAGTTTGAAAATACTAGGGGGGGGGGGAGCACCTTACGGGCAGACAGACGGGCGGACAGAGCGAAATTATAAGGGTTCCTTGTAGTACTACGGATGGCAGCGCATCTGCAGGCCTTCTGGTCGTGCAGATGTCCATGGGCGCCGGTAGGCACTTCGGTGCCTGCTGCCTGCTAGTTTGCCCGCTTGTAACATTAAAAAAAAATGTTTTTGATATAGGACATTTTTGCAGGACCTTTACTGACCGTAGCTTATGTACAAAGAACAACAAGGATTACTTTAGTTTTAAAGAAGTGATCAAAATAAGTATAATTAGTAATTACTAGATTTGCTAAAAATTTGTGAATCTTGAACCCGAAATAACTATGACAATTTACATCTGTTGAACATAAGAACATCATACAGACAAGACAAATATTTAACCGGCGCCAGACATAGCTTCATTTGAATGATCATTTCAATGATCATGTAATGGAGCAGGGGACTTTGTGTAGCTGCGCAAAGTTTTGTAGAACGTTGTAGTCTTCAAGGTATACACATTTTGAGTTATGTCTGGCGTCGGCATCATATAAATAAAGCGAAAAGCAAGTCCACAGCCTACCTTATTGTACAAAGTAGATGTAGATGCATGCAAATGGATAACATTGGTTTATCCATTCGTTCCTTGCTCACACTAGTCCTCATTCAACGCAAAGAACTCTAGCAACCTTACTCAATAGCCAGAATATGACGTGCATTCTTTTGAAAAAAAAAGATTCAAATTTGGCGTGATGATTTATAGCCTATAGCCTTCCTGCATAAATGGGCTATCTAACACTCAATTCTTTTTTAAATTCTGACCTGTAGTTTCTGAGATTAGCGCGTTCAAGCAAACAAACAAACTTTCAGCTTTATATATTAGTATAGATCATCATTATTAACTGTCCTTTCTCTCCCACTGCTGGGTGTAGGACTCTGCCCGTTTGTACCACTCTTTACGGTCTTAGGCCAATCTGGACCAGGTTCGACACACGACAGATAAGCCCCCATATAACGTGGTGCTCTTATAACGTACTAATATTATTCTATAATTAAAGTAATATAAAAAAGTGACTAAGGCGTGTCGAAACATGCTTATATAGAAGGGTTCCGTAATTGATACGCGATATGGTATTTGTTAAATAACTTCAAAAGTTGTTATCCGATTTCACTTAAAATAACTTTTTAATGAGTTTTTAGCATGTTCTATTAACGTGGAAAATTACAAGTTTCTACATTTAATAGCTTGAATTTCCTAGAGGGAGGGACCACCTTGCGGGCGGTCAGACGGACGGACGGACTGAGCGAACCTATAAAGCTTCCTTGTATTACTGATAAGGGACTACGGAATCCCAAACTGTGATAAATATCTCGCATAATATACATATGACGTTCATAAGTGCTTAAAAAAGTCTATAAGAATAAACCATTTTGACTTTGATTTTGACTTTGATAAGTAAAACAATTATTTTCAGTTTTCACTTCCTTTCTGGTTGAAGCTTTATTAGCCGACATTATATATCTTTTCGTAGCCCGCTGTTTTTTTTTATAAATGTGGGTATACTTAAAAAACGATCTAGAGATCTTCATTACACTACCCTAAATATGTCAAATATCGCGCGCTTTTTCTATTTGGTTAATGGATAGTTGTAGAAAAACAACAGAGTAATAATTAATAGAACACTGCATTTAAAAAAACACCTCCACGCTCTCAAGTATCTCCTATTGTCGAAAAGATTAATATTTCTGCGGAAATTGACGTTTTATAGCAAAAAAAATGTTACAAATTTAAAGATTCAAATTCACTCCAAAAAACTCGAAGATGTCATGACGTCACTTTATGTTAACAGTGCGTTCCACTAAGCGTCACTCGACGTCTTCGTCGCGACCGTAACGATCGCAGTCGTCAAATGTCGAATACCTGAATGAGCACTTTAAAACGTTGCGATCTCTTATTGGAACGCACTATAACATACAGTAACGTCATACGCTCTGCTGGGTGTTTTAGCTGTCATGGCGGATTGCACTCGTCGCCACCGTACTGTACAAAAATAAAACAAGTTAGGAGACTTAAGAAGCGTGAAAAGACAAAATTTAATGCTTAAGATAAGATTTGAAACAAAATATTCACGCCATGATTGTTACAACTGTCACTGATAATAATTGATTAATTACTATTGATAATGTCATAATACTTAAATATTTGTGTATCACTCATCAGTAGTGCATAATATTATAACTGTTACGAAATCTACTATTTTATGTAAGTTATAGGTAGCATATTATTACCAAACTAAAAGTATTTTCCTGTTTTATAATACCTAACAATTTCAGTGTACAGACAAAGCTCCAATGCATAATTCCATGACACTTTAATTAGTTGCCGTTTCTCGCGACATCGTACGCCTAAAATTAAACTTGCGAGTGCTCCTTAATCTGGCCCTTCTTAGTGGGTGTGCCGTTGACTGTAAACTACCCCCTGCCAAATTTTATCTTTGTACGTTGCAGGGTTTTCGAAATTTCGTTGTAGGTGATCCATTTCGCTTTTATATATTCTATACATATATCTATAGATAAATTAGCCGTTTAGGCCTTTGTTAAAAACGTGCATACATCGATTAATTCACAACACAAGTCTATAGGTATTCGTGCATCAACAGCACAGCGACAAACAAATTCTTTTCAAAAACTATCAAAAAGTTCAATATTAACGAGTTTGCTAAAACGCATAATTTGATACTTCTGTTGAGCCTGTGTGGCCCAATTTTAATTCGGTGCGGTTCTGACACTGAGAAGTCGGTTTTATTTTTAAAGAAAGGAAGATTATTTATGTGCATTCTTAATTACTTGCATACACATCATGCATAAATGTTAATAAAAATTCATAATTTGATTCCTAATTAATACAATAAATTAAAAATTCATGAACCTGAGTCATGGTTTTCTGGCCATACAAGTTTTAGTACTTCCTACAATATTTAATTTACTTAAAGTGAAAATAAAAACTTTATTACTTAAATATTATTAAGGCTGTTGGCATGTATGTATATGTGTGATGTCTACATAGACATCATTACATATTACAAAACAAAGACCTTCGCCTCGTCTATCTGTCTGTCTGTTCGCGATAAACTCAAAAAGCTCTGAACGGATCATCATGCGGGTTTCACGTTCGGGCAGGACAACGTCTGCTGGGTCCGCTATTAATTAAAGAAAGAAATAAAATGGCCAAGAGCGTATGATGACACGCTTATATAGAAGGGTTCCGTATCTGATACGCTATAAACGTATTTGTTAAATACCTACAAAAGTTGCTGTCAATCAAAGATAAAACTACATAGAGTTGAGTAGCTCCAGTTTTGTACATAATAGTTAACATTTAAATGTATTGAACTCATTTTTGTAATAACAATTGCTTTTAAGTATTAAAGAAGTGGCTAACTAGTTTCTTACTGATTTTACTCGTGGCTGACGTGGTGGCAACTTTTCCGAATTAGTGGTAGCTTTTAAAATATTTGACGATTCAAAGGAACTTTCAAAAGTCTACTTGATTAAAACGTCTTTTGTTTTGATTCAAATACTTATAGGCACAAATTTTGGTGTGAGATATCTAACACAGTGGGTCAAACAGTTGCACCATATCGGGTCTCTTTATTCTAAAAATATGATACTGGTACATGCGGTTTCATACTTAATAGGTATAACGACAAATTAAAAAAAATCAATGTTCTGAAGTATCTACTATTGCCATAAAATTTACTGACTCCTACAGAAATTAACGTTTTTATAGCAAAAACGAAAACATTTTAAAGGCCAGTGCCCATCGTAGTATGGGGCACAGTACAGTGTTGCGTCATTACCAAAGTTGTATTAGATGTCTTAAAACATTTCCAATTACCATTGACAATTATTATTTTTAACCTCTGAAGCGAATTTTAAAGTTATCTTCCAAAAATGCAATATAACCTAGCTGAAAATAAGAAATTAAATTTTTATATGAACTCGTAGCAGTTTAAAATAATTAAGATGATTAACTTAAAAAAAAATTATCCATTAGTCATTTATGTATTCTATATGGATTTAACCACATTTTACCTTCATGTTGTATAAAAAGAATGAAAGAAATTATTACAGTGCATATTAATTCATTCATACTATCAAGTCAGGCTTTAACGAGTGCCTTTAACCTAGCCGCTAAAACGTGTGCCAGCGGACAACGCGTATATTAGACCTTACCCCCGGGAGATAATGTTATTTTTAATTTGCATATAAATTATAATAACGAAATGAAGAATTTACATACAGACAGCAGCGAAACCTACCGGGTATAATTTATGTGCAAACGATCTCCAATGCCTTAGATAATACATACAAAATTTTATCCAAATCGGTCCAGCGGTTTAGGAGGAGTAGTGACACAGTCTTATAAAGTCAATTTTTATATATAAACATATAAGGTGCGTTAAAAACGACGCCATGCTTATCTTGACTTCTTTTATCTAAATGTTATTAGAGAAAAAAAAAACTAAACTAAATGCATTTTTTTTACATTTCATAATAATACAAAGAAAGTAATATATAATAGAAAATAGTAAATACAGTTTACAATTAATTAAATTTAAATATAAAACTTTTTTCAGTTTCTAAGGTGACAATCGCCCGCACTCTGCGGAATAAAATAACAACTAAAAAACACAAAGTATTTAAAAACAATTAAAAAGAAATGTAAGCCCTCATTCGGACGAAAGTTAAAAAAACGTTGCATTAAATCTCAGCGTGGGTGCATTTTTAGCGCCGTCGATATAAAAAAATACCATATATGTATATACATAGCGTTAAAAATAGAACAATGCTCGATAAAAGAGTGTTGCGTTATAAAAGCGCTGTCGTGTGAACACAAACTTAGGAGTTCATAAGCGTTAAAAACACGTTAAGAAAGCCGGAGCCAGACAAGCTGCATTAGAATGATTTCAGAGATCGTGTAGTTTGGCCGGGGACTCTGTGTAGCTATGCAAAGATTTATAGTACTTTATAGACTTCAAAGACAAAAATGTATAAATACTTTGAGCTATGTCTGGCTCCGGCATAAGACAAAGGGCTAAGATTTTAGTTCGTTAGATTCAACGCTACCTTAATTCTTTAAAGAAAAAATTATTAATTTGTCGTAATCTCCAGACCGAATCTATACTGCTCGTGAAGCCGTACCTGCCCATCCTGACACCATCGGAGCTACACGTGGTGATGTCGTCCGGCTTCGCTACGGTATCGACAGGGTTCCATTCTCTGCACATGCCCTAACCAACGCAGACGCCTCTGTTTGAGAAGCGCGGTCAAGCTAGGCAGCTGTGCAATACTAAGAACCCTCTCATTAGTTACCCTGTCTTGCCATGATATACCCAGGATCTTACGAAGGCAGCGCATATAAAAGGAATTTATTCGGCGTTCCACTTTTGCATAAGTCGTCCAGGTTTCGGCTCCGTACAAGAGTATGGATAGAACGGACGCTTGAAAGACCAGCATCTTGGTCTTGGTTGTTAGATATTTATTTTGCCATACTCGAGTACTCAGCTTCCCAAACATAGTTGCTGCTTTACCAATTCGAATATCAACCTCTGGATCGAGTAAGAGGTTATTCGTAACTGTCGAGCCTAGGTAGCAAAACCTGTCAACTTCCCTTAATAGCGTGCCATTAATCGTAACAGTTGGGGCAACAGAAGTGCCTTGTGCTAAAACTACTGTCTTTTTTAGATTTATAGTCATGGCAAACAGGGAACATGCCCGAGAAAACTTATCCACCATTAACCGGAGCTCATCCTCTGAATTAGCGACGAAAGCCGCGTCATCGGCGTAGAGAAGGCTGTCGATGAAAACATCCTCACGGTTTTTTTTATATTTGAGGAGAGAGATGTTAAGCATCCTTCCATCGGGTCTCGAATGTAAGTGAATACCCTGTTGGTTATCGCCGAAGGCCATGCGAAATATAAGTGAAAAATATATACCAAACAGGGTGGGCGCCAAGACGCAGCCCTGCCGTACTCCTCTGGAAACAACAAATGGATCGGATGAATTGCCGTTAAAAACTATTTTACCCTTCATATCCTCATGAAAAGATATAATGAGGCTTAGAAGTTTGGGTGGACATCCAATGCACTTAAGCGCTGTATACAGGCCTTCCCTGCTGACCGTGTCGAAGGCCTTATTGAGGTCAACGAAAGCGATCAACAGAGGGGTCTTTTGTTCACGACATTTCTCCTGTATCTGGCGAAGAGTAAAAATCATATCTATTGTGGAACGTCGGGGACGAAAGCCACACTGTGATTCGGGATAAACGCGCTCTGCTAGCTTTTGTAGTCTTGAGAGGGCGACTAGACCGAAAAGTTTGCCAACTATGCTCAAAAGAGATATACCGCGGTAGTTGTTACAGTCACCGCGGTCACCTTTCCCTTTATATAATGTAATTATATTAGAGTCGCGCATATCCCGAGGCACGTACCCCGCTTCCCAACATTTGCACAACAGATTATGAAGAATTGGTCTCGTGCATTCAAGCTTTAGTATCTCGGCATGGATGCCGTCTCCGCCGGGACACTTGCCGCGCTTAAGCCGATCGATAGCTTTGGCGAGTTCACTTATAGATGGTAGATCGTCTAACTCAGTCGCAATATCAAACGTAGGTATATTTTGCACTGCTTCCGGTTGTAAGGTTACAGGACACGAGTAGAGATTGGAGTAGTGTTCTACCCAACGATCAAGTTGTTCCTGACCATCTGTGATAGTAGTGCCATTTGCTTGCTTTAGAGGGGCTGTCTTCTTAGCAACAGGTCCAATGACCTGTTTAATGCCTGCATAGACGCCACACATGTTCCCACTGTCCGCAGACATTTGTATGGAATTAGCAAGGTTTGACCAGTACAAGTTGACAAAGTACCTTGTACTGCGCTGAAGAGCAGCTTTAGCTGTTTGATGTGCCAACTTAGTCTGTGGACAGGAGTTCATGCGGTATCTAAGTGCGGCTTCACGCTTCGTGTCTAATAGAGGTTGAAGATGTTCGATATTATCTGCGAACCAGTCCTTACACTTCGTCTTCGCATATTCAAAAACCTCACCGGCGCTGTCATTAAGTAAAGTTTTTACTTCTTTCCACTCGTCGTCTATAGATCTACTGACGTCATATGCAGCTAGTTTTTCTTCTACCAAACACTCAAATTGACGAAGTTTTTCCAAATTCTTAATATTTGAGATATTCAACTTCCTCCTTCCTGGTGTTTTCGATGAATATATTCTTTTATGGGCGATGGCTATATGTGCTGAGACTAGAGAGTGGTCGGTATCGCAATCGGCGCTGTGGTATGTACGTGTGTGAAGGAAATCGCGGAGATCCTTAGTTCTGGTGAGTATCACATCTAGCTGATGCCAGTGACCTGATCGCGGATGTTTCCACGAGACTTTACGAGATAGTTTGCCCTTAAAATATGTGTTGGTTACACATAGCAGATATGAAGAACAGAACTCTAATAATCGTTGGCCGTTGTCGTTTATATTGCCAATGCCATGGTAACCAATACTGTCAGGCCATGCGCTATGATCTCGGCCCACACGGGCATTAAAGTCTCCGAGGATATAAAGGCGATCACCACTGGAAACAGTTTTCACTGTTTCGGCAAGTTGACTGTAAAAAGTGTCTTTTGACTCGTCCGAGGATTTTAATGTCGGAGCATAAGCACAGATTAAAGTTACAAAACCGTAACTGCTATTAAGTCTCAGGACCATTATGCGTTCAGAAACACCGCGTGGAGTCTCAATAGCGGATAGTATATTGTTTCTGATTGCAAATCCGACACCGTATTCACGAACATCAGTAGAAACTTTTCCATTCCAGAAGAATGTATAAGATGTCTCACGCAATGAGCCAACGTCGGGTAGTCTGGTTTCTTGTAAAGCACAAATCGAAATGTTAAGCCTGCTTAGCTCTGCATCAATAATAGCAGTTTTACGCGGATCTACAGCGTGTTCGTAACCTCCACAGATATCCGGGAGGCCTGTCCTCATAGTGCGGACATTCCATGTCGCAATACGCATGGATTGGCGGGGCGTGTTCTTAAACTTTTTTACAGAGCCCGGTGTAAACGTTGACGACACCAGCCTTCTAGCTAAGAGCTAGTGCTCCCTACACCTCAAAGGAGCAAACTGGCAACGGGACGGATTGGTACCTTACTGTCTGGGGGCTGCCCAGATTTGAGCGGGCGGTAACCAACCGATGGGTCTACAATGGACCCTCCCACTGTCGAAAGTGACCCCTAGCGTCCGCACTGACGCCCATTTGTGCGAGACTTATAACTGGTAACTGCCACTTTCCGTGTTGTTATCCACATAGCAAGGCTGAGGTGGGTGAAGTGACCTCTCCACGGACATTACACCGCCTGGGACGGACTTAAGGAAACACAGGGGTGCCCAGAACCTGTGTTTTTTAAATTTTTAACCCTTCGATATTCACCGCTGCACAAAAGCCTTTCTTAGATTTCAATGACTTCTATATCCTAGAGTATCTTATCTCTCTAAAAGCGAAAGGTCACCTAACGTGAACTCTCGAAAACCGCGAGACGTACAATGATTAAATTTGGTAAAGAAGTAGTTTATATTAGATATCCGCTAAGAAAGGGTTTTTCGATAGAAGATTAAACGGCTCTCGTGATTTCACGCAGACGAAGTTGTGGGATACAGCTTGTGTTATTTGTATGCTTGGGAAGATTGGACCTTCTCCAATTAAAAATTTTAATATTATTAACTTTGATCGACACTTGTCAACCAACCACCAAAAGCGCGCCAAAACAAGTCAACTGTCATCTTGACAAACTCCATAGACATAGACCTTATGCTATTTTTATAGATGAAGTTTAACATCACATGTTAATACTTTTTATAAATAAAATTTATATAATAAAAACAATTAATTTGTCTGAAAATTATTAAACCTAACATATTAAAAGAATTTTTAGACGTCTGTCTTAACGTTCCGATTCGCACTATCTTATTTTCATCTGTAGGTACTAACCACGACAGAATTTATATAAATGTAATATCTCAAACCAATTTGTACAAGGAAATGCTTAAAGACTGAGCCGAGGTGTTCCTTCTGCGACGCGCCATTCCCTAATATCGACGCGTAAGTACCGAGGCTATTAAGTACCAAGATTTTTTCAGATAGAGAATCATTTCAGATGTGCATAATCTCGTTAATCCACCAGTTAAACCATTGTAGAGACTGCGCTAGTATTTAGCTTGCATTCTGGATTTCAATCCTTCTTTTTTCTTTTTATTTATTTTGTACCAATAAAATTTACAGAAAAAAAACACAATTACAAAAAATGTGTACAATGGATAAACTTATCCCTATAAGAGATCTCTTCCAGTTATCCGCGAGTATAGGAGACATAGTAAAAACATCAGCTCTGACAGACAACCTTGTGGGAAGGGAATAGAATTAGAATGATCATTTCAATGATCATATAGTGTGATCGGGGACTCTGTGTTGCTGCGCATAGTTTTGTAGTACTTTGTCCTCATCGAGTACAGAAATGTACAAGCTCTTTGAGCTATGTGTGGCTCCGGCATATGACTATACATGATTTACTAACAGATAAAAAAAACTACAGTGCAAAGCAATAAGACCGTTACTGCTAAAAGCATCAGCTCTGACAGACAACCTTGTGGGAAGGGAATAGAATTAGAATGATCATTTCAATGATCATATAGTGTGGCCGTATGTCTGTCCTAAGACAGTACCACGAGAGCACTAAAAGAGTAGATCTTTTTGACACTCTCTGTGATGGTTCGCGCTATCGTGTTTGAACGTTTATTCTGTGGAGTCCCTTTTCTTTCCTGAATTTTTATATATTCCATGAAGTCTTCCTGTAAAAATGTATCTCAAGAGCGGCGTGTTCACTACGTTTCTTATATTATTTGTGTAAACCGTCCATAAACTATATTAACTTTGTGTAAAACTTGAATTTATACTATACTAGTTGTTTCCCGCGACTTCGGCCGCGTGAGAGTAAACTTAACTGAGACCTCTTAAATCTAGACCTTCTACCTAGATATAGTTCATTTTGCATTGAAGGTATAAATTTTGATGAATTAGGTAAGTTTTTCTATTAAATCTATTGCATTAACTTTTGAAAATACTATGGCATTGTACCTACATAATGTTCATTTTGCATTGAAGGTATAAATTCAGATGAATTAGGTAAGGTTTTCTACTAAATCTATTGCATCAAATTCCTTCTTAGAAATTATATTCTCGTTTTAAACACAAATGTCAGAATTTTAAAGTCACCAGTACTTTGATTTTCCGACCATTTGTCTTGTTGCCAGTCAGAATCGATGACTTCAATTCTGGCTACACTCGAACCTTTTTATATAGGACCAAACAGGCAGGCGGGTCACTTTATATGACACACATGACGAAAGCATAACCAGAAGTATTATACTTACTTAACCTGATCTTCTCTGATCTTCTGATATATATCTTTATAGAATTTTAAATAAAAACTTCTATCCGGAAGATATCTTGTTCAATCAAAAGACTCAAAGACCACGTTGGGCTATTTTTACACTTACAGGAGTTACATTGTTGACATGCCGACATCCCGTACGAAGCGTCTTGATGCTACTTGCCTTATCCGAACGGCTATTGCGTTGAATGCTCTCTATAACTTGTTCAGGTGGGGATTCTTTAGTCTTTGACGACAACGCAACACAATAGCTCGGTATAGCGTCAACATTCTACGTTGAGAACAATAACCATAGTGTACAAGAAGCTTTATAAAAAACTATTAAGTAATCTGCGCACGCACAGCATTAGTAAGCTCGAGACGTGGAGCTACTTGTTGCTTTAGAACCTCAGCCATTTTAATTCTACAACACTAACAAATTCTCTCGATAAATATTTTAAAACGCCAACATCTCCCGCGAATAGGCCGACTGGATACGATCAGAAGCTCTCTTTGTTTCATTGAGAACGTCGCCATAGTATCAGCGAGTGGTTATTAGGCGTATACGCTACATCTAGATGAATCAATAAAACGGATGAAATGGCTTGTTCTATTTTATTTCTGTTACCAAAGGAACGGTTTCAGTTTTCAGCTAAACCCGTTTGCCTTTACTCGTTTAAATCTATTGTATCTTTTATTGCCAACAATACATTACGTTAATTAATTTTCTCAAGACGCAAATTGTAGAACTTTTCATTTGGAATTAGAAGAATCAGATCTTTATTATCTTCTTTAACTGCAACTTCTGATAATACTAGTTCTGTTTCTATCTTATCTTTAATTTGATTTTCATTTATTTCACTTTGAATTTTTTTATCTGATTCCTTGACTATAACTGATAACCCCCTATCAATTTGATATTGTTTATAAAAAGCGTTGTTTTACATAATATGAAATAAGTGTAGCAGGATGGGTGGGGTGCATGTTCTAAGGTAAGTTTCCTAATGTATAGAAGATAATGATGCTCAATTTATTTTAAAACATTTTTTCAAACTTAAAACGAGGATAACATTAAAGCTATATCACTAAAATATCATCTATGTTTTTAAATTCAATGCTAAATATATATTTTATGCGGCCATGGATGCAGTCTAAGATATACTTATCTCCAAATTCAAGACAAGGGTATCTGGCGACCGGACATCCAGGTTTGGAATATAACTAATGTGCTCATTAAAAAGCAGCTTGGAATCCAATAATAGTCCAAGGTCCTTAATAGTAGATACCCTGTTAATTCTAAAGTTCTTCAATGTAAATTACATCTATTAATAGAAATGAGATTTTGCTTACGCAAAGATACAGTATAGTAACACTATATTAAAGGGTTTCATAACCTTATAGTGACAGTTGTCCTTTTGTATTCATTTATATGTGTATAACCTGTTCCTATTCAAGGGTCCGCTTAAATTGCAGAAGATACGTCTGTGGGGCGAGTTAAGACGACCGATTACCGTCTGACGTCATCTCTACAATCTCACGACTAATATCACTCGGTGACATGAATCGGGACCCACTGTTTTACGTGCCTTCCCAATACGCGAACATATGTAAATAATTACATCTACACTCCACAAACTGCCCTAAAAAGCATGGCGTCTGTATAGAACTTGTGGTGACGTACGCGGGTTAAAGAACTTGGCACATTACATAGACGAACATACGTAGATATACTTATAGCTGTGGAAACCGGCTCTAACCGGTTCTGTTGGCGCGAACCGACACGCCCTCGTCGAGTCGTCAGCATTTAGCAATGTTGTTGCCAATTTCAGTGTAATTGGATTGCGAAATTTCACGCCATCTTTGGAACTGCATTTCGTTTCTGTGTTTGGCATTTCAAGTATGTTGCTTTATAAGGAATTTACAGTGCCAACTTCTCGAAGTCGTGGTATAACTTTATTTAATTTAAATTGATATTTGTCATGCTTATATTGTGATTATACAAGCTGCATTCGCGACTTGTCCGCATCTAATTCGGTAAAATTATTTACAATGTTGAGAGTTTTAATTTATTTGTGTGAATTCTTTAAATTCTCCGATTTATCTTTAAATTAAAGTTAACCTTTTATTATTCTTCTTCAATAAGATGAAATCTAACTGAAGGTTCCAAAAAGGTTTTGCTACTTTAAGATTCGAAATTGTAAATGATGAGCTTTTAGCTGCGCACCTTATGGTAGTGAAGTCGTCTATGGGCGTGAGGTATTCTTATAGTAAACAATTTGCCCGTTTGGAAACTATATAAGCGACTTTTTTAACGTCATTAATCTATCTATGTATCGAAAATATTACTACTGTACTATATAAAAATTAATCGCCGAAATTTAGGTACGACAGTGACTTCGGAATGACCAAATTGGATGCAAAATTTTTTCTTATTCCATTTTCAGGACAAGGTTTGTATAATTAAAAAAATATTCGTGTGTCTGTTTGACACGAGTAATTTCCTAAACAGCTGGATACATTTTTAATTTTAATGGTAAGTTTAAAAGGAATAAATAGGCTAGTTTACTTTTAGCAAAATCATTGGGGTTCCAAACCAATAATAATTAAAAGCATCGAAATATTATTAAAAAAAAAATCACTGCATTCCCGCGATCGAAGTCGCGGGCATAAGCTAGTTAGATATAATGTATTTTATGGACAAATTGAATATAAAATGTATCGTGTACTCTTAATATTCAATGATCTACATTGTAGACTGTTGTACCAAAACCTGCGATGTTTTTTGACTGCGGGCGGGGGCTACCCCGGGCGGAGGGGCGGGGAGGGGCACTGACGTCAGAGTCGCACGGTCGAGGTCGTAGAAGGTCAACAAGGGAGAGATTACTACATGACCCTCTCTCGCTCTTTTGTCCCCTATTCATGTCCCACCTTCAGAACTAAAGTGACGCTATTTAAAAAAATAATGACGTAACGTTTTTAGTTACTCATTTAGAATCGATTTTAATATAAATATTAAAATCGATTCTTAATGAGTATACTATTAATATTATAAAGTTGACACATATACTTTTTATATTTCAGGGAATTACGAAAGGAATATTATAGTTAATTTAAGGCTTTTAAACTCACGCGTATGTTATATCGAGTTTGCCCGACTAGTTTCGAACCCGTCCGGGGTCTTTCCTCATGAGTTCATTACGAAGCGGTGCCGCGGCGGAAACTGAGTGAGTTTAAAAGCCATTTTATAATAAGTATGAATTTTATAAAAAGCCATTTTATAAAAAGTCTAAGGAATATTATTCCCTAATATTTTCGTTACAACTCCAGATAAGCTTTTTTTCAAAAGCTCATATTAGAAGTGGCCACGACGCGACGAAACGTGGTTTCGAACCGAGCACTTCACGGAATCCAGCTTATACCTGCGGAGCTATCGTCTACATGTAGAGCTCTCTTCTACCTGTAGATCAATCTTCTACCTGCAGAACTATGTTCCATCTGCAGAGCTTTCTTCTACATGCAGTATTATCATCTATCTGTAGAGTAATTTTCTTCCCGCAGAGCTATCTTCTACCTGGGGAGTTATCTTCTACGTCCAGAGTTATCATCTACCTGTAGAACTATCTTCTACCTGTAAAGCTATCGAGATCTTAATTGAGCTCGGATAGTTATAATACGAATAAATCAGTATGTTTTTACCACAACGTTTATTATCGCTTTCTTTAGATTTATTAATCTATTAGCATATTGTGCATTAGCAAAAAACACTAGCTTTTTGTACACAGCATTAGCTTTGTAAATTTTGTATGAGCATATTTATTTATCGAGAGAAATTAGCTTCTTTCAATTTCGTGTATTGATAAGAGTATTATATCAGCTACGTAGGCGTACAGTACACAGTATACCTAGGCTTTTGGGCAGCGGGAACTAAATCACGTAGGAAGTTCCTTGGTGTTCCTGTTTAGACACATACATCCTTTCCTTCAGCTCGATGGCGTCCACAGCTTGACATAGGCCTCCTCCATTGACTTCCTCAGAGGTGTATTTTATGATAAGGCTTTCCGCTGCCGTTGGATATCCGAGATATCTGAATGCGGGAGACGATCGTCGGTCAATCGTATAGGAGGCCTACCAGGTCGTCGTCCACCAGTACTAAACTAGTATAGTATTATACACTATACTGTCACTAACTAAATTTAATTTTGTTACTTAATTTTGCATGCAGTGTTTACTTAATATAGTTGTATAATTAGTTAATACCCCTTTTATGTATCTTAAAATTACCCATGTATTATTGTATCAAGTGGTGGTGAACCTTTTTTAGATAAATAAATAATCGTTGTAGAGAATAACCGGTGCAGAGAATAACCGTTGTAGAGAATAACCATTGTAGAGAATAACCGTTATAGAGAATAGCAGTACCAAATACTGAAGTCTGCAGTCCCTTGAAGCTGTGAAGAAATCACACCTCTAAATGCACACTATCAAAAGATATGGGTGTTTATGTCAAATTTCCCATACATTGCTAAGGGCACTTTCACCAATAGGGAACTTCTCTTTGCCTAAATATCATGAAATTTGGTAAAAATTATGTCTTGAAGCACAAGTATAGGAAAAGTTTCAAAACCCATAACTTAGTGAAAAAAAAATATTACAATGACTTTGTCAAACTAAAAAGAAACCTCATGAACAGTATAAATCTTAAAATAACCCAGTAAGGTATTACATAATGGCATGGAACTATCACATCACAAAATATGGGATACATGTCTCATTTCTTCGTGTGTTTCAATTCAAATCAAAATTCATTTATCTATTTAGTTTTTTTATAAGCACTTATAAGACATTTTTTACATTTTTTTTTTCAAATACTGTGTTTTCAAATATTGTGGTGATAATTTATTTGACAGCTTAGTTTACCGATGGTTGGATGGTTTCCCGCGACCTGGTCTGAGAAGAGCCGTTCAATCTGCCATTTCAACTGCAGAGCCATTGAATTTTATCTATACTCTATACTAATGTATAAAACCGAAGAGTTTGTTTGTTTGTCTCCTTGAGCGCGTTAATCACTATCACAGCTATAATACAGTTCTTTATGTATTTTTATATGTGACTTAGAGGACCAAGATACTTAAAGTTAAAAAGGGACTCACAGGCAAATTCTGGTTGATTGCGTTGCCGTCATTCGCCGCTCAATGTCAAGTCTCTACAGATGATCAGGAGCATGACACTTTTAATATAAGATAAATAGGAAGTCACAGATGTAACAAGTATATCTACAGAATAAGATTTACAAATCAAGCCCTTTTTTTTGTCGCTGGGAAACGCTTTTACGCACTACCCCGTCCTCAAATAATCCCATGAAATACAAATAAAGCCCTAATAAATTTGTCTAATGACTTGCACACTCGCCAACATATACCAAAAGGTCAGCTTACATTTAAATTTAACATGTATCAAAATAAACTTACATAATATTTTCAATATTCATTAAGCGTTATTTTCAGTATGATAACACAGTGCCGGTACTTTGATATAAATTCTTAATTAATCTTCTTGCTTGGGCCGATTTTTATAAAATTTTGTGTTTTTGTAAATTCGTAGACTAATATTTGGTCAACATAAGATAAGTGATTCCAATGAGTGTAATATGTATTTTTGCCTGCCCTAAGGAAGAATTGGTCTATCGCAGTCAGCTCCTCTGGATCTCCTACCCTATGCCTAGTATTGTTTTACTTCCGTCGTCCTAAAACCTAACACTAAAAGGAGAGCGACCTGAGGTCATCGGTCACGCGATCTTAAAGTCCTTTATAATATCCTGCTTGATAAATTCAGCAGCAATTCTGGTTAATTAATCATTCATTATTTATCCAAAATCCATATATTATAACTGTAAAAGTAACTCTGTCTGTCACGTCTTAACGCCAAAACCGCTGAACCAAATTTGATGAATTTCGATATATAGAGATACCTTGATGTACCCTGGAGAAGGACGTAGGCTACCTTTTGTTGCGAATATAACATTTTAAAGAGTTGAAACTGACCCAATTTTGATGAATATCGGTATAGAGATTGGATCTTGGAGAAAGTCTGGCTACTTTCTGTTGCAGAAAGGGTGAAATCATGGGTTAAAAGTTTGTATGAAAGTGGAAGAAAACAACACAGCCGAAGTCGCGGGTTGGAGCTAGTCAGTCATATTAGGAAAGAGAAGAAAGCTACAAATACAGTTTATAAAGTCTTTTTACGGAAAATCTACATGAATTTACATAATTCAAGTGACAAGCATCGAATTATTAAATTACTTTGAATAATTTTTATAAGAAAAGACTTAAAAGAAAATGTGAATTGACAGGAAATGATTAGTAAGGATTGATTAAAATTTAATTATTAAAAACATAATTAATTATTAAAAACAAAGTATTTTTATTAGCCTATAATATACATGTACCACTGCTGGGTAAAGGCGTTCACCAATCAATCTTTTATATACTGGGCTACTTGAATCCATGTCTTTGCTGCAAGACGCTCCAATTATATCGTCACTTCTTCCTCAGCCTACCTGGCGGTCGGTGGCAATTGGTACGTGTGCATGTCAAACCGCAAAGATTCGACATTTGTAACATTGGCTCATCTTTGCGGTTTCATCGTTACATATTACATTATCACAAATACATAGTGGAAAATACTACATTTCGACCTCAGTTCCAAACGAGCAAAGCTACATTTAGGTTGGAATGCTAAGTCTGCATAAATCGACCCCAAAGTAACGTTGTTACTAAGTCAATATGTATTTGCTTAAGTTTTTGACAACCACTAATCAATATCAAGTACTCCTTTTTCTTAATTACTATAATAATAATTACTAGGTATAGTAATAATTACTAGGTGTAATAATAATTACTAAGGTATTACCTAAATGTTAATGTATAAACAAGGCATGAGGACGCTATCTTGCAGACGTTTATGGACGCATTGACCGGTAAATTGTGCGAAAAGCCGGCAATCCAATCTTCTAAGCAGAAAAGAGGCCCTTTCTGATCGGTTACGTAGTGATTAACAATAACATTACTGCATACTTGAAAAAAAATACATTATTTAACTATATAATACAAATAAACATCAACTTTATTTTTATAGCTTCGAAATGTTTGTAATTAAAATCTTGTAGAATATTATCTAGCTCAAATTTGTATTCAACGAATATTGGAATATATAAAGAATGCTTTATTAGGATTACAACCAACCTTCTCTCTTGCAATATTTTTTAACAGGATATGAGCATTGGCGCCACCGAAACCAAAACTGCTTATACCAGCCATTCCTCTATTCCACGGAGTCGTCTGCACAGTACGCGCACTCTACATATAAAAGTGCTAGGATATATAATGCACTCATGAACCCTGTTTCTTCTGTGTATAATTTTGTCAAAATATATTTGAATTGGCCAAAAATATTTTTGATTTAAAGTCGATCCAGTGAAAAAAATTGCTTCAGTGTTTTTGTTTTTTTTTTACGCTATTACGCTAGAAAAAATGATTACTGTTTAATACAGTAATCAACAAAGCTCAGCAGCTTCAAAACAAAGCTCCTTAGTTCAAAAACATTTTTCGTCATTTAACTCCATTTTTTGTTACATTGTCTAGGGCGTATATATTACTATGACCCGGCACCCGTACGGTGAATCCATGGAATGTAAAAAAAATCGTCTACTACCTGCAAATCTGGGGCTCAAAGATGTATAATCTTTCGGAGGGACTATCGTCAATCGGAGGGAATATTGAACTGTCGGAGCCATTGAGCTGACCACAATAAGGGTCGCCCCAAACGTCCATTGTCTTTTTGTCTTTGTATGCAACAATGTGACCCAGTTCTTTGATGTTCTCTATGCCGCGTACCATGTCGTATGGCCCAGTTTCTGTGGTATTGAGCTGTAATATCAAATGGTTGTAGTTCAGTCAAATTTTATAATAAAATATATGTAGTTTAGTAAAGGAAAGACTGGACTAGAATTAAAAATCAATGGACAGGCAGTTAATAGAGTTATATATGCATAAAAAGGAAGCAAAATGTTATGTCGTTTATTTGATTCAAACAGATAATCTTATAAACTGCAAGGCAGTTCACCTAAGTGACTAGCGACTCACATGGTCGCAGATGCCTTATCGACCTTTGAGGGTGGTTTGGATCACCGAGAACTCTCACAAACCGAACGAAACGCGAAAACAATACCATTATTGGACGTGACAGCGTTGTCGCACACTACACGCCGATCATATGTAGTTAAAGAGGTACCCGAATGCGCCGGCTTAATTGCGCGGCAAATTGGAGTGATCAAAATTAATGGATTTGAATGAAAACTTACGCGAGAGTCGCACACAATTTTGGTTTCATTCTTTCACATTTACACGATCACAATGCTGAGGTGGTGACGCCGAGAGGCCTGTTTCGGTACCAACACCTCAGCGCAATAGAGTGATGGAGAATAAACTTACGTGATTAAACATAGAGAAATAGAAGCCGTTGCCATCCTCAGCAGGTCTCATCACAGGAGTCTTTTCTAGCCTTATCTTTCCACATATCAAAGCTGTAACAAAACGAATTTACTAATCAAATAATACAGGCGTACTCTTATACAGCTTACTCTATCACATATATTGTGAACCCATTATTATATTTCCCTGACTCAGTAAGTATTCTTCTACGTCTAGGTAAACGTAGAAGACCGTAGAAGACCTGGTACTAGACCGCGATAACGCCTACCTAGGCGATATCGCGTCTAGTACCAGGGTCTGCTTAAATCGCAGAAGATGTGGCTATAGGGCGAGTTAAGAATACTGACTGCCGTCTGATCTTAATTCCGGAACCCCCACAGTCTCTACAATCTTACAACTAATATCATTCATTGATATTAATCGGGAATACGTTAGAAGACAAACGAAGCATAAGCGTAACAGAATCTTCTTTTCCTAGCGTTATCCCGGTCAAGGTCTAGGGTCTGCTTAGATAAATACATCTTATGGGTTTCTGTGTGGTTTTTGTCTCATTTAATTGGATTCTATGGGAATTTTTCAACAGGGATTCCTAATTTTTAATGAAGAATACAATTAGTTATATATTTCAATGAGATTGGGATTGGATGGTAGTGTCAAAGAACAGATAACAATGTAGGAGTTTGGGGGAGACCTTTTCCCAGCTGTGGGATAAAACAGGTTAATTGAATAAAATAGTTACACGAGTATGCCTAAGTCATGTGTCTGCAGCCTGCAAAATCTGTTACAAGCTAACAAAAAATATCTTTTATGACAAAACTATGCGTGTAATAAATAAAATGTAAAATAAAGATATTCCTATGAGTCGCGAATAAAAATCCATCGTTGATCCATTTCGTGCCGTCAGGAGTCTTCACACGAATTTTCCGATTTTTAATTCTACCGTACTCGTGACAGGTTGTCACATTGTTGGAACCCCTTGGTGTGACATCACATATTTTAGCATTTCATGCATGTATTAAAAATAGTTAAAAGAAAGCAGCAGTTTCAAATTTTCACGTTATTTGAATGTTTAAAAGTTTGTCAAATGACGTCTCAAAGCTTTTGATCCCCCCTGCCTATTGCCACACAATGTCACATCCGGTGATCCCCCTCCCTCCCCAACATGTGACGTAATTTATTGATGATTCCTTAGAGGTATGTGGTCACGCATACACATCCTCAGATATATTAAAAACGAACTGGTCAATCGCGTTAATTATAAATTGTTCTTCTGAAGACGCGACCGGCTATTATTTTTTTACTACAAAAAGGGACTCAATGATAGAAATATTTTTTGGCCGTGCTAAATATTTTCCAAACTTCTTTGTGTAATTTCTCTTGTATGTTTTGTTTGTATATAGTCCAGTGTACGTTTTATTTTAATGTGTTGTAAGTATACTTTAGTACAGATAGTGGTTTATATAATTTTCTCCAAACCACAATCAAACGACCATAGGTACATGCAAACGTGCCACGCTACTATATTCATGTTATTAGGCAATTTCATACGATATACATATATGCGTTTTGCTATACTTTATCTAGCCAATTCTCTTGTTACTCATGACTAGTGTGGGTAGTTGCAACAATTGACGTGGGACTGAAAATTAGCTATAGCATAGTGCACTTCCTACTGGTACTCAATGTATATAATCCTACTGGTGTAAATGTGCTTTTGTTTTTGCCTCTAAGTTGAAAACAGAGTCACAATAGCTCTACGGGGAAAAAGGTGGATTGCAGTTTGTAAGGACCCGTTAAAACCCAGAACCTGATGGACAAATGTAACACCTACTTCTGCAGTAGGAAAGGATATATTAGACATATCTAAACTTGACTCATTTACCTCTACCCTTTTGTGTTCTCGAGAATACAACAGTGATTAGCCATTACACATGAATAAGAGTACGGAAATGAATTTATAGAAGACATTACGGAGTCCTAGTAATCAGTTTCTTAACAATAGGCACGACGACAGTATCAAATAATCAAAGATTTTAGGGGAAAATACATATTAAAAGTATTTAAAAACTGATCGCGTTCTATTTAAGAATTTGAGATTAATAAGATTTTTAATAAAATAAAAGATTAAAATACTGCAATCCGCCATTATAATTGAAACACCAATCGGCGCGTTTGACGTCACGGTAACGTACCAGTGTGACCAGATTCAATATTTTAATACTTTTTCGGTATTATTCGGAATCGAATCATCTATACGGCTTCCAGTATTCCAGTAGACGAAACTAGTGACGATTATATTACAATTTAATTATTTGTAACCCTCTACTGTAAAGTTACGATTTTGGGGTTACGACAATTTACGTGGGAGCCCTTCTCCCTGTTGAGGACTCAAAGCTTCTTAAAGGCTAATTTAGACTTCTCTTTCAAGTGACCGCAGAACTGACCTTCGCTCGATATCTGTACTCCCAGTATTCTGATGGCGGCTAAGGCAACCAGGGGAGTTTTCTGAAATTGAGGAAAAGTGAAATAGTATTGAAAGTGATCTTCTTAGAGTGTATAATATGAGGTGGATCAAGCTGCAATATTATTGACAATATTTAGAAGAATGTTAGCAAAATCATGGATAGCCACGTGTAAAAATTAATACATGATTTTAAAAAATACGAAGAAATATTTTAAATCCTATTTATTAAAGAACAGCGTTCGTATTTGGTACGCATTTGATGAAACAACTGAATCCGCAAGTGTTAAATCCCAATGAGAATCGTTCTTCAGCAAACCCAATAGTTGACATGCTTCTCGATATGTTTGGGATTGGTGGTCATTCACAGTTTTCAAATGCGCAAGTGATTTTGGTCGATGTACATTTACCAACAGCAGTCGCAAATAAAAACATTCATAATTTCTAGGATGAACAGTATATTATTAACAGTATTTTTCCTGAATTTTCTTTGCTATAAACCTCACGGAGCCCGAGACCTTTCAAACGAATGCAAAACCGTGGAAATCGGTTCGTGCACGCAGAAGGATGGATTAGAATCCGAAAGACAGCCGTTTTTATATTGAGAGACTTGCGCATGACTAAAATAAAAGCTGATGTACCTACGTAAACCGTAAATGATAAATAAGAAAGTGTAAAAAATTATGGCAAAAAATACAAAAAAACTAATTATATTGATAAAAGTAAAGGATCCAAAGTTATTTCTTAAAACATCAGCTACCTATTACTGCCAATCCCGTCAAAAATGGTCCAGCAGTTTTGAAGCGGTTAAATCTATAACATACAGATAGACAGGGAACTTAAATGAATGGTAAGGAATCGCATACGTAATCCCACATTGCATTCCCGTAACCCCCACAATCTCTACAATCTCACGTCTCATATCACTCAGTGACATTAAACTGGACCTACTGTTTTATATATCTTTCGAAATACGGAGGAGGTTGGATCTTGAAAACCAGTTTTAGAATGGATCACCCATCCATCACGGGGCCGCGGTAAGAACTGCTTAACCAAGCGATCGACTTAAATGCCGGTAACTAATAAAGGTACGACTTCCTAAATTTCGACGACAATTTAAGTAATGTACGTAAAGTCCTAGGAAGGTCCGTATAAAGAAAAAAGAGCATTAGGGTCTTTACCAAAAAAAAAAAATCCATGGAAATGAATGCTAAGAAATTCGTCTCCCTTTAATTTATACATAATATACTAGTAATGCCTGCGACTATGTCCGCGTAAAATTAGTAGAAAATATTTAGCGTGATAATATATATATAGCCTTCCTCGATAAGTAGGCTATCTAATATTGAAAAATTAAATCGATGCTGAGTTCTTTACTAATCAGTTTTCGAATAACCTATGTAGAGTCTATCTCATGATGATGCTTCGGTGTTGAAGCGAAACGTAACGTACGTTTCGCTTCGACACTTCGGAAAGTCGAATGCGATACGATGGCGTAGCTTTCGGGTTGCAGCATTGCACCGATTTTCTGAGGTCCTGAAAAAGCTTATAACTAAAGCATAAGAAAAGAGAGATATACAAAACGGCACAAAACTTTGAACTATGATAAATTGCAGAAAAACCGGGGAGCATTAGTTGTTTAACCGCACTAGTTCATGGATATTATATATATCAATTACAAATCTTATCTTTACTTTCAATCGTAAAATTTTATCAACTGTACTTAATTTGTAAAAGCTTTTATTGTATTGAATAAATAAATATTAAATTTACGATTTGATTACAAATGCTTAATTAATTAACGTAATTTGCTATCGTCAATTAGATGGACCTTGAACAAAATGGACTTCCAATCATTATTTCTTTCATTTTCATTAAGATGATATCTGTTAATTATTATTTTTTACATATTCACTACCTTATTATCATTACCTACGTTTTTTGACAATCAATCGTTACAAAACTGTTATTAATTTTTGGACTTTCTGGTACCTATATAAAAATAAGTAAATTGTTCATAAGTTGAGACAAGCACCATCTATCCAATTCTAATAGCTATGATCTATTGTCTTAAAGAGGTATAATTTTCATTTCATAATATTTATATTGCACTCAAAAACATAAAAATTATAATTTTCAATTGTTCATTTATAAGTACTTGCTGTCTTAATTTAAGTAGTAAAAATGCAGATTGCCCATCTTGGTATGTTTTCTGCAGCACTAGAAGAACAAGCAGGTTGTCCGGATTGTACTTGGCACGTCGAAGATTGTTCTCTCGGTGTTCAATGTTAGAAAGTTATTTAGTTAATAGAAAATAATGATTAACCATACAAAAATAATGACAGCTGACTAAAAAGAGTGATTCGCCATTGACATATTCATTTATATGTGTGGACCTGGACCTTTAACCTTTATGAATAAAGCCGTTAATACCATTTACACAGAAATTATGATTGAAGTTTCTTTTGAAGGATTGTAGTCTTTAAAACAATACAAATAGTCGTACTTTTCGCAGGACAGTCGTGTACGCTATCGACAATAAGCAGATACTCGCACAATGCTCGATAATTTGCGTGACGGCTTTTTATCGATACCTATTATTGTCGGCACCTCACTGGCAGCTGCGTTTTGTAACTAAATATAAGGTCAAACAAATATCGAAATTAACTTTAAGATTAAATATTTAGAATTAGAATGTCTAGATAATCTAAAATACGTTAACATTTTAGGTGGTAGATCAGCGTTTTCGCTGCAAAATGCTTTGTAAAATTGTAGGGAACTAGTATAACACATATTTTATATTACGACTAAGTGTTAGAGTCAATATGGTCATTTGTTCATCCAAATACACAATTTTTTTACTGCTAAAAATTTTCATAAAGAACATAGGTATCTTAAATACTGTTCTCAGGAAGTCAAATTCTTATTTTATTGAGTATTAACTAAGAATTTCGCTTTTACGGGAAAGAAATGGATTCAAGTAACCCAGCATATCAGAGGACATTAAATGCTAATCAAAAAGTTAATGTAAAAAAACAGATTTTTTATAGCTCAAATAATAGAACCGATTACCAAATTACCTACCTTTCTATTTCATTAGCAACGTCCAAAATAGCACCCCTCATATAGGCAGTCAACATGTCCACGTCTTTCGAGTGAAATTGTTGGAAAATAAACTACTGAGGGTAGTCTATTTAGTATTTGAGTCTGCTGAAGACCTAATAACAACTTTCCGAACCGAAATAAGTCAACCAGTCGACTTTACTTACATTGAAAATATTCATGTTAGGCTCACAGCGGACACGCAGATTGCATTAGCATTGATCGAAAGCGTGACACTATTAAGACTTATCTCCCGTGGGCCTTGCAGTATAAACATTTTCAACCTAAGTAAAGTCGACTCATCGACTTACTTCGGTTCTAAAGGTCGTGCTAGGCTCTCTGATTTTTTCAATTGGTGATATTTCCATTGTAACATCAAGTTTGGACTACTGGTAACCTATATGTATATATTAAGGCGAAAGGTTGCCTAACACGAAATCTCTAAAGCCGCGGGTTGTACAATGATAAAATTTGTCAAGGAGCTAGTTTATAGTAAGTAGACAAGGAAAAGAAATTTTCGATAGGGCTCGATAAGAGACGTATTAAGGCTTTCGCAATTTTAACGAAATCACGGGAAACAGCTAACATAAATATACCTACCAACATCTTATGATAAATTTCCTATTGGTATCAATTTAACCCGAATATATTTAAAACAAATTCTATTACAACACATTTTTCCTATTTAGAGAATCATAAGTTTAATCTGTTTGGAAGAACAAAGAAAATGGCATCAAATTTGGAGAACACTATAAGAAGAATTAAAGATTCTACACAAGATTTGGGGCGAAATATTTATGATCATATAAATATTGGTGTTAAAAACTTCGCGAATAACGATCCGATCAGTGAAGACCAAATAAGACAATACGAGGAATTAGTAATCATGAAAAAGTATCCATATTTGGATTTAAAGGAGTTTGTAATGAAATATAGACCTTCGTCTTTCAAAAACACTAGACAGAGCGCTATGTTCTCGGTGGGTAGCAATTTGCAGTACGAGCCGGGAATTTGCGATATTGGAGAAGATATACTCAACGTAGAAATAATAAATCGGGGTCTATCTGGATTTGCTGTTCCCCCCTCACTAGTTAAGCACACAGGAATTGTGGAAAATAAGTTAAAAAATGTACCACAATTACAAAGCAATAGAGGAGAAACACATAACGTTACACCTAAAAATCCTTCAAATGAAAATGTATTGAAAAGTTTGTACGACGATATTAATAATTATAAGGAACGAAAAAGGTCGGTTTTGCCTGTATAAATTTAAATTTAAAAATGGCCTATCTATTGCCTAATCTAAAAATTCGATTTTACATTTTGATTAGTGTGTATGGCTTGTTTGTAAATGTTCCTTTATACTTGAGTCAGACATAGCTTCATTTGAATGATCATATAATGTGGCCGGGGACTTTGTGTAACTGCAAAAAGTTTTGTGGAACTTTGTAGACTTTCAAGAAACAATATACAAATACTTTGAAGTATGTCTGGCTCCGCATTACACTAAACGTAAGAAAATTTTCATCAATAAAACCAAAGAATCTCGTAAAATATATTGTCTTCTATGTAGTAGTTGTCTATCAAATGTTTCACACAAAAAGTTTATTTTAATTACATCTTGTTATCTTTAACACTTAGCCACTTATGATGTAGTTTAAGATGTAGCGTGCTTATCTAGAATATAACTATTCACTCTTCTCTAAAAGTTGTATGTGTGAGGAAAAACTGATGCCTCCCTACTGGCATCAACAATGGAATTGGGAGGTCCAGATCTGAACTCCCTATTTCCATTTTTTGGCGGTCCCTATTTAAGAAAGCATTTAAACAATTATTACAATGGCTGCGTTCCACTAAGCGATCGCAACAGTCAAAACGCACCTACAGCCGTTTCTCTTGTCGACCACGAACGTTGAAGTCAATGCGAAAACGTCCCTAATAACGTCACGTGTCCATGAGGTGGGACGTCTTGGACGAAATCAAATTATCAATCTTACAATTTACTCTTAGGTCTACATTTGACATATCGTGTTAACGCTCAAAACGCCCCTTATCCCGTTTAACTTGAACCGTAAAGAAAGCAACGGTCGCTAGCAAGTGGAAAGGGAAAAATTGCTAACGTGAGTGTGGACGTTGCGATCGTTTATTGGAACGCAGCAATAATGCTAAATTGCCAACACTCTGTGGGCAGTTTGTCATTGTCAAGATTTAGATAACAATTGTTACTGTCAAAGCCTGACATATCCAAAAATGTCAATATTAGGATTTACTACGAGTAAAATGCTTATTGCTTTCGTAATAACCAATTGTTCAACAGTTTTTTAAATTATTTAGAACCTTAGCGCTCTTAAAAAAATAATTATATTTAAATATTTATATTTGGCTTATGTGTACAAAAATAAGTATTGCATAATTGCCTGTGTTTTTTTACATAAAAAATATATTAAAAACCGAAACCAGACAGTATTAGCTTCTTATAAGAGGTTTCTTACTTAAAACAAGATATTTTTCATACATATAGCATACGTGTCTTTTAACGTTACGCGTCTGTAAAATTATGGAGTTACAATGTAAAGTTCAGAACTATGATTGGGGGAAATTAGGATCTGAGAGTATGGTGGCGCAACTCTTATCCAGTGCGAATGCAAGCATTACAATTGAACCTGAAAAGCCTTACGCGGAATTATGGATGGGAACTCATCCCAATGGGCCCGCATTGATTGTAGAAAGAGGTATTCTTCTATCGGAATATCTCAACAATAACCATGATGCCATAGGACCCGATGTGAAAAGAAAGTTTGGAATCGCTGTTCCGTTTCTCCTAAAGGTTTTGTCTATTCGAAAAGCTTTATCCATTCAAGCACATCCTAACAAGGTGAGTTTGTATTAAAAATGTAATTTGCTTAATGTTTTATACACAATTTTTTGTATACACAATAAACACTATATATAAAAATTATAATAGTTAATTATTTGCAACTAGACTGAAACAGCTAGACACCTTGTGGAAATTTTAATTCAATACATATTTTTGTCCTATTTGTATAAGTTAAAAATAAAATAATATAAATATTGAAAAATTACATTTGACATCTATCTATGCCCTTAATATGAGTATAAACTTTATCTAATTATACACAAAGTCAAGTTTTAAAGTAATAAATTAATTGTTATTAAAAATTCTTGCAGGACCATGCTGAGGAACTACACAAAAACTTTCCTGATATGTACAAAGACCCAAATCATAAGCTTTATTAGTTTTTAGATTATTGTTTGTCATTATTGTGTCTCTTTATTGTGTGCATTAAGTTTTAAATAAATAAATACCCCTTTGAAATTCAATGTAAAAGCACTCCTAAGTATTGTCTCTCTACTTCCTAGTGTTGTCCCGGTTAAGTTCCAGGGTTGACTTAGATTGCTGAGGATTTTGGCTGTGGGGGCGAGTTAAGATGACCGATTGCCATCTGATGTCATCCTCGGAACCCCTAACGATCTCTCTACAACCTTACGACTAATACCACAAAGTGACATTAATCGGGTCCCACTGTTTTACGTCCCTTCCGAAACACGGAGTCGAAGACTATATTAAAGATAACTGCTTGGAGTTGTATCGCTCCAGCTTTGTACTTTATATACACAACTTCACATGCAACAATGTATTAAACTAATACTGTTAGAGCTATTTTCAAAAGAGTGGCTAAAGATTATCTTGCTGATTCTTCTCGTGTTCCGACTCTTCCGAATCAGTGGAAGCTTTAAGAAGTATTTGACGATTCAAAAGAGCTACATCTTATGCTGGAGCCGGACATAGCTCAAGGTTTTAGTACATTCTGGACGTTGAAGTCTACAAAGTTCTCCAAAAATTTGTAAAGTTATACATAGTCCCCGGCCACACTATATGACACACATATTCCGGTCAAATTTCAACAAGGACGACGTAACTATGGATAATAATGCAGTTTAAAGAATTTCCCTAAAAATGCTTATTCTACTTTTTTTTTCTTCTCGAAGTTGTTGTTTGCACCCTAGTGAGTGATATTCCATCGGGGGAGACTGAAATTTTTTTTTGTAAAAAATTGAATTAAAATTTCACTCATTTAAGTCGAAACTCTTTCAAAAACATTCTTGGAAAAAGTCCTTAAAGTACATAATTACATAATAACGTAAATGTTATGATTGCTGTGAAGGGGTATTATTTCATATTAAAAACTTATTATTTTATTGGGCTGTCGATGTCGTTGAAAGCCAAGCTTAATATGCGAATGGGAAATTTTCTGTTGTTAACTGGGATTTGCGATGGGGATGATCGAAAATATCGATGTTATAAGTGTGATATAGGAACATTTCGATGTGCGATATGTTACTATATTAATTTCTACTTGTGCAGCTTTAGATATTCTTTCTAGGTTCATAATGTATGCATAAAAAGTGCACCCAGTACTAAACTAGCACTCGAAACAACTGTAACAAAAACGTAGATGTTAGATAAATTTGTTAATACACAGGTTATTCGTAGATATTATACTTATTGTATCGAACACAATAACTTGCAAAATACAGCGAACGCGCGAAATGACGACGAATTGTAAGTCGCAGCGTGGACTCGCTCGCGGGTACACAGTCTAATGTGGCAGAGAGATATTTAAATAAATCCTATGTCTGACCAATACCAATGCGTCGGTAAAAGTAATTGTTTATACACTTTAACTATCTAATGATGATTCGTTAACAGTTTCGGGAATGAAGAAAGATTCGTAGGCTACCTAAAAGGCCTGTAAATGTATAAAACGAAATTAGATTCTATAGACAAACTGAATTTTCTTTTAATTATTTGCTCTTTGCATAACGTGAGGCGCGCCTGATTGCCCAAACACTTTGACTTATGTCTAGCTCCGGTTAATATCCTAAGCTGAAGAGTTTGTTTAAACGTGCTAATCTCAGGATCTACTGGTCCTATTTGAAAAATACTTTCAGTATTTGAAAGCCCATTTGTCGAGGAAGGCGTTGTGCTAAAATGCAATCTATTTTTTCACTAATTATACATGGATGAAGTCGCGGGGTACAACTAGCTATCTATATATATAGATTCAGTAGTCCATTAGTCTCGCTAAAAATCGAATACGACTGAATCGTGACATACCTTTTGTTTTGTTTTATTCGCTTTAGTTCTGGGAAGGTTTAAAAGCAAAGAAAAACTGAAATTAAACAATATCTTCTATGGTGAGTGTGTTCTATGGTGAGAATTGTTAAAAATAGACCTTGAATTCGCTTAGGGTAGGTTTTAAGTAAAAACAATTGTCATTAGGTCAAGGATTGATGGCAATTGTAGCATATACACAAGGTATAATTCTTACGACGTTTAATTAAAATAATGATTGTGATATATTTCTAACTTTATTTAATATTGAAGTTGTCTAGACCAACTGTTTTTGTGTTCGATTTTTTTACTCGATGTTTTAGATTCATAATCGAGCCCGACAGTTCGAGTTGCGATTGGATTTCGGAAAAGCTCTTTAAGATTTTCCCTCGTATTCATTCGCGGATTAAAGCAAAGTAGTTTAGCTTCTTATGCAATACATGAATGCTTGACTGACCGTTGATAGGCACACCAAGGTGAAAAGTTTCGACGAGGAATGAAAGATGTGAGCGAAGGTCGATATGCTAAACCACCGCAAAGGAAGATCTTCGTGTCCGGGATCGTTGACAGTTGTTCGTTGGAAGGTCTATATATAGTAATCGTAAGTAGAAACTTCGCTACCGTGAATTGGTTTGTATGGAGATTTTCAGTGTTTGTACTGCGGTCGTCGTCATCCGTACAGCGCCATCTAGTTTGCTTTGGTGCGAAATCGGTCAACAACTTTTGAAGTTATTTAACAAATACGTTTATAGCGTATCAGATACGGAACCCTTCTATATAAACGTATCTTAACGTGCATTTGGCCATTTTATTTATTGAACATTTGTGTGAAGTGCTATCTTATCTACAAATAAAAATATTCTTCCACTCTATTTATCTCTACTAATATAATAAAGAGGAAAGATTTGATTTTCTGTTTTCATAGAATAGACTCTGTAGCTACTGGACCGTTTTGAAAAATTATTTCACCATTAGAATCCTATATTGTCCCTGATGAAGATTATGTAGGTGATAGAACATTTAAAAAACTTAGTCTTTTAATCATTAATTCCTGTGACAATTTAGTAGAAAAAAAATTGTATAAATGTTAGCATATTAATAATAACATAGCCATTATTAAAAATCTAAAATATCAAAACACAGATACGTAACAAAGAATCATACACGTAAAAATACAAAATTCCAAACATAATATCGCTAAGTACGTAATTAAAAACATATATGTAATAAACTTATTGAAAAAACATTCAAAATATTAGGTGTAAATTGCTTATCAAAAAAAATTATAATCACAGTTAGTGGTCGATATACAAAACTGTATTAGTAAATTAAGTACAAAAAATATATCTATATATGTTCTTAATGTCCGAAACTCTATGTTCTTTTCTGCAGCCCTAACAACGTGCATGCCTATTTTTAAATTTTAATCGGGCAAACGAGCAGGCGGCATTCACATAAATGACTACCGAGGCCCATGGTCAACTGCAACATCAGAGGGCTCGCAGATGCGTTGCCGGCCTTTAACAAATCAGTATGCTCTTTTCTTGAAGGTCCCTAAGGCGCTGGCAACTGATTTTGGTGGTGACTATTTTGCTGATACCTCTTTAATGCGTGACTTAATTTATAGATGGCTTCATATGACATATACACATTGTTTCAATTGTAACCGTGCGAATCCTGGGCGGGTCGCCAGTGATATATAAAGTGTATATATTTACAGATCACAATTTCCCTGGCAAAAACCTTTTTAACCCACGTGCCATCGGGATGGTTTCTAGTGATGGATATGGACCTTGGCTACCCTCTTCCTGACTCGAAATTCGTAAACGCTCAACGGCGAAGACTTCTCCATCACAGGGAAAAGAGGGAGTTCTGGGAGAAGATTCATAACGCTTTGGAATTGTAAGCATTTTTTTTTATAGAGTAAAAGGGGGCAAACGGATCGTAAGTGGTTACCGTCGCCCATAGACATCTGCAGTATAAGGGGTGTTGATGCGTTGCCTGTCTCAAAGAAGTCTGTACACACAATTTTTAAAGGCGTCGATATTATAAGACGCAGGAAAAGCCTCTGGGGGAAGATCGTTCCACAACTACATACAAAGCATATAACTTAATTGTAATGTAATTAGAGCCTCAATAGCTCAACGGTGTCAGGTATGGACTGAAATCCGCAAGGTACCCGGTTCAATGCCCACCGCCGTTGGGATATTGTCGTACCCACTCCTAATACAAGCTTTTAATTTAAGCTTAGCAGGAGGGGAAAACGGGAATATTAGACATACCTAAGAAAAGTATTCCTAATATTTTTTTTTAATGTCATTGATAGAAGGAAGACGTTACTTTGCTTAAGACATGTATGAAAAACAAAGTTACTTTGCTTAAACCCGCAAATCACTTAAACTCGAAAGCCGCTCCTTCTAATCCGCCACCGAAACGTGGCACTAAACTGTCTTTCTGTTGTTTTTTACGGTTCGCTTCCACACCGAAGCACTACCAGAGGGCCGGGCACGAACATTCTCGATAGTTTTACTTACTTTTACGTTCGAACCGAACGGTAAATGAAACGTTAATGCTACCGTTTCACACAATTTAGTTGCTAAATATTGCTAGCACACCACCACCAAAGCGTAGCACTAATCTGACTTTCTGTTGTGCCATAACGCACGTTCCGCTTCCACACAGAACCATCACCAGAGGGCCGAGCATGGACATTCTCGATAGTTTTACTTACTTTTACGTTCGAACCGAATGTCAAATGAAAAGTTAATGCTACCGTTTTACACAAATTAGTTGCCGAATATCGCTAGCACGAATGAAATCAGAACTCGCACGTAAAAGTCGAGTTTCGTAAAGTAAAATTATCGAGAACGTTCGTGCTACGCTCTCCGGAGATAGACTCTTTAACTGACCCTTCTCTATATAATTACAGATATTTTTGTCAATTTTAGATACAACCTTAACGGGCGAGCTTGTGTTTTAAGGAGCATTTGTGAAGCTAAAAAATATCTTGCCCCACCGGGAAAGTCGCTAGTACACGATCTACTTAGAGCCGTATTTACGTAAGTATTTTGTACTCAGTTACAAGCATGCTGTACTCGGCTTTTACTCTATAGAAAGAAAGGAGAAATAAAGAAAATAATTCAATCTTTACAAATACTACAAACAGCTAACAAATAAATATATGACAATAAAATAGAAATTTAGCAAACAAACACATGTTGACTCCCTGTAGCAGTTCTATAGATGTATTACGTGCAAAACACATAAAGCATTACGCTGATTTTCAGCTGTGACCCATGGTACCGTCACAGTAATGGGTGAAAAACATAATGCGTACAAATTAAAAATAATTATATTTCACAAAACTACTAGCAATTATACTAGTTTCTTTTTTTTATTTTATTAAAAGAATATTAGAAATACTATTTAGGCATGTCTAATATTCCCTTTCCCCTCTTACTAAGCTTAAATTAAAAGCTTGTATTGGGAGTGGGTGCGACAGTAGGCGGTTCAAACCCAACGGCGGTGGGGTTTGAACCGGGCACCTTGCGGATTACAGTCCATACTTTATACCGTTGAGCTGTTGAGGCTCTGTTGCCTTAAGTTATTTTTTATGAATTTACTTCTTGAGCCTATAGGTTAGTTCGTTTGCCTTTCCTTTTTTGTTTGTATTCACTGAAGATTAAGTCAGTTGTTGTTGCGAACTCGACGAGAGAACATCTCTAGCGATTTGTGTATTGATAATTATTTCAATATGTATAATCATCACCAAGTGTTCGAGTTTTATTCGGCTGTCCCGTCACCTATAACCAACACATAGTCTGTAATTCAAGCGCATACATATACTAAACCGGGATAACGCTAAGAAGACCAAGAAGCAGTATATGAAGCTATCGAAGGACCAACTGTACATTAAAATAGTACCAACCAAAGGATAAATATCTATTTATCCTTTAAACCTTGTAGAAAAGGTTCCATATTAGGACTATTTTCATCTCCTGCATTTATGGTCATCTTGTAGTCATATTAAAAAAAAAACTTCGGTATTTCCGAACGGATACGACTTATTCTTCGTTATTTCAGTATTAAAGAGCGCCTTTTGAATTTTAAAAAAAGAACACTGTCATCAAAGACTCGAAAATTCAATGGTAGAAGGGATGGGTCGTAATCCGTAAGATACCAATCCCGACAACACTGAGCTATACTGCGCCTACTTTAACACGAGCTTTTAGGTTTAGTTGAAGATTAAAAATACTCTGCTCCTCGCCCTCCCCTCATCACCCCCATGTCCTAAAGCCCACAACTGTGCGCTTTTCTAGAAACTTTTTGCCTCGCACAATTTTTCTGTGCAATCAGTTGCCGGCTTCGGTATTTCCGAACGAATAGGACTTAGGGACGTTCAAGAAAAGAGCATACTCATTTCTCAAAGGCCGGCAACACATCTTCGAGCCCTCTGGTGTTGCAGTTGTCCATAGGAGTCGGTAGTCACTTAGGAGAACCGCCTGCTCGTTTGCCCCTTGTTATAAAAAAAAGACATGTATATCGTTTTATTAATTATAAATATTATTATTATCATCATTAACATAAATTGAATTATTCAAAAAATATTCTTTTTAAAACATAAAGGAATGCCCCCTCACAGCTTTTAAACGGCTCAACCGATTTTCATTAAACATGTCTTAGAACATTCGCACATATGTCGCCTTTAATACAAAAAAACTAAATAGAAATCACTTCATCTATTCGGGAGCTATGATGCCACAGACAGATATACAAACACGGAGACAGACAGACACGTCAAGCTTATAACACCCCCCTTTTTGCGTCGGGGGTTAAAAATAATATCAAAGTAGGATCGCGCTGTCTCACGAAGCAACTTCAAGCTTCCTCGATAAATAGGCTATCTAACACTGAAAGAATATTTCAAATCGGATCAGTAGTTCCTGAAAGCGTTCCAGTAAATAAACAAGCTTTTCAGCTTTATATATTAGTATAAATTATAAATACTGATCTGAGTAAATTTACTAAATTTCATGGAAAGAAATGATATGATCTTCATCTTTCCTTCCATAATGCCGGATCCAGACATAGCTGCATTTGAATGATCATTTCAATGATCATGTAGTGTGGAGACTATGTGTAGCTGTACAAACTTACAAACACTTTGAGCTGTCTGACTCCGGTATAATACTAGCGACTATTGCGTTATCACGTAAAATTACCGCCTGTAAACCGACTTTACAAGCAATCGATTTTTTTCCTATTAGAGTAGAAATTTTGCTGGATTTCTGGATTTGTGACGTCTGTGTTTTGGTATTTTTTTAAGTAATCATCAGTTTAACCCAGCTTTGATCCTGTCAACTTTGGTAGTGATCAGTTCAACATTTTACTATGAGTCATATATAGTTTCTGCTTAGTTTGTAACAGTACCTACAAAGGGTTGTTATCATCATTATGGTCTATATATATAAATAAAATAGAACTGCCGGTCTGTCTAATTGTTCCGGTTAATCTCGGAAACGGCTGCAATCGATAACATTGTCTTACGTAATTACCCACTCGTGATTCGAGTCCTGATCATTAGTAGAGGGCACTAAAATTTTTCACGACGCACTAATCAAAGTTAAACCAAAATTCACACACATCAGTAGGCGTCTACTAAATCGTATGAAAATACCAATTATTGATTGCTTTTTAGTTCATTGGCGTTTTTCGAGAAGGTTTTCTTTTTATTTCAAAATAATTTATAACTCCAGATGTCTTCCGGTGGAATCCCCTCCAATACTATTTAGCCTTTCGGAGATGTAGCGTAACAAACAGACAAACAAAATCGTAAAAACAACACGTTACCTACAGTGCCGCAAACTGACCACACGCCAGTATACCACATAGTGGGAATATAAACGCAACTGTTCGGACAAAATTTTTTAACAAAATTAATTATTTTTATAATATAATTGTTATTTTATTAATATTGAATTAATACTACCATCAGAATGTGTTTATTATATATATATATATATATATATATATATATGTATAGATTAATAATAACATTCATTTACTTACAATGAAAAAGATTTAGATTAGACTAGAGAGAGAGATTTAGTTAATAATTTTTAAATATTCATTTTTATCATTTAATAGAGTATGCGTATTTGTTTAAATTGAGGGCGCCTTCTACTTTGTTTTGTTCAGAATTTATCATAGCATAGAACTACCTATCAAAATTCAAATTTCTCAAAGATTTTTCTAAAACTCGCAAAACCTATCAAAAATAACATATTTCCAAGAATGACCCTATAACTTGAGATCAGGCGACCAAATCGTTAAGAAATTAGATGTAGGCGGGCCACACTTGTAAAAAAATATCCAACCAAATACATTTTCATGTAAAATGTTGGCACTACGAGGCCATATGGCACACGCTGTCAAAGAGTTATAAGATCTATTTTAGAACCACGCCTCTTACGCTACGCTTCGTTACTTCACTTTATTTTCAACTCTAGTCGTATTTTAAATGTTCCCACTATATCAAAGTGCAGGGCGGGATGAACCCTTGTAACTTAGCTTTTAAGTCGGAAATATGTTTACCAAAACATTAATTAATGATTAAAAAATATATATTATTATACATATGGCGTCCATATGTCCTTGTAAAAAAAGTCAGGTTCAAAAATTTTTGAGTTCGAGTTTGTCGTTTTGAGAAACTTTTAGGAAATATTTATATTACGCCAGCGATGATTTTTGTAGTTTGATAGCGATCGGATCAATATTTTTTTTTTGAGTTCAGTTAATTTTTGAAAATATTCTTTGATAGGTACCAGATGAGAGGAATAAGACAAAACAAACGGAATGAAAATAGTTCATCAGTTTCTGAGTTATATAGAGTAGGTAGACAGATAAAAGATTTCCGAGTAAGTATAATTTGAAATGTTATTAATTTAACTATTAATCGTTTTTATTCCTTTACTCCTAACTATTAATAAAAACTTAATTGTAAACAATACTTACTACTTTATCAACGAGAGTTTTGAATGTGTAAAATGCGTTGTAGCCAACGGTAGGTACGGCCAGACCATCAGCCAGAGTGGACCGTATCTCGACACTCACTGGTTCTTCATTCTTCATAGCCGACTTCATACTTGTAGTTTCCATAGAGGAGTGTGTGCAAAATCAATATTTACTCGTAATATTATGCAATACTAATATATTCAATGATTAAATCAAAATAATCATTACAAACAAATTAAATCTTAAAAAGGTAAATTGAATAAGAAATGACTTTTTATAATGAAGTAAAAAAATAAATTATTTATTATTCGTGTATTATAGTTGCTGGCTCCTAGTCTATAACAATGCTGGTAATTATTTGGTACAACTTTAGTTAATAGAGGAAAATTTTCGGCAGAATGGAGGAGCAGCGGATGGGCTGGACATGAACGTGGGCTACGCTTGGAGGAAAGGCTAAAACTCATTTAAAGTAAACTTCACCCCTTTTATTATATTACAAATATCAGAACATTTTGGTATTTTTGCAACCAATGAAGCCACGCTATTTGCAGCCACGGACTCGCTGTGTATTATTAGAAAACTATAATAAAACAAAAACCGACTTCAAATTTTCAGGTCTGAGGTAACAAATATTAAAAAAAAAATACAGTCGAATTGAGAAATTCCTATTATGAAGTCGGTTAAAAACAAATTGAAAAGCTTCAAAATATAACACGATCCCAATTGTTACTCTTCTATCGATATTGTTGATACGTCTACTGATGTCTACTGATATGGTTATCTTGTAATGTGAAGTTTACTTTGTTTAACTAATCCGGAATATGTCAATAAATCTGTAAAGCTTCCAATGTCTTTTATAACCTGCTAACACTACTTATACCAACTCCATATATATAAATAAAATTAAATTAAAGTGGATGGATATCTGTGAATATCAATTTATGTGAATAAAATAATATTTTTCCAACTAGAAAAAGATTGTTGCCTTAATAAGTCATACGTTTTGGCCCGTTAACGTTCATCTTTGCTTTATAGGTATATGATTTCAATACACTAACTAGGAAATCTGGACTTGATATGATTGTAGTGACTTCAGCATTCCGTTACCAAGAACAACAAAGAGCTCTATACATCGCCTTCATCGATTATAAAAAGGCTTTTGACACTGTATCACACTCTAGCATATGGGAGGCTTTAATGACTCAGGATGTGGAAAACGAATATATACAGGTAATCAAAAGCATTTGTAATAAAAATATAGGTAGAGTAAAGCTAGAAAAGATCGGACCGAGCTTACCAATTGAAAGAGGAGTGAGACAGGGAGATCCACTCTCTCCCAAGTTGTTCATAACTGTACTGGAGGCGATAATATCAAAACTACAATGGAAAAAGATAGGACTAAACATCGACGGAGTATATCTAAGTCACTACATAAATACACACCCAGAAAGATATCTGTATTATTTTGTGTATAAAAATTGATTAAACAAACCTTGGACGTCCGGCTGTCTGTGTGAGTGGATCTGTATTACGTTCGGATAATTTAACATATCGCGTTATTTTTCTATTAGCTTCAGAATTACGACACGCTGTTACCTATTGAAAATTATTATGTTATTCGGTATCGTTAATTTACGATTAATTAAAAACTAAACCCACATATCGCTAACCTATGAAAGGTAAGCGTTATGAGGCGTGCACTTTAGATTTCAAATCCATTTGTTTATACTGACCTTTGTAAAACATATACATTTTACATGTTTACCAAAGATAAATTGTGTTTACTTTATATGTATTTTCAAAGTATCGGAACCCACAAAAATATATATATCAATACCGATTTCGTGATTACCAAGCTGAGAGGCACAAAAAATCGTGGAACCTCCCCTGGGATTATATGGGAACCAGCTTTTCTTAGAGGAAACGTTTTAAATCAATTAGCCATCCGTCAAGATTACTTAAACGTCTCACTTTGTATGAGATATTATTACTTTTTTAATTATTATTTTTTTTTTTATGTTACAAGGGGGCAGACGAGCAGGCAGTAGGCACCGAAGTGCCTACCGTCGCCCATGGTTCTGTCATTAAATATAAATAATAATCATTTTATTTCAGTGTTCATTTATAATGTACTTAAATGACAGTAAATAAAAGATAATATAGTATTTGATGGAAAGAGATCCTGTAATCCATAAAACCGAATTCATAGAACTTTGCATATGTAAACGGAAATATTTGGCATACTAAGTAATAGCACAACTGTTTTTACAATAAAAAAGATAATACTTTCAAAAGACTTGCACCCAAATGCGTTTTTTAATTACTCATTCTTATTAATATTATTAATCTGAATAATTGTTATAGGTAAGTTGAAACCAGCAACAGCGTTCATGATGGGTAGGTCGCAGCCAGAGCAACTTAACTTAGCGATCGACTCAAATGCCGACCACTGATTAGGCCACGACCTCCTCAGATATAAATAAATGGCTCTGAAAGAAATGGAGACGGATTTAAAAAAATAAACTCAAGTTAATATATTAAGACGTTTAATTTTCAAAACGATTCAATACACTAGAGTTGTAAATGAAATAACACAAATACATAAATTGTAAGGAGCTAATATACAGTTGACATATTCTTTTCCATTCAAATATGTTATGCACACACATCAACGCGGTCTAGGGGTATTTTAAATAAAAATTCCACTTCTTGTTAATGTGTTATCAAAAGAAAGTATCCAACAGAATTAAATACCCCAAATATAGGGTCCTTGTCTATATTCTATACTAACATATAAAGGTGAAGAGTTTTCTTTAACATTTATTAAAATTTTTGGTTTACACAAGATACATTTCCAAATTATTATACTAAATTTCTATTATGAAATCAGCTTTTGAATCTGAACTAGGAATCCCTGTGCTTCAGCTTCAGTGCCTCAACCCCAGATAAATTTTATTAAATAACTTTACTAAAACATATTAACGAACGTTAGTATAAATGTAATTTAAATATGTATTATAAATATATAGTGTGTACCTATCTAAAAAAACTTTATTAGATCTGTAACTGGTTTCTATTACAGAACCACCTTCCTTATACGGTCGTTCCTTTCTTTATAAAGTAATGTATTGCAAATATGGCGAATACGTTGTATTTGATTATAGCAATAATTATTCCAATAAAAGAGCTTCTGGATTGACATCCCTTCCACTCCTTACACAAGCTTAAAGATTTTGAATGGAAAACGGAAGCATTTTGTATTCTTTAAATAAAATAAGGAAAAGAAATATACTCTTTTTCAAGTTACGTAAGATTCAAATGTACCTATCAATTATACGGCGGTACAAAACCCGGAGTAGGAATTCGATTCGCTTCTCTGAGATTGTACACTTCGCGATTGTGTAGAGTTTTGGCACTTAAAAAGCCACGACCTCCACACTTTCGCGGAAAGTACAATCTCATGACGGAAGAACGCGGATGATGCATACGGTATGTTGTTAATAGTTTACGAGTATTACGGTCCAAGGTATCTAATTCAGTTTGAGTCCATCTCAGTATGCCAAAAGTATAAGTAAGAAGAGGTATAACCCAACTGTTGAAGGCACGCACTTTGTTTCCGCCTGACAAAAGACTATTCAGAACTTTTTTCAGGCGGCCAAAGAAACGGTCCTTCACCAATTGTTTTATAGCCCCATCCTTTGGTGGTGTTTTAAAGGAGTTTTGTGTTTTTACATATATATAAATTATATACGCGTCTTTGGTGGTGTTTTAAAAAAGTTTTTGTGTTTCTACATATATATAAATTATATACGTGTCTTTTGTGGTGTTTCAAAAGAATTTTTTGTGATTTTACATATATATAAATTATATACGCGTCTTTGGCGGTGTTTTGAAGGAGTTTTTATGTTTTTACACACAACTTAAAATACTGGTTTATTATTTATGGGGTCGTGGGTTCGATTCCCGCCTCGAGTCTGGGTGTATTATCCATATGTATGTATGTATATATTTACAAAAAAACCACCGTAGACCGCATCTACACTTTATTAAGTGTGACTGCGGTCAAGCGCTTGCCTATCTCCAATAAAAAAAAAAACCTGAAATAGGTTCTGATTACATGGGGTTGTTTATCTGCCAGTAGAAGGTGTCGTCGGACACCCAGGGGTTGGAGGGTTGGGGCGCACTCAGCCACGAGTCGTACGCCGCAAACGTCTCCGCGTACGCGCACAGCGCTTCCAGGGCTGTCGACGTCTTCACCCTACTGCGATCTAGGCTCGCTTTTAGGTGTTGGATCTGCAAGAAAGGTAATGGTAATTAGGATACTCCTAAAGAAGTTTTAGATTAGTATATGTACTTAAATTAAAAATTCACGATAGAATTCGTAATCCCGAAATCCAACTCTGTACTGAGGTCAAGAAAATCATTGGAAAAAGGGTCTCGGAACTCATGCAGCTGGGCAGGACATATGCATAGATGTGGTGTATAGTAACTGCATGCCTTATAACGCAAAGCGTTATGCGGAGTGTTCTACTCTCACTAAAAAGCGAGCGATTTCTCGAACTAAATATCAGTCTATTCCACACGTGAACATCTGGACCGACTTCGCTAATTCTTTTTTTGTTGTGTTTGTTATTGTCAGGAGAAGGTACTTATGAAGGAAAACATTAAGAAAATTGTGTGAAAAATTAGAAAATTTAAGAATACTAAACCTTATTTTGTTAGGATAAGGTTTGTGTACTTAAAAATGAGTGTTGGCTTCTTACGGGTAATTCTCGAAAATATTGGGAAAAGGAAAGGGAACGGGATGATTATAGAATAATATAATGTAAAAAGTAAGTAGAAAATATATATGTAAAAATTAAATAGAATGTAATAAGTAAGTAAATTAACCCAATGTTCTGGCAGGACAACGTCTGTCCGGTTCGCTAGTTGATAAATGTAAATAAAGACAGATTAAGATGAAAGTCGTGATTTTTGATGCTTTTGATCCCTTGGAAGGATATTTAAATTATTTAGTGTAAGATAAAAATTATTAAAAAATTATTTTCTAGGACATCCCGATGCTTGTGTGTGTGGATCTGGCACGATCACGTTCGAAACAGTCAACATATCACGTTAATATTTTTTTATTAGCTTCAGAAGTGCGCTGTTTCTTATTGAAAATGGGACGTGTAATTCAGTATTTTTTATATATAATTAACTAAAAACTAAACTTGAGCTGGACATACCACCTAGCGGAATATTATTAAGTATGGAGCTTCTTCTAAGATATAGCGCCTAAGGCCTACATAGCTAACTAACGTAGCCTACATAGCTAACTACGTAATATTTAGAAAATTTGCTCGCACTTAGGCTTATCCAAACTATTTTATGTTTAGCGTACAATGGTTTGTAAATTTTTTTGGACGAAATATTATGTCCGTACCTCTCGAGTAAGTTGTTCTATGGTGCGTTTCTTGGGCTTGGCGTGTCGCGCTCGCACGGGCACGGGGCAGGGCTCCAGGGCGCTGACGACCCCGGGTGGGGGCCGCGCCACGCGCCAGTACGCGCGCTCCTGGCTATCGCTCACTATTTTATCACCTTTTTTCCTTTCCTTCGCCAACCGAACCTAAAAATTTAAATAATTGATTTAAAAAAAGAAGAAAATTGCGGATTTTACAATCAAAGAACCTGTGTGAAAATGCAAATGTTTTTCCTCGTCGATTGTGTCTTAGAATGCAGATATTTCGATGAAGGTGGTTGTCTGTTACTAACCTTATCAGACAGCTCTATTTATTATCTTATAGCTCTATTTCACTCATTTTTTCGGCCACTTAAAGAAACTATAGGATTATTGATGAACGTCCTTAAAGCATTTCTACCAAACTTTAAAGGCATAAAAGGTTATTATGAACTTATATCGGAGCCAGACGTAGCTCAAAGTGTTTGCACATTTTTGTCCTTGAAGACTACAAATTTCTACAAAACGTTGCGCAGCTACACAAAATCCCCGACTATACTAGATTTGAATGATCATTCATTAAAATGATCATTCAAATGAAGCTGTCTGGCTTCGGCATTACAGCAACTTAATATTTTAAAAGTGACGTAGTCAAGCTGTGTAGGCCAATACCTGCTCTTCAGCCTGCATAGTGATGAAGTCCCACTTAGCAGCCAGGTTTTTCTTCAAGTTAGCGAGCGCCTCCTGCTCATATTCTTCCAAGCCATGACGCTGTTTGTTTCGCAATGTGCGTTTAACGAGGTAGATAGCATATTCCACATTATCCGGACCCAGGGTAGGAGCACTGGATCCCACGCCCGGCACGCGCGGCCCTTGCCACGGCCAATAATAGGGACTCTGCAGTATTGAAATAAAATAATTTCAATGGAACTAGTTATGAATTAAGGAGAATAACGCATTTTTAATATAAAAAGCTATTAAACAAATAAAGGTTTTTTTTTTAAATCTACAAATGTTTTAAAGACAATTTTCAGTAAGAATGTTAATATTTTAAATAGGAATACATTAACGTATACTCATTTTGCAAAATTATATATAAATTGGATAAAGTATCAACTTTTCTGTATTGGTAATTATTACGTGATTTACCGATTTACTCGAAAAATCGAAAAAAAAACTGGAGGTCAAAATTTCTAACGCTGATATTCAGAACAATTTTTTTTATTATTTTTTAAATGACTGTATTGGTAGAAGTGTTGTATTATATTTTCTTTGTTACCAGAAGTTTAGCTTCTGCAATTTAATTTATATATTGGTACTTGTTAATTTTTTTACTATGTTTAGCTATTCTTTCTTTGTGTAGAATAAAGTATTAAATAATAAATATGTTAATATTAAAGAGTCTAGCCACAGTGTAAAAGTCACTCATTTTGATGACAGCCTAAACGGCATTGTTGGATCATTTCCTAACACTGATACGCTCAGGGCCGGCCCTATCGTAGGGCGAATGGATCGGCCGCTCCAGGCATTGAGTCCCAGGGGGCGCTCGAACTAGGGGAGAATCTTAATATGCGTTTATTTTAAATACATTTTATATTAAAAATATAAACAGGGCAAGCAAAGGAAGTGACATAATTGGATCTCGCACCATCCTAAAATTTACCTTGGCCCGGCACTATATACGCTTATATATAAGCGTGTATAAATATAATGTAATTATAAAACATATTAATACTTACTTGAAACCTATAAAGAGAAGAATCGTCCTTTAACACAAGGTTTGAATCTGCATTTTACCATCATAATTTTAAGAGCTAAAATCCTAAGGTCACTTTTTAAATATGTAGGTACGTGGATTGTGCCATGGTAAGACCTTCGTCGTATAAAAATTTAATTATTCATGATTAAATAAAGGATTAGAAATATTTTATAATATTTATTTATTGATTGTGTCAAGAATACACGGCGATTTTGTTGCTGATTCTTAATGTTGGCTGAATGTTCCCAAATTAAGTTTAATATGTGGTTTTTTTTTAGAAGTTTGATGATTTCGTAAAAGCTATTTTTTTTATAAAAATAAAGATATAGCACTATGAAACACATTACCGCGCCACTCGGACACGTCGTGCACGTTGTAGGCGTTTATCCGCGTGAACGGTACGCCGCCTGCGTCAAACACGTAACAACTTTATTATTTATTAATTTAACACTTGTTAAAACTGAAGATCGCCTACTGGTCGAAATCCAGCCAGAAACAAATAAGTAATAGGTGCAGACGTTACTTTGCGGAAATCCATGATATGGATGAAAAACTTATCTGCTTTGCTTTAATCCGCGAATGAATACGAGGTAAATCGGTGCAATGCTGCAACCCGAAAGCTACACCAACGAATCCGCCACCAAAGCACAGCACTACACTGACTTTCCGATGGAAATACAGACGCTGGTAATTGATTCCACAGAGGAATTGTGCGAGGTATGAAGTTTCTTGAAAATCGCACGTTTATGAATTTTAGGACATCAAGCTTTTGGTGGTAGCTAACTGCATTTATGGTATGTAATACCAATTTATTTTTATCTTAGTTGGGCCAAGATAACGTTTGCAGGGTCCGTCAGTATATAAAATAATGTTTTTTTTTTAGAACGTTTATAAATATCGTATCGTATGACATTGGAAACAGTGTCGGTATTATAATTTTGTAACTGTTGCGTGCGGCGATTCACCGCTAAGAAGTTACGAAGCGCACGCGCAAAACCAACACAACTGTACTGCTACAAGAATATTATTTGATATTTATGTTATTGTTACATTGCTGAGCTTAATAAATTGTCTAAAATAAGTACTAGACCAGCGTTTCCCAAATGGAGGGTCGCTACTCGGTGCCAGGTCATGGTAAGCAAACTTAAAAAAATACTTTTGCGAGTCTTTTCTAACATGCTTCTACGTATTTCATATTTTAAATATAAAATTCAATTTTCTCCGGAAACATTCTTATTAAATGTTTAGAGCCTCAATAGCTCAACGGTATAAGGTATGGACTGAAATCCGCAAGGTACCTGGTTCAAACCCCACCGCCGACCTAATTTTTCGCAGACAACGTCCCGGGCACTTCTAGCCTATTATAATATTTATAACACAACAGCGCCCATAATCTGTTTTAAGATATTGTATAGTGCAAGCCACAACTTTGAAATTGAATTAAAAAACAGTATGTAAAAGTACTATATAAAAGCTCAGTACATTTTTATTTTTAAATATCAAAACAGAAGGTGAAGAAATCTCGAAAACTGCGGGACGTGCAAAGATGAAATTTCTATTTAGAGAACAACCGCTAAGAAAGGGTTTTTCTATTGGTAGAGCCAAATTATCTCTATCGAAAAATCCGTTCTCCCTCAATTTGAAGATGTCCATTGGCGCCGGTAGGCACTTCGGTGCCTGCTGCCTGCTCGTCTGCCCCCTTGTAACATAAAAAAAAAACATGCTAAAAACACACGAAGAAAATATATAATATATTTTAAATGAAATCGAATAACCACTTTAGAAGTTATTAAACCTTTATCGCGGATCAGACACGGAGCCCCTCTATATAAGCGTGTCTTGACACGCTCTTGCCCACATTTTATTAAATGTCCGAATAATTATCTGCTATAGCCTTATTTTTTTATATATAACAAGCGGCAAACGGCCAGGTGGTTAACTAAGCGACTACCGACGCCCATAGACAATCATCCCATTCTTGAGCGCGCAATGTATCGTGAACATTGGGAAGCAATTGTCAACAAAATGTTGACGCGCAAAACAATTCAAGGACGCGCGCCGCGCTAACCCTGTTACGTACTTTTAAGTTTTATTTACATTGCGGTTTTAGGTAAAAATATTGAAGAAATTTGTTTCTGATTTAAATTCGCATTGGGACATATTGTAATAATGATATTATACAGTATACAGTTTAAAAAAATGGTTAAACAATTGTACATTTCAAGAAAAAGCCGACAAAAAATTTCACCACTGGGGAGTCTAGAATCACGTACTGAACCCATGGGATGCGTAGCGAATTATTCGAAAAAGGTATTTCCACAGGAAGTAACGATCTTATAATATTAGACACAGTTGCTTTTAACGTGGAAATATGAATTTTCATCAAGGACCTATTTTGCCCTTAAAGTGAAAAAGCCTTTCAAATTAGGCATCGCATTATTACAATGAACTAAAGTTAACAGATTATTATGGTTGGCACAATGTTTTTGCTACAATGCTAGACGGAATCATAGAAAGGTTCTTATGATTGGATTAGTAATGTGTATTTACCTGTCTTACGTCTTCTTCTTCTGGCGCTTGTGTGGTAGTGGTAGGTATGTCACAATCTTCAGTAGTCGCTTTTTTGTTATTCAACATTTATATGTACCTCCGTGTGTACTGTTAATTTTTGCCCTACACGCTTTAAAACCTATGAAAATAAACTGTGGAAGGTTTGTAAAGTCTTTAATGAACAATCATTGTAATTAAAATAGCGTCCGGTGGCGCATGCGCAAAGTAGGATATGTCAAGTGCGCATGCGCAACTATAACATAAAAATCATTGTGAATTTTAGAATCGTAATGTTGTGTGACATTTTTCTACCTGTATATTTTTAGTAATTTCTTTTGTTTAAATTATTGAGACTCTGTTATGCGATTATGGAGCGCGTATGTATTTTTTGTCCCAGATTGGCAGGTAAACGATGATAGTATACTGATAAGAGGTTTTTTATCTTTACATTTTTTAAAAAGAAGAAGCACAAGAAGGGTCATAGAAAAGTCTTATTACACTTTTTTCTTTTCGGCTTCCCTTTTTTCGGATTCGCTCCCATCCGCTCAGAGCATATTACGTATGTTGCGCGTAAATCACTTCTAATGATAAGTAACTACGTTCTTCTGCTTCTTCCTAGCGTTATTACGGTCTAGTAGTACCAGGGTCCGCTTAGATTGCAAAGGATTTGGCTGTGGGGCGAGTTAAGATGACCGATTGCCATCTGACGTCATGAACGTCGCAACGCTACGAGGGGCTGCGTTCATCAAACATGAATAACGTTATTAGCCGGGGTTTTACCGAATCTTTTATAAAAAATCGATGTAATGAGTTGAATGTGATGGCCATATTTTCGCGTAGAAAAATTTAATTATCTCGGCATACCTTCGCATACCAAAAACCATTTTTAGTTATAAATATAAAGTGACATAAAGACAAGTAAAGATTTGTTAAATAACTTCAAAATTTGTTGTCCTCTCTCACTACGGTCGTTCCTTAATTGCTGAAGATCGTGGTCCTGGTGTGATTCCAGCTTCGAGTGGATATATTTTTTTCCAACAGCTCCTGTTGCTAGCCATTCTTGATATGGTGTAAAATATGTGATTGTATGGGCCCGTAACCTGATCCGACCATCTCGTCGGCGAGCGGCCTCTAGGCTTAAAATAATTTTCCTAATGAGTATTTAGCGTGTTCTATCAACATGGAAATTTTCAAGTCTCTACATTTAATAGTTTGGAAATCCTACGGGGGACCACCTTGCGGGCGGAACGACGGTCGGACGGACTGATAAACGGACGAAGTAAAACTATTCCTACTAAGGGTTCCGTAGTCCTACAAGGAACCCTTAATAGGAATATGTAAGGTATTATATGTTAGTATTGGGGTAGGACGGGGTTGCCATGCCCTTGGCGTCCTGCAGGCGCCGCGACGTGTGGGGTGATATTATCGGGGGCTGCATTTTGTCGGGGCACATGTCGTGAATCAAACATATTGATTCATAAGTGTGCTAAACTGTTTCTTTTATTTTCCGAAAGAATTTTTGCATGCCTAATTCTCTTTTATTTTAGCAAAGGGAGGCCTATGCCCAGTTGTGGGTGATTAAAGGCTAATATATAAATAGATAGATGCCTAATACTCTTATTAAGTTTGAAAGTTTGTGGTTCGAGAAGACACATTATACTTCTACTATAAAAAAATGTGTAACTATTTAGAAGTACTATTTAATTGAGTATGAACTTAAAGTATGTTTTCGTGTTCAAAACCCCTGATAGTTTAATGCTAAAAGCAGGGTATTAGGTTCCGCTAGGTCACGCTCACGCCCACTAAAAACTTCGAAACTTAGTTGGAAAAGAAATACCAAACGTAAACATTCTTAGTTTTTTAATAATAAAGTCATGGGCAAACGTTAAAATTTCCGTGGTCATACATGTTAATTTAAAGTTCATTGAAATTTTATAAAATAACAAAAGCCTTCACCTTGGTAGGAACTGAAAGTAAGTGATAAAATTTAAGCGTGTTAAAAAAACGCAGTTCTTATTAATAAAGTGGTCAAGAGAGTTATATAACTTCAAAACTGGTTGTCTGATTTGGTTGTAAATAGTTTTCCTAATGAGTTTTTATCATAACCAGGAGGAGGAACCACCTTACGGATGGACAGACGCGCGGACGGCCGGACGGACAGTGCGAAGCTATATAGGTTTTTTGTAGGACTACGGAAACCTGAAAAGGTAACTTATACAATTTTTTGTATGCACTATCATCATAAACAACTATAGGTTAATCAAAACAGACCAGGATTAATTGAGGACCAATAATCCCAGGGGAGTACCAAGGGTTGTACGATAGTAACGCCGTCGAATGTTACCAATTCCCTTCAAACTAAGCGTAATGGGCACTAGGATTAAAACAGACAGGGGTGGGGAAACTGCAAACGTACCTTAAGCCCTCACTTCGTTCGCTCGTTAGTCTTAGATATAGCCCAAGCTTGTTTCTTACATGACTAAGAAGTTGCTCAGTGAATGTATATTTTAATACGTGAACCGAAAACTTTGGGTACCATTTTAAGGAAATTGTGTGGAAGGAAGAGTATGAAATTTGGCACAATAGGCATGACGACAGTAATCAGAAATCATTTAAATTATATATTCATCTGATAAATAAGATGCATAAAGCTTAACAAAGGTATGTATTTTTATATTGCCAGCGAGATTAATAGGGATTAACAAAAAAGGAAACTACAAAATACAGCAATCCGCCATGACAGCTAAAACACCCAGCAGAGTTTACGACGTTTTACTGTATGTTAGAGTGCGTTCCAATAAGAAATCACACCGTTTTATAGTGTTTATTCAGATATTTGACATTTGACGACTACGATCGTTACGGTCGCGGCGAAAACATCGAGGTGACGCTTAGCGGAACGCACTGTTAAAATAAAGTGACGTCAGGACAATTTCGATTATTTTCGAGGGAATTTGAATCCTAAAATTTAAACTGTATTTTTCTACTATAAAAACGTAAATTTTCGCAGAAATATTAACTTTTTTGGCATAGTAGATACTAGAGAACATTATAAACCTATTTTTCAAAATATGTCGTCTCGCCTATTATAGTTTCTAAAGGGGAGGGTGTGTGAACTAATATTTTTATAAAATATGCATTATTAATACATTAAATTATTAAAATAAAACCTCACACACACCAATGTCAAACGATATACACACACATGTATACATTTTACTAAAAGATTGTGTTAAAGCATTGTTGTGACCATAGTATGAATGTTAATTGTCCATATAACAATGTTGTTGTACAAAGAATTAAAATTTTAGATTTAAATAAGCATATAGCATGCAGATCTAAATATAAGTGGGCGAATTTCGACTAGCCAGCGATTTCTAGTGCTAGGAAATTTGTTACGACGTACACATATTCAAATTTTAACTATTCCACAAGTTTCTATTTCACATTCAGTTGAGTCAAGTTATTTGTAAAGCATCTGGCCTGTAACATACAATATAGACATGTTTCCTAAACTATTTGCTTACCTAAATTATATGCGATTACATTATTTACCTGACATATTACCAACTGCCCATGTTACACTGAATTTGCACGACTGTGTCAAGCGTTATGCAAACACTTTGAAACACATTGGTTGGGTAATTCGTTCTTTTGTGAAACAAGAAGAATATTCAGTCGGAATAGTATTATGTGTGAATGTCAAATTTTAAATGCATTAGGCAATGTAGAAATGTACTCTTTAGAGAGTTTTGTTATTGATTCCACAGCAGCACGAACTAAGTGCTATGCTGTTTTTTTTTTACAAAGCCAAGTTGTGGAACTCGATTCTATAATTTCTGCATGAGAAACTAAACTACTTTGCTTTAATCCGCGAATGAATACGAGGGAAAATCGGTGTAATGCTGCAACCCGGCGTCTGTATTTCCGAACGGATACGACTTAGGGACCTTCAAGAAAAGAGCATACTCATTTCTCAAAGGCCGGCAACGAATCTACGATCCCCCTGGTGTTGCAGTTGTCCATGGGCGTCGGTAGTCACTTAAGAGTACCGCCTGCTCATTTGTCCCTTGTTATATATTTATAAAAAAAAAACCGAGCCGAATTGGGCCATCGCGTCCGGATACCAGTACCTGTTTCTTACATAAAGTCGGCGTGAAGTAGCGGCAATGCTGTCACGTCAAGTGATGGTATTTTTGTCGCGTTTCGTTCGGTTTGTGAGACTTCCTGGAGGCCTAAACTTGTCATTAAGGCCGGCAACGCATCTGTTTACCTCCTGGTCGTGCAGACATGGGCATCAATAGGCACTTAGCTGCCCGCTCGTTTGCCCCTTGTAATATAAAAAAAAATGTGAGGTCCCTTATTTGTCCGTACTATGGAACTATCGAAGAATTCGTCCTTGGCGGACTACTGCTAACTATGAACTCATTAAACATCTTTGTACTTCCTTAAGGGTTTCAAGGTTTCTTGATAGGTGGCTTTTCGCTTTCAGAGACGAATTTCTTAGCATTCACAGATGGCAATGATGTCGAGTTGAAAGATACACCAAAGCTAACTAGATGGCGCTGTACGGACAGGTCGATGGACGCGGTACAAACGCTGTAGCGTGCCATACAGAATCTAACTCACGATCGCAAAGTTTCTAGAACGATCACTATATATACACCTTCCGACGAACAACTTTCGGAGTACCGACTCTCGGTCGGGAGCCCCACTCGGGGCTTCGCGAACGGCTGAGCTTCGGCTCGCCCCAAACCCCCCGCCCGTTGACGCTGTGAAGGTCACTCTGAACAAAAGCATTACACAATCAGAAAAAAAATACTACTATAACAATACAAATTACACATAAGCTATTGTTGACGATAATTGCTACGATTAAAGACTTCAATACACAACATCGGCGGGTATTTAAATAAATTTCTATTCTAGATGAGTTGACGATGCTACGAATAAAAGGAGGTTTTTACGACTTTTGCGGAAGGCGACGCGTCTCTGGACACTACGCGCCGAATTTCAGTTAATAAAAAAGTTTTCGGCAAAACAAAAACACTATCCACACAGTGAAAAGGTAATTTATTGTCAGAAGAGACACGTATTACGCCTTAAACAGCCATATTGTATTCAAGCGTACGAACACCTTCTTTATATTTTATTTCGAGTGAGGATAAAGAAACAATCTGTCGGAATTTCGGGGATGGAGCAATAAAGTCAAGGTAAAAGTAACAAAGGATTTCGAAGACGTTCTTAGGGGTCTTAGGGCCTAGCAAGAATATTCTCGATAGTTTTACTTACTTTTACGTTCCAAGCGCAACGTCAACAGAAGATGCGTGCTTTTTTCAATAGACGTAGTATTTAGAATCAATCCAAGTTTTATTGAATTTCTTTTTGTAGGTTAGTATTTATTTCTATTAATAAATTAGTTTTTATATTTAATGCGTATAAAATAAATAAAACGTAATTGCGAGCCTCCTGAGCTTGAATATTTTCGAAGGTTTTACTTACTTTTTTACATTTGAAACGAAACGTCAAATGAAGGTTTGTGTTTTCATTTTACATGACTTACAAGACCGTAACGTCGAGCATTCGACACGTGCGAGTTCTGATTTCATTCGTGCTAGATATATTTAGCAACTAAGTTGTGTAAAACGGTAGAATTAATATGTCATTTGACGTTCGTTTCGACCGTAAAAGTAAAACTATCGAGAATGTTCTTGCTAGGCCCTCTGATCTGTGTTTACGTATTGGGTCATTCATATGTAGCACTTTGTGATTTTATTTAACTAACTAGCCCGCTGGCTTTCTGTTCCGAGGGTTGTGGGTTCGAGTCCCGCCTCGAGTCAGGATGTATTATATATATGAATGTATTTATATACTAATGAAAAGAAACTTGTGTAACAGGCGGCTGTTATCTATAGCACAAGTTTTAAGTTGTCTACTTCAGGAACAGCCGCTCGTGTGTCATATAGTCCTACTTATAAATATGTTAGTTTTGTCTTGAAACATTTAATTAGAGATAGTGCAGTCCTTTTGGTCTTTCGAATTGGGTCGGCTTATCCGAGTACCAGTACCTCTTTTTCACAAATGATCGGCATGAAGTTGCGGCAATGCTGTCACGTCAAGTAATAGTATTGTTGTCGCGTTTCGTTCGGTTTGTGAGACTTCGGTAGTCACTTATGTGAACCGCCTACTCGTTTGCCCCTTGTAATAAAAAAAATATACGAAGACAGACAACGCATAAATGTAAACGATGTCGTCCTTTATAGTACGAATATATTCGTAAATACAAGCACAATGCGCGTCGACCTAAAAACATAATTTACATAACCTATGAATAATTTATATGCAACACCTCTAGAAAATCGTTAAACTCTAAATCCTCACCCTTTTTTCGCTGAACATGTGAATACTGCGAGTATTATTTCAAACGAGAAAATGGCGAATTCCATTATCTAGGCAGTTTTGCTAGCCCAAAATAATAATGGATCCGAAGAACAAAACAAAACAGATATGCATATATCTATGGTTTAAATGAATAGTGGCCAAGAGACAGGCTTATATAGAAAGGTTCTGTATCTGATACGCGACAAAAGTATAGTTTAAATAACTCCAAGAAGAAGTAAGCAAAGCTGAAGTGGGAATGGGCTCGAATGGACCCGCAAAGGTGGGCCAATATCGGGACTTCCTGAATGCCCAACAAAGGCCGCCGATGACTCGGCAGGCCGAGGAAGAGGTGGATACCTTTGCGAGAATGCTATGGATGAGATCACAGAAAGAGTCTGTGATCTCATCCATAACTTTCCCGCCAAGTGAGAGATAGCCCCATCATATCCTAACTTAGAATGTTTCTAAAAGAGAGAACCTTATTATACCAGATCTTCATAGTATATGCATCCGTTTTCTCCTTTCCATCTATCTTTATATCCTTTTACTCCATCCCTTATTCCTTTACACCTTTCTATTTATTTAATTAGGGGTTGCCCATGCTTGCAGTCCTTTTGTTCTGCATCCAAATTGGACCGGCGCGTCCAGGTACTAGTACCGCTTTCTTACAAAAGAACGGTGTTAAGTGGCGGTAATGCTGTCACGCAAGTTATGGCTCGGGCACAGCTAGTCTACAATAAATTTTACAGCTTCATAAAGCTTCATAATGGATGCGCAATTGTTAATATTGAACTGCTCCATTAATGATTCTCTCCCTCTTTTATACTTATTCAGCCGCTTTACAATAGAAAAGTTGTTCCACTGATCTAATGGGCTTACAGCGCTTCAAATCAAAACGAATCTAACCTCGCTCGTCCGTAAAATCCGCTTCGATCAGGCTCATACATTTTAAACAGTTTGTAGCATACCTTCCTATAACACAAAGACTGCGGTTTATAAATAATTTTACATCTCTTTATTATACAACTGATTTATTTTGCGTTTATATCTTGTTTTGCTTTCTAGCGTTAACCCGGTCTATTACCTGGATCTGCTTAGATTACAGCCTGTGGGGCGAGTTTAGATGACCGCCGGCCGTCTGACGTCATCACCGAAACCCCCACGGTCTCACGACTAATATCACTCAGGGACATTCATCGAGGCCTACTGTTTTACGTGCCTTCCGAAACACGTAAGAGGTAGAATATTTGAGAACCTGTGTTGGTCCACCAATCTATCACCCAGCCGCGGTAAGAACTACTTAACTTAGATGCCGGCCACTGTATTTTGTTTGTTGTGTTTTTATAAACAGAAGGGTTTTTCATCTGAAACATGTAGTAATGCACCGGTCTGACTATCTGTTGGCATGGTGTTGTATCGCCACGTGTGAGCGATTCACTGTACTCTTTAGAGGTATCGCCACACTTTTTGCCGAATTGGGCCGGCGTGTCCAGGTACCAATACCTCTTTCTAACATAAGATCGTTGTGAAGTGGCGGCAACGCTGTCACTTCAGTGTTGTTATTGTTGTCGCGTTTAATTCGGTTTGTGAGACTTCCCGGTGGCCTAAATTCGTCATTAAAGGCCAGCAACGCATTTGCTAGTCTCCTGGTCGTGCAAATGTCCATGGGCGTCAGTAGGCACTTAGCTGCCTGGTGCCTGCTCGTTTGCCCCTTGTAACATAAAAAAAACGGTTGCGAATTAGGGGTAAAGTAAAAAGCTAATGGACTGACCAGTTGGTAGTGACCCTCTTTTCCACTCCGAAGTTATGTAAAAGTATAAGCATTCGCCTAGTTTCCTCTATATAAACTGTACTGTGCCAAATTTGATATTCCTCCGTCGACTTCACTTATTAATATATAAATTTTGTAAGAGTTTTGATGATAAATACGTTTTTTTAACGCATATTATTGCAACCAAGCATGTTACAACGTTAACCGTCTTACGAATTTATGTCGTCCGCAAATCTTTTTCTGGACATCTTCCTTTGCTGTATGTAACGGAATCTAATTTTTTTACCTAATTTTACACGGACGAAGTGGCGAGCACAGCTAGTTTTGTAATATAATTTTGCGATAAGAATTTTATTTAATACATCTTTAAAGGTTTGTTAAGTTTTTTATTCTAATTGTCATTTGACAGACATCTCATTAGCGTTCCTTCTGGTTACAGTATGCTTATATAGTGGAACATATAATATTTTTTAAGACGGCTATTATTAAGAAGAATAAACAGGTGTAGGTTTGTCTTAAAAACATGCATGTTTTGTATATATACAAGCTTGGCAAAGGTCTTAATTAGTCTTCATTACATACATGAAAAGACCCTTCTTACGAATACAGTTCAACAGAATCTGTAGGGTAATACCTTAGGGGTACCCATGTACAGATAACGAATAGCACCTTCGTCTTCATTTATTAACTATGTAAACGATGCCATTCCACCCTTTGGGGGGACGTAAATTAAATTACAACTGCGGCCCAAAATTGGCGAAGCACTTAAAACATCAGCCGCCAAGAAGGCTTATTCGGAACTATAATGTATGAAGGTCGCCCCCAAAGCCTTCGAGATGCTAATAGAGTTATTGTATGCTCTCACCGAAACTGGAATACATTTTGGCTTGGGAATAGTTAAATTAAGTTGCATACATCCGCGAGTAGAATGAGCGAAAATTTGTGCAATGCTGTAAGCCGAATACCACGCCGTTTCGTAATTTGGAGCTAATTAACTGGTCCATTCTTCGTCTACCTACCGTTATCCCAGTCTAATTCCAGGGTCTGCTTAAACTGCACAGAATGTGATTATGGGGCGAGTTAGGTTGACCAACTGCAGTCTGACGTCATCCCAGCAATGGCCGCAATCTTTACAATCTCACGATGCATATCGCCCAGTGACATTGATTAGGACCCTGTTTGACGTGACTTCCGAAACCTAGTCGAGGTCGGATATTTGAAAAACCAGTATTCGAATGGGTCACCCATCCATCACCCGGCCGCGGTAAGGACTGCTTAACGTAGATATCGACTCAAATGTTGGCTACTGCTTAAGCTATGAATACCTCTAGCTAATTAACTTGACCAGTATCTTGTAAAAACTGTCTTCCTCCTTCAGAAAGCCACAGTCCTTCTCGTACAGTTCGTGAACTATGTATTTTTGTCTTGATTGTTAATGTCGGTACCCTCGCGGACGTTTACTCATCTTACGTGATTGAACTGAATACGGTTTAAATTATATGAAGAAACTGACTACTAAATTTGTTAAATCGATTCGTAAGTTGATGGTGTAGTGTACTGACTCAAAGTTTAACAAATTCTAGGACTGAGTTCGAACCCCGTATCCACAGTGATTTTTTTTTATTTTTTATTTTTTGTTTATTTTTCCTTCTTCAGTCATTACTAATTATATATATTTCTTTAAACATGTCTAATTGCTATGTTTGTAACTCTAAAGTGACCGTAACTCAAAAACGCGTAAAGTGTACTAGCTCTCAGTGCTCTTACATCTACCACCAAGAATGTGTAAAGTTCCTTAATGAAAATCCTAACGCCCGTAGCACGTGGGTTTGTCCAGCTTGCGTTGCATCGCGCCCAAAAGGAGACAACAGCAATACGCCGGTTCAGAATAAAAAAACTAAAGCAGCCGAGAATGAAGATGATGATAATTTAACTGATTTTGCTGTGAGCGCGCCTCAAGAAATATTATCAATCAATACGGTGCGTGATCTGATTCGTACTGAGATGGAGTCAATGAAGATTGGAATTGATTCAACGTTAAAAAAATTTTTAGGCGAAGAGTTGAGGTCTCTTAAAGACGAATTAAAAGAATTTAAGTCTTCTTTTGAGTTGTTTAGCTCTAAATATGATGAGATTATGAAGAGAGTTGATAAAGTAGAAAATATGTTAAAACCTTTGAAAAGTACTAAAACTGAGATTGATGAACTGAACGCTTCGTTGCGCAAAATAGAATATGATTCAAACTCAAAAGAACAATGGGGAAGGAGATCAAATATTGAAATTATTGGTATCCCTGAAAAAAAGGGAGAAAACCTATTGGAATTGTTTAAAGAGTTGTGTCAAAAAGCAGATTTTAATATTAACCCTGATAATGACATCGACTTCATCACGCGTGTGGCTCCAAGTACAAATACTTTAAAGAAACCAAAACCGATCGTTGTTAGATTTTTGACAAGGCACAAAAAAGATAATTGTATCAGCCGCCTTCGCAAACTTAAACATTTGAAAGCCTCTGAGATCGGTTATGTGGGAAGTAATTCCACAATATATTTTAACGATCACTTAACCCGTAGTAATAAAGCTCTTCTACTACAAGCAAGAACGTGTGCTAGAGAAAAGAATTATCAGTATATATGGGTCAAACATTGTAATATACTTGTGCGCCGTGATGATAAATATTTCGTCAATACAGGATTTAAAAAATATAAAATAAGTAATGTAATAATTTGTATACTGATTTATGTGGCATGTTACAAACCTCTCCCAGAAGTAATTTTGACATACGTACTATACCATTATCTCTTTACTATAGTTAATTTTTCTAAAATAAAGTGCAAAATTTTTATTATTTTTATACTTAATGTAATTTATAATTTACGAAATGTGTCGATTTTTGTTTTTTGCTGTTTTTATGTTTTACTCTATATAAGTTTTATTATCAATATCAAAAATGTCGCCTAATTTGACGTTATATTATCAAAATGTACGTGGTCTTCGCACGAAAACGGAATCTTTTCTTTTTAATATTATTTCATGTGATTACGATGTCATTTTGATTACTGAAACGTGGTTGTTGCCAGGTATTCATAGTTGTGAACTTTTTGATAATAGATATAACGTATATAGGTGTGATCGCAACTATGAACATCGTGGTGACACTTTGGGTGGAGGCGTTTTGATAGCAGTTCGTTGTGGTCTTGCTGTTTCCAATATCAGGTTCCTTCCTTCTATAAATGCTACGGCAGATATTGTGTCTCTCATTATAACATTAAAAGAAGGATATCTTATTTCTAGATATCATTTGTATTCGTGTTATTTTCCGCCATGTAGTCTGTTATTCGATGCTTTAACTGATTTTTTTGAATATGTTTCTAATGTAAGACTTGAAAATCCTGACGATAATTATCTTATTGTAGGTGACTTCAACATAAATCAGGCTCAATGGACTGTTACTTCAGGTTGTGTATCACTAGATAGTGACCTATCAGTTCCTACTGTTGAGTCTTTGTCATCTTTTCTTGCCTTTAACAACTTTCAGCAGTTTAACTATATAAAAAATCATAACAAAAGAATCTTGGATTTAGTCGTAGCTAACTTCAAATGCAAAATTTATCCTACTGATTTTCCTTTATCTTTAATTGATTTACATCATCCACCTTTCGTGATAGAGTTTACCTCCCATTTTCGACATCATCCAATACATGCGTGTATACATTTATACACACATGTATTGGATGATGTCAAAGCGCAATCTTGACAATTGTATGTTATATTAATTGCCAAATTTTATTTTTCTGTGCATAGAACATATATTATGTTGTACGCAAAAAGGTTTGTTGCCGAATTTCGATCAGCCTGCGATCTCTAGTTAAAGCTAAAACACATTATTTAATAATTATTGTTACGGACAGATGATACAAGACCGGTATGGCGGCGTCTTCGACCGTGGACGCCGTCGGACGGACTGATCCCGGCTGGCACTAGTACGTAACATAGTGAGAGTTAACGATTTCTTTGTCTTTGTATAAAAAAACAAGCTTATTTTTGTTAAAGAGACAAGAGCTAAATGAAAATTATTACAACCTATCATAGATTGTAATATTTTGATTCATAATAAAATCTTTAAGACACTTCCTTTCAGGGTACTGTACCTCTAAAGGAAAAAAGGAACCCTTATCTCAGGAACGTGTTGAGATATAAAGATGGAATTAATACCAAACACAACCAACCCTTTAAATCAGATGTCTGCAACCTTTTGACAGGCAAGGGCCGCATCATTAAGAAATTAGATATGAACAGGTCAAACTAGTAAAATAATTATTTCATTCAAATCTTGTTTCAAAACTAGCTGTGCCCGGGTCTTCGGCCGCGTGAAATTAGATAAATTAACTTCAATTTTAGCGTGATGATATATAGCCTTCCTCGATAAATGGGTTATCTAACACTGAAAGAATCTTTGATATCGGACCAGTGGTTCCCGAGATTAGCTCGTTCATGCAAATAAATAAACAAACTCTTCAGCTTATGTATTAATGTAGAAGTATAGACATAGATTCAAAATTAAATACTTGTCTAAATGCTGTCTGATATCTCTATAGTCCTTCATTTTTGGTCGATACCATACACCCATTCTAAACCGAAGAACAAAAAAGTGCCATTACAACCATGCTCTTAACGAGTTATACTCTAGACCTCGGCTGGGAGCAAACGAATTTGGGGTAAGTTCTTTAAACACAATAAATCTCATAGAATTGCACTAAATAATTATCAAGTATGTAATTACTTTGTTTGAAGTTGCAATAAATAAATACATAGGAACATCTGGTTATCCAATATTGGGAACACAGAAATATTAAGCTTTTACGCAAAAGAAATAAGTATTCCTAATAAGAACTTTCTCCACTGAAAGATTAAAAACTAATTAAATATTTTACGATATAAATACGAGTATGAATGAAACCTTTTTTTTTCAGCCTTTCAACTCGTATTAGAAATAAATGACCTTTTCAAATTTTATTTTCGCCACTTATGTAGCCTAAATCCGTCTCCGATCTTCCGTCTATCTCTATACCGAAATTCATCGAAATCGATTTAGCAATTTCGCTGTGAAGACGCAATAGACGGAGTTATTTTAACATTCGTTTTGACTGGCCCGTTAGCGCAATGGGCAGTGACCCTGCCGTCTGTTCCGGGGTCGTGGGTTCTATTCCCACCTCGAATCTGGGTGTATTATCCATATGTATGTAATTATATATTTCTAAAAAAATATATTTGTGTATAACAGGCGGCTGTTACCGTTGTGTAACTTCCCATTTACTATTTTGTTGTACGCCAGAAATGGCTAAATGCATGTATTATGTATTTATGACAAATGATTAAATGAAAACGGTACGGGAACGGGTTATAGCCTCTAGGATAATAGAATCTTGTAAATAGTAAGTAACCAAACGTTCGTACAGTACAACGTCTGCCGGATCCGCTAATTACTAAATATTTAAATTGAAATCAACCAAAAGTAAAGCTTGTTCAAAGATTAGAATCACAAAAAAAAAACATGTTCTCACTTTCTTTGTCAATCGTTACTCAACTATTTATGTTTTGTTAAAACGTTCCCCATATATGGACAATATAATAGTGATTTACACTTCTCTCACTCTCTACTCTCTCTCTCACTCTCTCATTACTATGTAATCCCAAATGGAACTTGCCGGTAACACCTACCTAAAAATGTGTTATGGGCTCTTGGAATATAACGCTAAATGCTTAATTCGTATTAAAAATATAATTTTAATAAAATAACTTTATATCGTCACAACAAAAGGTATTCATCTAGGCTGTGGTTTAGTTTAGGTAAATTTTACCAGATATAGATTCTTTACCGTCTTTAGCAAAAATATGTCACAGAATAAAAAGTTAGATTCCAAAGTATCAAAATACAAATCATGGTGAGACGCTAATACGCCGGTAGTGCAACGGTAGGTGAGACGCTTATGCGCCGGTAGTGCGACGCTAGGTGAGACGCTAATACGTCCGTAGTGCAACGCTAGTTGAGACGTTAATACGTCGGTAGTGCAACGCTAGGTGAGACGTTAATACGTGACACCCGATATCGTAATTTCTCTTCAATATTAAAGACTTCCTTTTCTGTGTACATAAAGTTTTTTTTTGAGACAAAAAATATTCGTGATCCAGCCTTCTCAGCCTACCCTTAAATCCGCCACTGTCAAGGACAAATATGTACAAAAACATTGAGCTATGTGTGGCTCCATATAACACAGGCATTAAGTTGTCTACCTTAGGTACAGACGTCCGTGTGTCATATAGTCCTGTATATATTTATTTATTATTATTATTATTATCCTAGATCATCCCCGTTCAGGTTCCCGTCCCCGTAAGTCTCTACATTTTAGTTATAAAACGTGTATGGGAAAAAGAAAAGGGCTGTTTTTAGGGTTTTCCCGGTAATTATTCGATTTTTCTCGCCGTAAAAACCATCCTTGGACTTCAAAGAACATTTTAATAATAATAAATATATACAGGACTATATGACACACGGACGTCTGTTCCTAAGGTAGACAACTTAATGCCTGTGAAACATACATCCATGTGTACAGACTTTTGCGTTTATAATATCAGTAGGATTTTTCTACTAATTAGTTTATTTCTCTAAAAATTCTTTGTTGGAGAAATTAATTTCTAGAAATAGTATTTAAAAAATATCACAACAATTGCTCCGGTCAATATGCACAAAGATTTTAATCTAATTTATTGTATATCAAACAATTGCGAAAACTTTTAATCCGTATTAAAGAAACGGTGGGGGTCTATTGTATTATTTTATACTTTTCTAGGTTCGGAACAAATTGGACGGTAGATTTTATGCGATAAAACACATAAAACTAAATCCGAAAAATTCAAATATACATCATGCGGGCGCAATTGCAGGAATCGGCGAGGTGAGAAAGCAACACATCTATCTGTATATAACATCATTGGTTGAAAGTCATTAACACAACAAACTTCCTATGTCATAACACGTCACTCCCTTGACACCTACTGTTTGTAGTGATGGGTTATTGGCATAAAAAAATTGGCAGAAATTTCAAAGAATATTACGAGATGTTTACTCTAGGCGACTGTTTTTAGTTAGTACATATTCGAAAGCGAACGAATACCAACGAAAATGCCTGAAGTAGTATATGTTGGTAATGTATCTTTCTTATTATTACGTTTTATACATAAAATTTACTCTGGGCCATGAGTTCAAATAAATTTGGTTATCTCCTTTGTGTTATACAATAAAACAATAAGACATTAAATAAAGGTGGCACACATGTGTTTATATCGATAAATCCTTTGTTCAAGTGATGAGTTGCGATAAATGTAAATATATAGGAATTTTTTATTTACGTCTAGAATTTTGAGCTTCCTTTAGAGATAATGTATAGACGTTTGGAACATTTGTACAAAGATGAACTGGAAACCAGTGAATGCTAACTTTTCCGTAACGTTTTAAATATTGGCTGATTAAGTAATATCTGTATGTAGTTTTGCGTAATTCCTTTTTTAGAATTCAATTATTTTATTTTTTCTTTATAAAAAGGTCCACAAGGTCTTTTGTCATTAAGACTTATTTTAAAAGTTCTTTTCGGCAGATTTCTATCAATGTCAATGAAATCATATATATTTTTAAATCCATGTACCGCTTACGTTCTACTTTTTAATATTATGATATAAACAGTGATACATTGTATTTTATTTTGTTGCATTAGAAGATGATAATATGTATTAACGTTTAGAAATTATATAAATATTGAAAAATTCACCATATTTGTTGCAAAGTACATTAGGAACATAAAGTTTGCATTTATCGGAATCACAAAATCCCTCTAGTCATCAATCTCAAATTAAGATTAAATTAAACATTCGATAATATATATAAATAACATTTACCCCTGTTTTCTTTCTGCTTGATTTTTTCTCACTTTGAGCTCGTTTACAGGGATAAAACTTTAAAATTATCCTGTGTTAGTTTAGGTTATGAACTGTTTGCCAAATTACCTTCAAAACTGTTTAGTCATTCTTGTGTTAATAACAAACATTAGATACGAACAAACAATCTTTCATTTTTATAAATATTGTACGATGAGAAAATAATACTAGGTTTTAAAAAATCAGAGTTGATATTTCAAAGCTTCAACTTAATACGTCTACGCGTTCTCGAGAAAAACGGTCTTGACATACGGACAACGAAGTGATCTTATAATGGTTCCTTTTGGAAATACGGAACCCTAAAAATCAATTAGATTGCGAAGAAGTTCCTGTTTATCCTTCATTTGTTGCGATTGCTAGTGCCTAGAAATTATAAATTTCTTTAGTTGTGGTTCTGAACTTTAACTTATCAACAAAACTCCAGGCCAATCAATGGGGACATATGTTCATCAATCATTTTACTCTAACATGCCACATGACTTCTGTACATAACCGTGTTATACTGACCAATTTATCAACAAGGAAATCTTGATCTAGCGCTATTTTCATTCCAATAAAAAATCCTTGATACAAGTTTAATAAAGGTGATGAATACTAAATTTTATTTATATATTTGATAGCTGAAAAATACACGTTTGTTTGACGCAACTTGTAACTATTTTTGATGACTCCACTTTCGCGGCCGTTCGGTGAATCAACGTCTATTATTAACCTGTTGAGAAGATGCATCAGCAATCGAGTATCGTTTTCAATACGTGAACACTTACACCGCTCAACTCAATTCATAAGATAACGTTTATATTAGTAAAATGTTGACGTCTTTGTCTATTGACATTGAGATCGTAGTTCAAATATTTCCTGATACAAGCGTACCAGTTGGTAACAAACATAAATGATACTGCTTGACTGCTGACGTTTTTTGACACATCCTTTACAGAGCACAGTTTTTTGTTTCTTTTGTAAATATTACTTAAAATACTACCATAAACTTACATTATTTGCTGTTTAGAAGTAGAACTAATTTCTTAACGTTACTATAATATGTAAAAATTAATTTCTTCTGTTTTCTCTCAGCCTGTAAATTTTCGCTAGGCTTAATGGGCATAGGCCGTAAGTCTCTCGTAAAATTAACTTCGCTCACCTAACTGTTATGGGTTCTTATTGACAAAAAATATATGAGACCGATCATAGAGAGTGGAGCGTTACTATATAACATTGTAGTCCCTTGCAGTTTTGACATAAACGTGGTTTACTTAGCTTGTTTTCAGACTAATTTGTATAACATTTTTTATATTTTCAACTATTTTCTTTTTTCTATTTTCTGTATTTAAACTTTTATTATTGGCCTTCCAAACATTTAGTTTACTCCCATTTGGATCATATTTCCTACACGTGTCGTGTTCGTAGATTCAGTAAGTCTTCAATTCTATGCAGATGTATGATGTTGCACACACACTGCAAGTCCCGTAATTATCTTGTATAACGAATGGAATGATAGAAGTGACCCATATATTATGACAATATGCGAGACACCAGATGGTTGCAAAAATATTAAGTTAAACGGATTAAAAACAATTTGCGGTTCGAAATTATGTCGAGCGGCAAAATTCGTAGCGTGATATGATTGCCAATTAAACTTTGTAATTGCGGTCGATATTTAATAATTGTAATATATTTAATTTACTATGATATATTTGTGAAATAGTATATGAGTATTGGTAGTAGAATGTCATAATTAATTTTTATATTAAATGAATACATCTCACTATCTATAAATACTATTTTTGAAATATGCGTAGATTAATCTGACGAAACGAAAAATTATTTTAATTAATAAAGGAAATATCACAACCTTTTTCATTATTTTTTAAGAGAATTAACTTTTAAACCTATTCTTACACCAAACACTGTTCAAAAATGCATTCATTATGTTACAAAAATGTTATATAATTAATTAAATCTGACGGATAATATTAAGGTAAGTACTCATAACAATTTTTTATGAATTTTACATGGTTACGAATGTTTAAACCCTATTTCCTAACAAATGTAGTTTCCGTATTAATGTCTCGCGAACTATTACGATAAATTAGGCGAATGGTGAACCGAATTGCCTAAAACCTTTAGCAAGTGCAACTCAAGCTCAAGATTAGCGTCAAGTGGCGGCAATGCTGTCACGTCAAGTGATAGTTTCAGTTAGTTACATTAAAAGCGTCGGAACTTTTATCTCATAAAAGTGAAACTTATTAATTTAATTTACATAGTCTTTGTTCCAGTTCAGTAACTTATAATCACTATATATATCATAACACGTTCTTTTACTATTATTTTGTACTCATAAATTATAAAACAAACATTTATGGCCGTCCACAGAAATACTACAGATTCCCTGACACTATGAAGAAACTGTCAACTATGACAATGACATGCACTCGTACCCAATCTTCACTTTGATAAAATTCGGCCACTATGTCTAACACAAGTTAAACAGTGTTCTTTAGAAAAAATAATAAATTTACCTGTAGCTTCTAAGAAAAAAATGTAAAATTCTCTAAAGTGTAACTTAAATTTAAGTAACAATGTTCTTGAGAAATAAAGTTTCTATAAACTTAAGCTTAATTATAGTAACGTGACGTATCGACATCATTTGACATATGTCAAATTAGTAGTTTTCTAACGCTGGAGCCAGACATAAGCTGGATGTGTGTAATTAAGCTTATCTTTATTAAAATATTGTAGAGGTAATTAATTTTAATATTGGTAAGAAAAGACTTTTCAAAGCTCACCGCCGTTGGGGTGTTGTCGCACCCACTCCTAATAAAAGCTTTTAATTTAAGCTTATTAGGAGGAAAAAAGGGAATATTAGACGTACCTAAAAAGTATTTCTAATATTCTTAAAAAGAAAATCGCAATAGAGGCATTTGATTTGATAAGAAACCTATTAGAAACAACGATGACAAAACTTTACGCCGGTGTAATTTCATTAGCATTTGCTTATACGAATTACATTGCTATTAACAAAACTCCACTCCTAATAAAAGCTTTTAATTTAAGCTTAGTAGGAGGGGAAAATGGAATATTAGACGTACCTCAAAAGTTAAATACTTCAAATTGTTAAAATCTAAATAAAATAAAACATACATACCTGAATTGTATTGCCTCGTCGCGTAACTATTTAGCTGTGGAGATGTTCAATTTTCCTTTTAAACTTTCTCTTTTATACTAAACACTTTCATAGTTCCTTAAAAAATGGTGTTATAATTCGTATTTATTATTATTTATACCTAATTTTTAGATGTGCTTGCCAATGGTGAATTATAAATTGGAGAAAAAAAAATACGCCTCATACGCGTCGTCACATGTTGCCGCAAGACAACGGACTAATAAAATAGTCTTTAAGGCACTGCCATGCGTGGAGGAGGTTATAGGGTTCCATAGTCCTACAAGAAACCCTTATAGTTTCGCTGCGTCCGTTCGTCCGTCTGCCCGTAAGATGACCTCCCCCCTCCCCCTAGCATTTCCAAACTATTAGACGTAGTGATTTGAAATTTACTATGTTGATATAACATAAAAACTAACGTTAAAATTATTTTGAGCCAAATCAGACAAAAACGTTTGAAGTTATTTAACATATTTCAAAGTCTACTCTTACAACATTCAAAAGTAAAGTACATAAAGAGCGGTTTAAAAATTAACATTATCAAAAATTACATCATTATCTGTTGAGTGGACGTCGTATAAGGATAAAACATTTTGTCTTTTTGCTTGTTGCGGGTAGTCTCCGAGATGGCTGGACCGATTTGGATGGGATTTTCACTAGTAAATAGCTGATTTTATAAGGAATAACATAGACAATTTTGCTTTTAGCTTAACAATTAGGGTTCTATACAAAAAAAGAAATCCCTCAAAATTAAACAAAATCACTGAATTCACGCGGGCGAACAGTCGGGGGTTACGGTTCCCTTAATAGCGGCCGTACCAACTCACGATATCGACATCTGCAATAGTCCTTGAAACGCTCGAATTTCGTATAAAAACCTGAGTAATATTGTAATAATGAATGTTATGATGTGTAAAATAAAGTAAGCAATATTCTTTACAAAGCCATTAACCTTACATTAACCTTTTTGAAACCGTTGAAATAATTCCAACCAATGAACCAAGTTGCCTTACAGCGACAAAAATATTGTGTTCTTAAAAAAAACTTAGAACCTCAACAGTAAATAGGGCGGACTAAAATACGCTAAGAAATCTATTCGATTCCCAAAACCACAGGACTTTTATCGCATCTACTAAATTACAAAATACAATTATTCCTACTTACACATACAATACAAGCTTTACACTAAATAGTAAAGTAATTTATTCATTTAATAAACTACAGTTAAAATTTCTATAACAGGCGGCTGTTACCTATAACACAGGCATTAAGTTGTCTACCTTAGCAACAGACGTCCGTGTGTCATATAGTTCTGTATATATTTATTTAAAAAATAGTTTTAAATTTCGTTGAGAACAAAGCAATGGAGATCTATGTTAAACATATATAATGTATTAAGGCATATTCCAGTATTTATTTAGAAAAGGCTTATAATATCAAATAATAAAAACCAATGGACTATTCGTTTTGTTTTTGTATCTAAAGTTGATTACTATGTAGGCACATTTTCTCCTCTTCATTGAAGCGTTTTCGAGTCAGTTCAATGAAGTGTAAACCACATGTGAGAAAGAGGTACTGGTACCCGGACGCGCCGGCCCAATTCGGCTACAAGCATGGCGCTACCTCTAATTGAACCATTGAACCATTAGGTAACATCACAAAGGTATCAATTTAAACAAATACAAGACATTTGCTTAAATACTTCTCTAGCTAAGCAATCGAAAGAAAATCTCGAACGCCAGCACAAAAAGCCTCTAGTACCGAAAAAAAACGAGCTTCTTTATTAAGGTTCCATAGTCCTAGAGGGAATCCTCATAATTTCACTCAGCTTGTCCGTTTCTCTGTCTGTTTGTCCGCCTACAAGTTAGTCCTTTCCCCTTTCTAGGGCAGTCGATTTTACCATTCAATATAGCTTGAAGCAGTAAGATATCATATTGATTTCGTCTCTGCTCAAGTGAAACTAACTTGTAATAAATACATGCTTCTCTATAGCTATCAAATAATTTAAAATCTATGAATGCTAGATATTTAAGAAATTGGATATATAAAATTCTCTTGTCACAGTGTTTGTTGACAAACTCATCCGATACGGCTTGAATGATTTTTATGAAAATTTTTGTTCATATTTGGGTAGGTGTGAAAATCGATCTTTAAACTATCTGTTTAAACCCTTAAGTGGTAAGTGTGGTCCACGCGGATAAAGCCGCCTAGTATCTTTAAGATTACCTGAAGCGAATTTTCGGTACCATTTTAAGAAAATTGCGCGAACGGATCGCACAATTATCTTATACTTCTTAGCTTATTCTAATATATAAAGCTGAAGGGTTTTTTGTTTGTTTGAAGACTCTAATCCCAGGAACTGTTGGTCCGATTTGAAAAATTCTTTCAGTGTTAGAGAGCCCATTTATCGAGGAAGGCTATATATCATCACGCTAAAATTGAATCTATTTTTTTACCTAATTTTATGCGGATGAAATCGCGGGCACAGCTTACAGTTTATATAGAAGAGGGCGTGCGAATACAAGGTATCGACTTTGTAAATTATTCATTATTAATACATTAAATTATTACAATAAAATTATACGCACATCATCGATGCCATCGATGCCAACCGATTTACAAAACATGTATGTTTTATTACAGGTTGAGGTCAAAATGTAGTTATGACTTCCATCATAAAATTGCAATATATTTTATTAATAATGATATTTAATGTGAATAAATTGTCAAATGGCGTTGCACTAAGCATAAAAATGTTGTACATAGCTTTAAATAAGTTATTGTACGCAGATCTAAAGATTTCTGGCGAATTTCGACCAGCTGGCTATATAAATATACATCAGCTTAACAATACCCATATATATGAATAGTATATAAAACAACATTCCTACGAACTATTTTCAACTCAACATTTAAATCGAACCAATAAAGCTGTCAAGCAGGGCCGGCCCTACCATAGGGCGGATTGGAGTGGCCGCTCCAGGCGCCGATTCCCAGAGGGCATGTCAGTTAGGGATGACTCTTAATATGCGATTATTTTAAATATATTCTATATTAAAAAATAAAAACAGGGCAAGTAAGGAGGGCGCAATAAATGGATCTCTATCTTGAAGTTTACTTCGGACCGACACTATTCTCAAGCTCCCCAATTCTCTGCATCCAGGGCAGGATTAACCATAAGACGGACAAAAAAAAAGCCAAGGGACCTAGCATCGACAAAAGGCCCCGTGCACGACCCAAGAAAAAAAATGTATCATCGAAAAAATTTTTCATTGCATTGCATTGCAGAAATTGTATTGCATTATCTAGAGGCCGTGATAGGGTTAATCCGGCCCTGTCTACTAATGGTAAGGGAAAAAGTGAAAAAATAATCAATTATAACCACTTCTAGAAGACTCTTCAGCTCTTCATGGCTTCCGTAATGACACTCTCCGTACTCACACAAATATAACAAAAAAACACTCAATCTTACTTTTAAAGAGCTTTTTATTTCCTCTCCTTCTTTATGAGTGTGTTAAAGTATCGGAATAAATTAATTACTTAGATGAGCGTTAACACCGTCTCTCTGACTAAGTGGGCACTCGATAAAGAATAACTTATCTTTTACCGTATCTAATGAATCCATTACCGGTAATAGCCAGCCATTTCACCCCGACGTTTTTGTCTGTTACCGTCTCGCTCGGCGAAATCATTTTAATAAACAAATAAGACAATGCCTATGGCATAATATCTGTTATAAATTGTGAAAATACACATAATAGGTAAGTACTATTAATCGTAAAATTAAACAACTACTTGGTTTGTCTGTATTTGGTCCCAAGGACCAAGTGAATTATCCACGATACATCCAATACTTTACTTTAATAGGCACCTACTATTTCAATATCATTGCCGCTGTAGCGGCCGCAACATAACAAGATGGCAATGATGTCGAGACGTGAAGGTTACACCAAATCAAACTAGATGGCGCTGTACGGATGACGACGAACGCAGTACGAACATTGAAAATCTCCATACAAACTAATCCACGCTAGCGAAGTTTCTACTTACAATACGATTACTATATATAGACCTTCCAACGAACAACGGTCGGCGAGGCACGGCCGCCCCGGGCAACTCCAACTACGAACACGAAGATCTTCCTATGCGGTGGTTGAGCATATCAACCTTCGCTTCCACCTAGCATTCCTCGCCGAAACTTTCCACCTTGGTGTGCCTTACCACACCGCCATAACAATCACCAATAGAAATTTATCATACTGTTATGATGGTAGCACTGCCAACACGATAATGCCGCCATTGCGACCGACCAATAACTTTCGTCTTACGTCATGATTTTCATGGTGGCAATACTGGTGCCACTTAACACAGATTACAATAAACCTTTTACTAATAAGTCAATATATTTATTTTTATAACTTCAATTATTATTATAACTAAAATTATAAAAAAATTTGTAAGTGACATTAAGTCAGCAAAGCTGAAGTGGAAATGGGCTGGACACGTGGCTCGAATGTACCCACAAAGGTGGCCCAATATTACGACTTTCTGGGTGCCCACCAATGGCCGTTGACGACCAGATTGAGGAAGACGATTAGGATGGCTTTACGGGGTAATTGTGGATGAGATAGATCCAGGAAATAGAGAAATGGACCAAAAAGAAGGAGGCCTTTGCCCAGCAATTGGACCTAAATAGCCTTATAAAAAAGAAAGAAGTAACTTTATTTGTATGTACTTCTTTCATTCTACATGTCTCGTAAAACTACACATATTCTTAGTATAATTTATAAAAGAGAAAAAATGTATTGATTAAAGGTTTATATCTATTCAAATTTAACAATTTATCTGTTAAGAAATAGAGGATTTTAGCAGTGCAACCTTTTTGTGTAATATAAAAATTTAAAAAGTTGAATGTCTTTAAGAAATCACGTTTCAAAAAATGAATCAAACGTTGTTTTTATGTTACAAGGGGCAAACTCGTAGGCAGTCATATATGTACGTGACTACCGATGCCCATTAACACGTGCACTACCAGGAGGCTACCAAATGCGTTGCCGGCCTTCAATGACGAGATTAGGCTACATGTATTGAATAATTGTTGCACATTTCTGTGTTTTAAGAACTAATAAAAAATATTGCTTTTCTAGAATCCATCTAATTATAAGCAAAGTTTTAGAAAACAACAGATTGAGAAATTCTTTATTCGAAATAAAAATCGAATGCCATAAATAAAAGCCCATTGGTATATTGGTTTAACCGTAGATCTTTCTGTCTTAAAAGCATCCGGCTAGGCTAGCACAAATAACCAGTAGCAAGATCTAATTTGCAGTCGGATTGCGTCCCAGAAATTGCATCAAACTGCATTTAAGCCAAGATGAGACCGACATCGTCTTAACTGATTTATTTTTATTACAATATTGCAAAAATTTCTTCAATGTTTTTCGTGGATTTATGTGAAGCAATTTAATTTCACTTCTACGTTAGGCTTTACTTTAGCGGACTCACAATGATTATATATTCACATATTTATTTTATTTATACACTTTATTGTGAACTTACTGAGTGTTAATTAAAAAAAAATTGTCTTATTATTATCAAATTTTGTCTATATTCTCGTCCCCTTTCCATAAGGCAACGGCCTTCCCCGTTTCCGTTCCCGTTACATTTTGATTGGGATTTTATTTTAAATTTCTTTTTTTAGTTAATTTTCCACTCCTTGCACTGATATTCGACATCTTTAATCACTGTTCATTGATGGAAACCGCATTAAAATCCTTTGCGTAGTTTAAGAGATCTAAGCGCACAATAAACCACTTACTTAGTAGTTTTAGACTACGTTTTTATAAGTTGTGGTTTTTTTTCTTTTTATTTGTACACAGAATTTTAAATTCTTGTTATTTTATTTATTTTTTTCTTTTGTTTTGTTACGTACTTTTACTTGACCCATATATATGTATTGTAATTTTATGCCCTTTTCTCGTATAAAGGTTGGCTGGAAGAGATTCCTATATGGAATAAGCCCGCCTTTGTACACATTCTTACATTATCTAGTTTTATCGCGGATTAAAGAAAAGTAGTTTAGTTTCTCATGCATGTCATGGATTTCCGCAAAGTAACGCCTGATTCTATCAACGAAATTGTTTTTACTAAGTTTGTAAACTAGTATTCGCTTTTAACCTTCAGACCAAACAATCTCTCTATTTTGTTTAATCATCAAGAACAATATAAATGTTTATGTAGTAGGTAGTAAATTAGATATATAAAGATGCAGATCCAGTATCTCTCTGGGCTCTAAAGGATCTCCAGCTGATAGGAATAGCTGTAACACTAATTGTTGACGTGATGATCCCCGACTGTATGCACGAAAATTGTCACGTTCCTATAAATACAGCCTTTGTATTTATAACAATATGATATGCTTTAGTGTGTATATTTATTTATGAGGTACTTGTATTATGTATCTTTACATCCACCAATCATCGGTATGTTGGTTGCATCTCAAGTTTTTGGTTATAATTAGTTTTAAAATATATGTGGATTTAAGTAAATACTTATTTATATACTTATAATATTTCAATCATGATATACAGACAAAAGGCCATAGGTTGCAAAAGTAAGTGAATCGGTTCCAGAAGGATATTGTTCATCTTCTTAGGATATGTTGGCACTAGAAAAATACTTTTGAATCTGTACATAAAAATATCCGTGTTTCGAAAGGCATGTAAAACAGTGGGACCCGATTAATTTCACTGAGTGATATGAGTCGTGTTAAATCCCATCTGTATACAGTACTAGTACTCGCGACAACGTCCGCGTAAAATTGATGAAAACATAGATTCAATTTTAGCGTAATGATAGCCTATAGCCTTCCTCGATAAATGGGCTATCTAATGCTGAACGAATTTTTCGAATCGCACCAGTAGTTCCTGAGATTAGCGCTTTCAGACAAACAAAAAACTATTCTATAGCTTTATATATGGAAGTATAGATATTTACCTTTCTCTCTCTCTGTCCCTCTCAGGTTCTCGAGATAATCTTAAGCCTGAAGGGGAATTCGAACAACCTAAACTAGACGAATGGGCCACTCCAAATACAAGCTTTTAATTTAAGCTTAGTAGGAGGGGAAAAGAGAGTATTAGACATATCTAAAAATTATTAATAATATTCTTTAAAAAAAAATCTATAGCCCTCGGTGTCTTTAGTACTTCTGAAGATCCGTTTTAAAAGTTGTGAAAGTTAGGAAAATCACATTCAGTGTTCCCTTTCCCGTTAATCTTTTATACATCTCACAATTGGATTATAAGAAAGAAGCCGAAATAGGCAAAACCCTTAGAACATTCGCATCAAGTAGTACTCGCCCCACAGCCACATCCTCTACAATCTAAGCGGACCCTGGTATTAAACTGGGATAACGCTAGGAAGAAGAAGACTGATAAAGCACTTGATGTAGCTAAGTTCTGGACCGACACAATTTAGTTCTAGCCAACGAAACGCTAAGAAGAAATAAGATCTACATTATATAACACATTTGTGTATACAATTATATATTCAATAATGACGATTATATTATTGCATACAATAATATATTTTTGGCTGGCTCGTTGGCGTAGTGGGCAGTGACCCTGCCTTCTGCTCCGGGGGTCGTGGGTTCGATTCCCACCTCGAGTCTGGGTGTATTTAGTGCGTTGTTAGTTTTTGAGGTGGAAAAAAGACTAGCAAAATAACATTTGTGTGACATATTACGATATTGCTTTATACCATCCAAACATACAAGCTACTTTACTGGAGACAGGAAGTCTTTAGCTATATTAATGAGAGGCTTTGTTACTGTGTTTGTATTACTTGTTTGCATGCTTGCAGCGCACGCTTTTTAATATGTTTGTGTGCAAGTCTGTTTGATCTGTTTTTTGCTGTGTTCATATTGTGTTTACATTTTTAAAGACTAACAATGTAATAGATCTTTTTATAACAAAAGCTACACTTTGACAATGTATTATATATTAAAAAAAATTAGAATCCAAAAATACGTTTTCAATTAAGAAATACTCATAACTAAAAGAATACTTCTACTGAGTTTCATTGTAGGTTTTTCTCAGATCAGGTTGAGCGTAAATCTCATAAACTAAGCTTTTTGTAAAAGTAAAAATTAACAAACAATAATAAACATAAAAAGTCATAAATGATAGACAGACAGATTGACAACGAAGTGAACTTATAATGGTTCCTTTTCCTCTAGAGGTACGGAAACTTTAAAAAGTCTCACAATATAAGACCAATATTCAGAAATCCAAAGAGAAAATCTTCCCTCAATACGTGCCGTTTTAAAATTAATTCTTGAAGTTTCTCCTTTCTGCGGCGACGCCTTATTCTTTTTCTGTATAGTCGACCAAGAAAATGGTTTGCCACGCTAAGGTCGAATGTCGTTTACACGTCAATAAGCAATAAGGTTTATTTTCGCTTGTTATGTATTACGTTAATTTCTAACAATAACCCTTAGCAAAATTTTCTTTAACTAGGAGCCGTCATCCAAAATGGTAAAGCGCTTTCTTGGTCTTGGAATACATTGTTCACATTTTAAAGAAGCTACAATACTGTACTTGTATCAAAGGCATTTTCTCGCGACAGCGATTCGAAAACAATGGAAAGCTTTTAAGAGTTAGTTATGGGGAACGGCTTCCAGTTGAGACTGTTTCTTGTATACGAGTACAGTATAGGTTGGAGTGCGTAATAGCATTTGGACTGGTCCATTGGCGCAGTTGGCAGCGACCCTGCCTTCCGCTCCGAGAGTTGTGGGTTCAATTCCCGCCCCTTATCTGGGTGTATTATGTATATGTCTATATTTATGTATTTCTAAAAACAGCAGTATATAAAAGGCGTCTGTTACCTATAACACAGGCTTTAAGTTGCTTACCTTAGGAACAGACCTCCGTGTGTCATTTGTTCCTATATATTTCAAGGAAATTGGCTTTCAAGGTAAGTCTGTTAGTCTTTTTACACATCTAAGCTTTTTAGGGTTCCGTATTATTATAGCTCCTGTCCGTCCGTCTATCTGTCCGCCCGCAAGGTGGATCTCCCCCTAGGATTTTCAAAATATTACATAGAGGCTTAAAATTTTCCACGTTGATAGAAAATACTAAAAAGTCTTTAGAAAAATTAGTAATAAAATTGGACAACAACTTTTAAAGTTATTTGACAAATACGTCTATCGCGTATCAGATACGGAACACTTCTATTGACACGGTCTTGGCTACTTCTTCTAAGCTTCTGTTAGTAGTGGCCACGATAATGTAGCAGGGTTTGATCCGAGTGCTTCACAAATTTTAGTCTATAATTTTATTACTGAGCTATAAAGGACTTAAAGTGTAATTAAATAAAGTATCTTTTTGCGTTATCTCGTTATCTTAAAGTACAATAGAAAATATACAAAACGTTACCCCTCTAAGATATTATTAAGTTTGCCAAACAAACGTATTCATGAGCAAAATCTTATTTATCCCAAATTACCTGCTTTAAGTGGCTCTGTTTAGTTGTTTACTTTGAGAGGATACATTTTCTTAATAAATTGGGAAGCTTTCTCGTGTACTCCGCCTCCTTGCTATCTCGAATATATGTATACAATATACATATAAATAAAAATGTCTGCCTTTGATTGCTAAATCACAGTACCTTTTTACCATACCTGTATCCAAATAGACAGATGCAAAGCAAAATCGCTTTCAAAATACTAAGGGATTTCTTTTTAGCATCAGTCCCGTATTGTGACAGGGTCCCCTTTATTTTCTACCTTACTCCTGGACATTCTTTCCTAGAAGATTGCAGCTGAGCACTCGTTTACGAAGTTTAAAAGCCCTACGTCACCGAGACACTATGGCGAAGTCGACGTACCCAAACAGTTCATATTAAAATTTAGGACAGGTCACTTGGCGACGATGTGGCGACCGTCAAATTAGAAGCGTAGCCATGATTACTACTGGCTATTAATTTGGCAACCGCAGATATCCATGGATACATAGCCGGCAACGTCCCCATGGCGTCTCGGTTAAGTAGAAGCCTTAAGGTTAAGAAAAATTAAAAAAAAACGCACCAACAAACAGCAAATCGTAGGAAAATTTGCTAGATTCAATAAAGAAAGAAACCTATTGAAATCGGTTGATAAATGAATCCGGTACGGAGAAAGTCGCGGGTAACAGCTAGCTATAAATTCCGGTGTAATTGATCCATTCTCCAACATGAAACTTAATCTATCACCATAGAGCCACTCTAATTCCTTGGCAACAAAAGTGTCATACGATTATAGAAGTGACGGCCCATAAGCGCCATGATATATTCACATCTCCTTCCGGGAATTCAAAAACAAAATTAGTGTCGTCTATTTCGGACGTAACAAGTTTCTATTAACATTATTCACATCTCGTTTGTACGGAACCATGATACCGAAATTAGAGATCATTAGTGTAATGGGTGCCCTAGAAAGAGCCGTTACAATAAATTTCTTAATTGCCCCGTCCGTCGACAGATAGCCGAGATTCTTAGACGGTGATGCAAAAGTGATCTCATTTCGGCCGGTGGCAATTGTTTACATTGCGTATGTGATAAGATAAAAGAATTAATTTATCGGAGCAAGGTAAGGTTAGTAGTACAACGCAGAAGTAGTTTTGTGATTCAAAGATAACTATTTTTAATATATTACAAGGGGTAAACAAACTAGCGGTCCGTGTCTACCGTTGCCCATAGATATTTCTGAAAGCTTATACTGATTCTTATAAACCGACAACTCGGGTGCACCGGCCCAATTCGGCTGCTGATCTACCTAGACTGCAGAGCAAAAGTCACGCTACCTCTAATTAGATAAATATATGGGAGGAAAGAAATAAGGGATGGAGTAAAAGGATATAAAGGTAGATGGAAAAGACAAAAAGTATGCGGATACTACTGTCATGGATGGTATAGCGGGAATGACATTAGCAGATAGGGTAGTCCAAGTTCGCGTACCTGTAGTGGATCTTACCAATTATCGGACAGATAAAAAGGAAGATCCATCCATAAAACTGGGGACTTACCAATGCAGGCTCAATAGATCATGGGTTAAGGTAACCCCAATAAACCCAAAGAGGGTAAAAGGGAGTTGCAGAAATCGAGGTCTAAGAAATTTAAATAGCTTTACATGAAACGTGAATAATTTCCAAATTAATGCAAAGTTATTTAGTTTTTCCTACTTAATACGAGTATTTATAATTCATTGAATTAGTTCCATTTAAGTTAATTAGCAAGGGATATAGATTCGATGGCTCAAATCGTTCGTGTATTATGCCAATAGGTGATATAATGGCACGCTTTTAAAATTCATTATTCAGTTTGAATGTATTTATTCTCTACCAATTGTTGCTGAAGTAGGCGTTGGTAAAGCGCCAAATGCTCTTTGTAACTTTAATAAGTCAGTCTTGTGGCTTTAATAAGTTCTTTTGTACTATTGTTGTAGGCGTCTGTAGTTGTTGTGACTTGAATTTTGTTGAATAGTTGGAAATATATTTTTCTGTAACCAGTATAGGTTTTATATTTCATTTAGGTATATTTGTTTTTATTTTTTAAAGTGAAAAGTGTTTATCTGGTAGGTGGTTTAAGTAATTATATATAAGTGACTATTAATAAACGTGGAATACTGTGTTCTCAGGAGACTCGTAGCTGTCTTGCAGGCCTTTGCAAATAAGTATGCACTTTCCGTAAGAGCTTTTGGTTACACTTCCCATACATTTTTTTTATGTTACAAGGGCTAAACGAGCAGGCGGTTCACCTTAGTGACTAAGAACGCCCAGGGACATTTGCGCAACCAGAAGGCTAGCAGATGCATTTTTAAAATGTTTGGCGATTTAAAATAGCTTGTAAAAGTGTACTTGAATAAAATATCAATTGAATATGAATTCGAATTCGAATTCTAAAAGTACTGGACCGATTTGTAAAAATATTTCACCTTTAGAATCCTACGTTATCCTGATGAACGTAGGGAATAGAATACTTTCAAAAGGTTAGGCTTTCAAAGGGCCGCTAATGTACTATACTAAAAAAGTATGAAGCAGCGAACGAATGGGAAAGCGGTTCCTCTGAAGATGCTTTGACGGCCTTGGAGATAGATAACATGTGCATGCTTTATGAACGAAGTAGGGAAAATTACATAACAAGGATTGATTAAAATTTAATTATTAAAAACATAATTAATTATTAAAAACAAAGTATTTTTATTAGCCTATAATATATATGTACCACTGCTGGGTAAAGGCGTTCACCAACCAATCTTTTATATACTGGGCTACTTGAATCCATGTCTTTGCTGCAAGACGCTCCAATTATATCTTCACTTCTTCCTCAGCCTACCTGGCGGTTGGTGGCAATTGGTACGTGTGCATGTCAAACCGCAAAGATTAGCCATTTGTAACATTGGCTCATCTTTGCGGTTTCATCGTTACATATTACATTATCACAAATACATAGTGGAAAATACTATCAGTCGTAAAAATGTCGAACGCCGTAATCCGATCGCGACTGTAAAATATCACGCCAAGGCGAACAAACAACAAATAAAAGCAAACAATGGGAAATTTAAAGAAAAGAGTGATGAATAAATAATAAGAAGATGTGTATGAATTATCTGACCTGTGTTTTAATAGTTAGAAGAATATGTAAAGACGAGTAACTTCACACTAAATCGATACAGATTTCGAAATTTCACACGCATCGGCTCGTTCTTCTCAAGTTCACAAAAGTACTATTTTTAAATTAGAAGTCTTTTTGGACAGTGGATGGGAGCTACCACTCGCACGGGGCAAGGTTTTTTTCAATAAACCTTTTTTCTCTATGTTTAGTTATCGAAACCAAAGTGGCAGATTTAAATTTTAACTTGTGTCTATAGATTAAGTTAAATCTCTATTGGTTTTTTTTTAATACAAAGGAGATTTGTCATTTTATGTATGTAAATGTGTAATAGAAAAAATAAGGATAATTTATTATGGGAGAAATAAGAACTTTTAACTTGGCTTGATTTTTAATTATTCTATACGGAGAGTTAGTTTTTTTTGAACATTCGGAATGAATACAAATTATTGTTATAATATGTGTTTATTATGTGAAACATCTAGTATGTTGAAGATTAATCTAGGGCAGGGGTCGACAACCTTTTGAGTCGGACGAGCCAAAAATAATAATTCACAAAATTTCCAAGTTGTTAAAGAGCCACAAAAAATTATCATGCCAACAATAAATAACAGTACTCGCATAAATAAAGCTCTTGATAAAAAAAAAACTAATCTATTTATTCATAAGAATAATATCTACTTATCTAGTGCTTTTTTTTTAAATTTGGGTACTATTAGATAATCACATATTTAGATATGGATCTAAAGTGCCACAGCTGCACATACAAAGAGCCGCATCTGGCTCGCGAGCCGAAGGTTGTCGACCCCTGCTCTAGGGTCAATTTCACATTTCATTGCGTGACTAAAAGACTGTTTTTTAATTACGAACTTTCCTCAAAAAAATCCTCATGTAAAAGCATTACCTAGTAGTAGAACTCACTATACTGTACGCCAAAACCGCCTTCCAATTCTTAATGACTTAAGTCTTATAGCATAGATGCATAGTCATTAACAAAAATAATCAGTTAAAAATAACCTACTTCATATAGGCTTATATAAAATGGACGAAGAATTATTTAAATTAAAACCCGACCATAAAAGCCGATGTCGCAAGTATGATATGAGTTTAATTTTTAGCGTATGCAATAAAACCACAGTAACATAACAATCTCTACGTCTAATAGTTTGGAAATGCTAGGGGGACCACCTTATGAGCAGACAGTCGGAGGGACCGACAGAGCGAAATTATAGGTTTCCTTGTAGTACTACGGAACCCTAAAAATGGTAAACCTATGGCAATGATGTATCTTTGGGACATATGATGTTATCATGATGATGACATATTATGATAAATGCGATGATTTCTCAAAGATTTCTTTTCCCTTTCCGATACACAAATATATATCGTTTGTAGACAAGTTACATTTTAGTCGTATAAGGGATCGTGCAAAATTTTTGTGTTAGAATTCTTTGTAAGCAAGTTGTCATACGGATTTTAGCGTGAATATATATAGCCTATAGTCTTCCTCGATAAATGGGCTGTCTAACACTGAAAGAATTTTTCAAATCGGACTAGTTATTCTTGAGATTAGCGCGTTCAATCAAAGAAACAAATTCTAAGGCTTTATATATTAGTATAGATTTCCGACCTCCTCCGTGTTTCGGAAGGCATGTAAAACAGTGGGGCCACGATTTAAGTCACTAAATGATATTAATCGTGAGGTTTCAGAGATAGTGGAGATTCCGAGGAGGATCGGCAATCGGTCGTCTTAACTCGCCCCGCTTCAAAAATCTACCTATAGACCCTGGTACTAGATTTCTTTAAAGTAGATAACCTCTTTATAGACATGGTGGGGGTTCCGGAGATGACGTCAGACAGCAGGCGGTCATCTTAAATCGCCCTCGAGCCATGTCAATGTACGAATAATTGAAATTTTATAACTAGCTTTATATAAGCATACATATATCTAGTACGCAAATCTAAATATCTGTGACCACCAGGTGGTCTCTAGTATTATTTAATTCATTAGTATATCACCTATACTAAAATATAAAGCTGAAAGGTTTATTTTTAGTTTTAACATTCGCGGATTAAAGCAAAGTAGTTTAGTTTCTCATGCATGTCTGTTTACTTGGCCGTAAAATTGTTCCCTTTAAAGGTCCTTAATAAAATTCCGTGACAGCATATGTATATCTCTTAAGGTTGGCTCACTATTTTGTGCTAACCAAATTTGTTCGAAAATAATACATTATTTGCGAAGGTGTTTTTATAAACATGATGTTAATTCTGAACCGAAAATCTCTTTTTTCAATTCCTAAGTAATAAGAGTTGCCCAATATAAGTCGCGGGGTATAGCTAGTTGTGGTATAATCTATACTTCCAGAGACTTTCTTTGCGAGCCAAGAAATCGGCGCTTTAAACAATAGCTATACAGGATTCATAAAGGCAGGCAAAGCAACCTTTCGACCAGAAGGCCTGTAGATGCGCTGCCGGCCCTTAATGACGAGTTTAGGCCACCGGGAAGACTCACAAACCGAACGTATTTTTTATTAGCTTATTGGCTCCAACTCTTTGGCAAAGTCCTCCTTCCCGTATATTATTAGGTATTGTAAATATAGATATCTCCCACGTAAATTGTTGTAATCCCAAATTCCCAACTTCACAGTAGAGAATTAAAAACGTACATTGAAATCAAAACCTTATTATATTACACATTTGTGCATACAATTATATATTCAATAATTACGGTTACTTTATTGTATACAATAATATATTAAAAAGTGCCTGTTATATTACAATTTACTTATTTGTAATGCTCTACTGTAAGGCTGGGAATTTGGAGTTACAACAAATTACGTGGGAGGTATCGTTATATATATGTATATATTCATGCAGCCATGTTACGCTAGTAATTGCAGTTACGCATGAGGAATACCTAAATGGAAGCAGTCATGATTCAATTGAATTCACTTTTGTTATATTTTTTGTTATCTTTTCCTTATATTGCTCATTGTTCGCTGCATATCTGTATGTACCTTTAATTAATATTTTATATTGACATTCTTCTTCTTCTTTTCGTTTCAATGGCAAAACTACATTTTGGGTGCAAGGGCCTATATTTTCAAAACTCAAAAAAGTAGCGACATCAAATTACACGACCTGAGGCGCCTGTCAAGTCCTCTCGCGTGAAGGCGTGGGGACACGCAGGACATGATGTGAGGGGAGACATTTTTTGGACTTTCATTGACATTCTAAATACTGATCTGACCTCTTCTTACCGACTGGACGATAAATACAGTTTTGTTAACGCGGCCTCATTGACCGCTCCATCAGAAGCAATCCTTAACTCTTTCTGCGTTCAGATATAGGAGCATGCAGGGAACGATGACCGCAAAGGCAGTCCAAGTTAATTTTGTCGGTGAATCTCCACATGGGTATATTCTTCTTATTTCGGCCGACCTGGGTATGGAGTCTATTTAAGAATCTCCAGGTAGGTTAGGGATTTTTTATATATAACAAGGGGGCAAACGATCATGCGGTGAGGTCGCTAGTGTGACTACCAACGTCTAAGGACAACACCCGAGCGTTGTTCTCTCCATAGCTCCTTGCGCTATCTTAAATCTGCGCATAAAGCCAAGAGTGAAGGACCACGCCTCGGAACCACCGGCAACACTCAAATAGTTCTGTCTTCAAGTCCTATTTTAACAATCAATAAATTAACTGCGTTTGACAATTAGTTCGGCGGTTAAAGGATGGTTCCTATGGGAACTTTAATAACGAATTAATACTTATTATAAAACGGTTTTTAAACTGACGCGTATGTTATATCCGGATTGCCTGTCTAGTTTCCAATCCATCCTGGATCCTTCCTCATGAGCTCGCTACGAAGCGGTGTCTCGGTACCGCTCATGAGGAAGGACCCCGGATAAGTTGGAAACTAGTCAGGCAATCACGATATAACATACGTGTGAGTTTAGAAGCCGTTTCATAACAAGTATGAATACCGTTGACGATAGTCTAATTTCTAAAAAAACGAATGAATACTTTTATAAAGTATATACTTGTACTTACAACAGACGTACCAAAAATTAAATTGGGCAGGGAAATAATTTATAGTCCGCAGACGTTCGCTAAGAACGGATTTTTGGATATAGCCAGATTAACTCTAAGGGCCAGTTCAGGCGGACGAAGAGGCGCTAAACAGCTAGCGCTGCTATATGTATATGCCTACGGAATTCTAGAAAAGTCAGGGTTTCTCATTCAGTCGGAGAACCCTAAAAACTAATGAAGGCTGTTAAGGTAATCGATACTGTAATTGATGCCATATGTTGAGGTTATCAACCGGCAACAATAACAGGTATAGATAAGTGTGAACTCAGTCATGCGTTAAAGGTTTTTATAAAAAGGTATAAGAGTTCGGGTCCATGAGAATATTATTTCAAACTCAAATTAACTTCGAGTTACGTAAACAATAAGGCTCCTACCTCACTGAGACGCCATGGCGACGTCGCCAGCTACGTAGCAATGTATATCTGCGTGATATGATAAATGAGTAGCCAACAGTAATCGTGGCTACCCTTCTAATTTGGCGACGTCGCCAAACCGTCGCCAAGTCAGTTACCTGTCCTAAATTTTACTATTAATTGTTTGGATACTGACCCTGCGACATCGTTGCCTACGTAGCCATGGATATCTGGGGTTGCCAAATGAGTAGCCAGCAGTAATCGTGGCTACGCTTCTTATTTGGCGACGTTGCCAAACCGTCGCCAAGTCAGTTACCTGTCCTAAATTTTAATATGCATTGTTTGGATACGTAACCGACAACGTCGCCATGGCGTCTCAGTGAGGTAGGGCTCTTCGTATCTATAATTTCAAACCATAACAATATAACCTAATTTAAAAGTTTGTTGGAATTCGTGATTTAACCATAAGTCTAAATTTCTAATAAAAGCGAAATATCACCTAACATGATATTTCGGAAACCGCGGGACGTACAAAGATGAAATTTGCAAGGGGATAGTCTATAGTTAGAAATCATCTGCTATAATAGATTTTTCGATAGGGCCAGATTAAAGAGGTCCAAAGGCAAGTTTAATACACGAACGAACTTGCAGGAAACAGCCAGTCATATTGTATATTTTACAAATATAACAATGTTTTATAATAAACTAGGCGTGCCCACGACTTCGTCCGCGTAAAATTAGGTAAAAAAAATAGATTCAATTTAAGCGTGATAATATATGGCCTTCTACTATAAATGGGCTATCTAATATTCAAAGAATTTTTCTAATCGGACCAGTAGTTCCTGAGATTAGGGCGTTCAAGTAAACAAACAAACAAACTCTTCGGATTTATATATTAGTATATATGTAAAATATTTTATCTTCTGTCTTTCTTACTTGTGCTATTTACTTACTTCCTTTAGAATTTTTACTGTCATACTAAATTAGGTTATTTTTCAAAAAGGCAGCAATTTGACTTATCACAGACACCCTTTAATTTTATTTATATGTAGTTACTGTTGCGGACAGATGATACAAGAAGAGTGGCATAGGGACGTCTTTGACCGCGGACGTCGACGGCACAAATAAGTGGGGCTGGCACTAGTGTACATAGTGAGCGAGATAGCTAACTTCTGCTGGAGTGAGATGAAGATAGTGCTATCCTTAGCGGACGTTTAAATACTATGAACTACGTCCCTGCCAAATGTCATCCCCGTACGTGCCGCGATTTTCAAGATTTCCTAATAGAACTTTCAGTCATATACATATAGCTTTTGAATGAATAGAGACAAGAAATAACTATACCCTATTCAATATCTCTTGAGACGAAACTTAAACAAACAATTAAAAAGTTTATTTTATGTGTCATCGTCGTAAATATAGTCAAAAATTTAATGTGGGGAAAAAATAATGGAATTCACAAATATTATAATAATTCCAATAAATAAAAATGCAGTTTTTTAATATATTAATTGGAATTTTAATATCACTTTTAAAGTAGTTCACTATTAATTTTTACAGACTTTTAATAGCTTTACTTTTATTTCTCATTTATTTATCTTTGTAAGGATATTGAGGAGGTCGTGGTAATAAATAGAAGTATAAAGGTCGATTGCTAGGTTAAGTAATTCTTACTGTGACCTGAAGAAAGATGGATGTCCCATTCTAACACTGGTTATTGAAAAGTGCGAACTCCTTCGTGTTATGGAACGCACGTAAAGCCGTGGATTCCGTTTAATGTCACTAGGTGATATTAAGGTTAAGATGGTACAGATTGTGGCGGTTCCGGAGATGACGTCAGATGGCAGTTGGCCCTTGGAGCAAATATGGAAGCAAATTTGAGCGAATCATTAAATAGATGAATTGTTAGTACTTCATTTGAAATTAGTCTCGTTAATAAGGCGCGCTTACACGAAAAATCCTCAAAATTAAATTTTGTTAATTAGTTTCAGTCTCTGTAGAGTCAAGGGAGATTTGCTAAAAACTTTTTGCACATTGTTACTCTTAATTTTTTTTTTTTTTTTATGTTACATGGACATCTGCACGACCAGAAGGCCAGTAGATGCGCTGCCGGCCCTTAATGACGGGTTTAGGCCACCGGGAAGTCTCACAAACCGAACGAAACGCGACAACAATATCTAGACTTAATACATAAAGCATGTTTACTTGAACGCGCTAATCTCAGGAACTACTGATCCGATTTGAAAAATTCTTTCAGTGTTAGATAGCCCATTTATCAAGGAAAACTATAGGCTATATATCATCTCGCTAAAATTTCACACCTAATTTCACGCGGACGAAGTCGTGGGTTACTAGTTTTTTAATAAATTCCGATCTGCTCACTTGCTGATGACTAGTATTTTAAAAGCTAGGAAAAAAATCAAGGGGAAGATTCAGTTGCCGCCGCGGCACCGCTTCGTAGCGAGCTCATAAGAAAGAACCCCGGACGGGTTCAAAACTTATATTAATAACCTTATTAGCATACTGCTTTCAAGTACACCAACTAACGTGACTCGATACTTTTAGTTTGAGATGACGTCACAAGGACAACGACCCCTCAGCTCATAAAACTTACGATCGCTCGGATTCGCAGCCAAAATAAATAGTAGCTACAATATAAGCCATGATACACGGGAAATGATACCTCATTACCTATGACTCAGGGTACATTTTCGAATGAGAGCAAGTAAAGATATGGATTTTGCTAAAACCCATCCTTTTCCTGTTATTACAAGTTACGAACGACTTTCATAAGTACCGCGCGAGTGTAAAAGTTTTATTCGGCGGCGACATCGCCAAACACGCTAACCTCGTCAACGATGCGTTTCAGTAAGACTCGTATTAATATTTCTATAATTTTCAAATACCAAGTGGAATGTTTATAATGTTACGTGATTTATTTTACCGAATCGTGTTCTAATCAACATCAAGTCGTCTTGGGTTTCGTATCATTTTCTCGGATAAAAGTGTCCTGATGTGCACAAAATACTAAAATTTATCATCATTTCATCCTTAGGATGTCCAGTACTTCAGTCCTTAATTTTTTTTCAACAAATGGCGATATAACAGCGCTTTCCTGCAATCTAGATAAAATTTTCAATCAACCTATCCTATTCTTGAGCGCGCAATGTATCGTGAACATTGGGGAGCAATCGTCAACAAAATGTTGACGCGCAAAACAAGTTGACACCTGTTAAATACTTTTAAGTTTTATTTACATGGCAGTTTAATGTAAAAATATTGAAGAAATTTGTTTCTGATATTAAAATCGCACTGGGACAGATAGTAATAATGACGATACGATATTCAGTTTCAAGTAATGGAAAAATATTGTACATTTAAAAAAAAAGCCGGCGAAAAATTTCACCGCTGTTGAGTCTAGAATCATGTACTGAACCCATTAGATGCTTATCCGGTACGATATCTTTACACTTGCAGATGCGTTGCCGGCCGGTATTTTGAAGTCGTATCCATTCGGAAAATACCGAAGCTGGCAACTAATTCCACAGAGGAAATTTGCGAGGTAAAAAGTTTCTAGAGAATCGCACGGTTGTGGATTTTAGGATATCGAGGTGATGAGGGTGGAATTTCAAATTTGGTAGTACAGTTGTCCTTGGGCGTCCGTAGTCACTCAAGTAAGCCACATGCCCCTTTGCCCTTCGTTATATATAAAAAAAAATATAATAAAGATAATGTATATTTTAATGGGCTATCTAACACTGAAATAATTTTTCAAATCTGACTAGTAGTTCCTGATTTGAAATCCAACCGTGGTACCTTTTACAATATTTGACGACTCAAAAGAGCTTGTAAACATATACTTGAATACAATTTGATTTGTTTTTCTATACACACGTAATAATTGTTTAGGAGTTTATTACGGTTTTGGTAATCACTTACAATCGGGAAAATAATGTTAGACGATCAAATGCAAGGAAATCCGCGAGATGAAGCTGTCGAATAATATTTTTCAAGACGGTTAAAAACAAATGCCAGGAAAGTAAGAGGTTTTATTGTCGGCGGGCGCGATGCCGGCAGACATTTAAATATTTAATAACAGAAATATGCACCTCCCGGTTAATATATATTTTAATTCGAATAAGAAATTAAAAACACACTTGACGTGTTAATAATATGTTGTGTGGTATAGTGATTAACGCGTTTAATTTGAGTATAACGTGTGAAGTAACCTAATAGAATGATTGTTCGGAACCGGTTCTAAAAACCGGCAATAATTGAAAATAACACTGCACGCACGTCTCTTTGCACAAACGTAATTCGGAACATTTTTTTTAAAGACATAAAATAGATAAAAAAATATTGCACTTTATCACTAAAGAAAGCCAATGCTTTGCCATCCCTTTTATTCATCACTGACGTAGGAGGGATGTTGTCACGTCAAAACGTCAAAAAAGTGAACCATTATAGAACGGGAACGGGAACGGGATCGGGAACAGGAACAGGGCTGATATAGGATAATAGAAGTAAATAGTAAGTAGCCCAACGTTCGGGCAGAACATCGTCTGCCGGGTCCGCTAGTTGGATTATAAATATTTTTACCGTCGTTATGTTTAACGCTTTGACACAATTTTATAGTATTGTAGGTATTTACACAGTCACCTAGAGCCGCGGATATTTTATATAATATACCTATGAAAATAATGATTTCCAAAAAAAGGTTTTATTCATTCATTATATTACATGTTAGATTGGGTTTTAGCATACTATTTAAAAGATTAGATCTCAATAAACTCACAATATATTTTCATTTATTAATTTATGAACTGGATTAAAAAAGTCGAGATTTTTAGTGATCGATTTCAATTGCAGCGTAATCTATATTTTAACATTTTTTTGCAGTTATAATATCCACGCGTCTAAAATGCAATAACATAGTGGAAGCCGTATAGATGATATGATTCCGAATAATACCGAAAAAAATAGCAAAATATTGAATCTGGTCACACTGGTACGTTACCATGACGTTATGCGCGCTGGCTGGTGTTTCAATCATAATGGCTGATTGCAGTATTTTAATCTTTTACTGAAAATCTTATTAATCTCAAATTCTTAAATAGAACTCGATCAGTGTTTTAAATTCTTTTAATATATAATTTTCCCTAAAAACGTTACGTCTATTATAGAGTAGATGAAGGTATTACAATAGTTAATCCTTCGTTACATAAGTCAAAAGTTTTTAAAACTATCGATGGCTTTTTGGCCAGCTCCATGCCCATATCCCCACAGTGCATCAGCCATTTTGTTGAACGTATCCATGAAGGTATGCAATATTAAACTTTAATTATTAGAAATAGGCATCAAAATTGTGTAACAACTATAGCTTATACTACACTTTGAATTGGAACGTTATAAGGTAAACATCAATAACGTTTGACGTATTTTAAAACGTATTATAAAGCACATAAAGATGGAAATTGTTTAAATTGTAAAACTGTGACGTATTAGAATGGCGTGATGCGCTCCTGGAGGGAGTCACGTATCAACAACAGTCGTTTTTTTTTTATTGTCTTTGTAACTGGACAAAATTGTAGATATCTTAAATTATAAATTCTAAAGCAGATGTACAAATAATAATATGAATAAAAAAATAACATTATGTTAAACTAGCTGAATACCGCGACTGCACCCACGTGAACTCCGTTGCTTTTGTTAAATTATAATAAAAATAACAGTTTTTTATATTCAGATACACACATACACACAAGTTTTTATTGTTTTGCGTGCAACCGCAATTATTTTTATAAAACTGAAGCAGCCTCTGCTAATCTTTGTAACATCAGCTATCTGCCAGTAAAAGTAACTTCGAAATCGGAAAAGCCATTTCGGAGGTTATCTATCCGGAACAAACAGACAGACAGATTGACATAAATGCTGAAACTTGCGTTTTTGCTATAGGTGTTGTAAAAAAATTCCACGTCACAAATAGACACTCCAAATTTATTTATATCTAAAATTATTCATTCAAAATATTATCATCACATCGATGTCCTCAAGTCCAGAACCGTACGATTCTCTAGGAATTTCTTACCTGCTGAAAATCAATTTATATTGAGGTTTCCTTTTTAAACACATTACAAGGCTATTTTTCTTATTAATTACTAGCTATGCCCGCGACTTCATCCGCGAAAAGTTAGATAAAAATATAGATTCATGATGATGAATAGCCTTCCTCGATAGATGGGCTATCTAACACTGAAATAATTTTTCAAATCGGACCAACAGTTCCTGAGATTAGCGCGTTCAAGCAAACAAACAAAATCTTCTGTTTTATACATTAGTATAGATTTATTTTTAATCATTATCTATATTCTATGTTTTTAATATAATAAGAGAGCATATAGGTCGTCGTATAGTCTTCTGGTATGATAGTGTTCCATGGGCGTCTGTAATCAATTATGATAATCAATAATCTTCGTACGGGACCTACTGAAAATCAGTTAATTTACTAAGTAGGTTTCCTTTTAGACTTATTGCACTGCTTAATATTTTGTATATTTTATGTTAGTTCTAAGCCTATAATTTAAATTAAAAAGTTAGTCTTCTCTATTATACATATGTATATTGTTAGATTGCAGTGCATTGATTATAATAAAGTTTTTCTTATTCTTAATTGTTCCACCCCCTCGCCCTTGAAATGACGTTACACATTTTTAAATTCAATGCACGTATTATAAATAATTAAAAACAATAGTTTTAATTTTGCTTTTACTATTTCTTTTTAAAATTTTCCATTTCGACATGTGACGTCACAAAGCTTTTGACCCCTTGCCTGTTGTGACACAATGTCATATTCTGGTGGCACCCTACCACCCCCTTTTAATGTGTGACGTTTAATTATGAGCCTAATTGCTCTTAAGAGATGTATAGTTTCGTCGCCATTGCCTCTATTTACTTAATGTGAAAGTTTAATCTCTTTCAGAAATTCCTTAAGTTACACTACAGGAGGCGTACCTATTAAGTGTCGTAACATTCCAGGAAAAGTTGGCGACGGGCGTCTATCAACGGTTATCTCTCAGTTTCAAGCTACGCAGGAATATCGGCTATTTCGTGTTTCAAACTTACCTCCCGAGCATCTTGATAGTAATGCTCTCTTGGGTGTCTTTTTGGATAAACCACGAGGCAACTTCGGCGAGAGTCGCTTTGGGTAATTATTTTATTTTCCTATTTTTCTATATCTCTTCTTCCTAGCGTTAAAAAAAAATATCTTGGTGCATTACAGGATACTGAGTTACAATTTTCAATAGTTATCTCATTAGTTTCAAAGTTTAAGGAAGTCGTGGCTTAATCAGTGGTCGGCATTTGAGTCGATCGTTAGGTTAATTCGCTCATGCTGCGACCGGGTAATAGATGAGTGAGCCCTTCTAACACTAGTTTATATTTGACATCCGACCTCCTCCGTGTTTTGGAAGGCACGAAAAATTGGGCCCCGATTAATGTCTGTCAGTGACATTATTCGTGAGTTACAGAGATCGTGGGGGTTCCGAGAATGACTTCAGATGGCAATCGGTTATTTTAACTCGCCCCACAGCCAAATCCTCTGCAATCTAAGTGCTCTCTGGTACTACTACACCGGGATAACGCTAGTATTTTAAAAATATGCCTAGTCAAGAGGTTGTTACCACGAAAGTTGTGGTTCATCCACTCGTATTGTTGAGTGTCGTTGATCATTTCAATCGTATGGGAAAAATAGGCAATCAAAAGCGTGTTGTTGGAGTTCTACTTGGTTGCTGGAGGGCGAAAGGAGTTCTTGATGTTTCTAACAGTTTTGCAGGTTAGTGTTTAGGTCGTAATAATAGTAAATACACGTATTGTAATAATAGTAAATACACGTATTATAATTTTATTGCGATAAAAAAATATTCCTCTATTTCAAACTTTATTTAGCTCTTAAGTCGTTGACCTTATAATATAAATTTACCGTCTACTGTTGAACCTGTTTAACAAATACCTTTATCGCATATCAGATACGGAATCCTTCCAAATAAGCGTGTCTTGACACGCTCTTGGCGATTTTATTATTATCCTATAACACTCGTATAACGTAACAAATACATAACCACATTATGTCGCACAATTTCTACTAAACGATCTGTATGTATTTGCACTCCAATACACTATATTTTTATAATGTGACGTTTTAGGTAACTAGATTTAGAGGCGACAATGAATATACCCAAAATATTTTGCAGGTATCGTTCCAGCAAACGTTCGAGCAGAAACGCAGCGCGCATCAAAAACACAAAATTTTAGTACATCACAACAAAACTTTGCGCCTGTGTAAGGTTATTATTACCTCTTCATAAGAATTAGATTGGCATTTAAAAGTAAATATCCAAAAATATGTTTTAGAATGCACTTTGGATGGATTTGATTGTCTATATAATAAATTAATTTAAAAAGCCTTTACCGAGCAGTAAGACATTTCCAGCAAATATTAAATATATATATATATATATATAAATAAACTTATTAAGTTAAGTTACACAATGAAATAGAATGAAAATACATCGTCACGCATTAAGTACGACTAAAAAACTGGCTCATGTTAGCCCTAGCTAATTAATAAAGACAGTTCTAATCATATTGTAAGGCAATTCAAAAGTTCAACAAGCAGCATATTCCACGTCCATTTCGTGCCGAGTTTCACTAACGATTGTCAGTATCCCGTGAATGTGGAGGGCATGACCTGTGCCGTGAATTCACGGCAAAAATGTGGAGCCGCCATTGAACTTTTGTCAATGGCCAAGATAACATCTGTCATGTCAACTAGCTTAGAATTAAATTTGAACTTTAAAAGATAAGCAATGTCCCAACCACTTTGTCAACTAAGATGAACACATTAAAATTAAATCTCCCAAATTTAGATATAAAGTGCATTACATGAAATGCAATTAAACTTTATAAAAGGCCATATGGTGATTAAGATGGAAATTTTCTATTTCGTAACCTTGATATGAACGCATTTGCTTGCATTTAGTATTATTTTATTAGTGTCGCACCACAGCACAATGGAATTTAAATCGTCTTGTAATAACCGCACGTCTCTATCATCCCTTATCTTTTTGTAAAGTTTTAGATCATCAGCTTAAAGTAAATATTTACTATGGTTTATGTATTCCGATATGTCGTTAATGAATAGTGTAAAAAGCAGTGGACCTAGATGAGAACCTTGTGGTACGCCAAATTGTGCTAGAAATGTTTTAGCGAAGAAGAAACGAAAATCTTAGACATCTCTAAAAAGTTTAGAAGATAATTAAAAATTTTAATGAAAAAAACGTCAGAACTGGAACAAATTCGGAGCCATCAAAATCGGTTCCCCAATCGAAAATTCTTAGAAAACAAGATAAAAAGTGAGCGGTCTTGAGACCACACAACTGAAGTAAAACTTTTTTAGCTTCTTCTATATGTATGTAGCTAAATATATATATATATATATCTCGCAGGCGGATAACTTAATTAGCCGTTGAATTAACAGCCTCTACAAAACGACGTCGTTCAACTAGCTTCCTAAACGATGTTCAGCCACTTCCTCCTGCAAGGAGCAGCTCTGTTAATACGTTACGTTAAAACTGGTTTTCTTCGTACTAGTGGTCGCCGGGTGGTCGAAAATCAGCCACAAATTTTTTGGCATACCCTATGCTTATTTAAAGCTATATACAAAATTTTTATTCTTAGTAAATCGACATTTGACAATTAACAAAGTACATTGTTATTTTGTTGCGGTTTTTACGATTACTACGGTTTGACAAGATCCTGTAATAAAATGTATACGTGTGTGTGTGTGTGTAAATCGTTTGGCATTGGTGTGCGTGAGATTTCATTCACAGCCGAGTTTACCTGTTATTGGCTGTAAAACATGCACTTGCAATAAAATTAACATGTAAACATTTAGAAAAGTGTAGTAAAAATATATATACATTTAACATTGCGGCAAAATTTAGTATCAGTCCACTTTGATATAGGATGTAACCGTGGAGCAAGTTAAGATGACCAACTGCCGTATGACGTCATCCCCGGAACCCTAAGAATCTCTACAATCTCACGACTAACATCACACAGTGACATTAATTCTTCAGTTAAGTTCCTAATTCAGAGCCTCATAGCTCAACGGTATAAGGTATGGACTGAAATCCGCAAGGTACCCGGTTCGAACCCCACCGCCGTTGGGGTATTGTCGTTTCGTTGAACCAAATACAAGTGGGTAGTTGAAACAGTTCCTTTTCACATTTGTAAATAGAATAAACATTACTCAACAAAAAATAACAACACAAATTAAAAAAAGAAATACAGTCAGGTGGTCATATCACTAACAAAGTCCTGATGACACTTACTCTATGACTCTAGATTAGACTAAGGTTATTAATTGTAAAGTGACCTTTGTAGAATCCTATATTTGCGAATTTATGGAAAATAATTTAATTTGTCCTACTTAACATGTTTTTAATGATACAAGTAGAGTGTATACAGTCTAAAAATGCACGCCTCTTCAAAGTATTCATCTTTGCGGGGTTTTGGATGGCCAAACGCATATTATACGAATACAAAGTATTATCAAAGCACTACGCTAAAGACCCTGCACAAGCAAGTGCTTGTGAATTGTGTTAATTTTTAATATCTTTATTGTATGACTAATTGTTACCCGCGATTTCGTCCGCGTAAAATTAGATGACAAGTTAAAACTTGTCATCGTGATAATATATAGCCTTCGTCGATACATGGGCTATATAACACTGGAAGATTTTTTCAATTCAGACCAGTATTTCCTGAGATTTGGGCGTTCAAGTAGACAAACAAATAAACTCTTCAGCTTTATATATTAGTCTAGTTGTTAAGTTTCTAGTAATGGAGATGTCACTCCCTTTAGCTTATGTTTTATTTTAAACGATTAAACGAAACTAGAGCGGGATAGTTCAATTAATTTAACTAGATATGTGACACAAATCAGGTTTTGAGTTTAAAATCTCATAATATTTTTTTCCAACTAGGCAGTAATGTTACCATTAATCACTACATAATCGAGAAGAAGGGACACTTTTTCAGATTAGAACCAAACAATGCTGTAATGTTGTATTAAATGTAGTTACTGCACTGTTTTTTAAGTTTCGTATAAAATGTATGCATTTGATCAAAAAAATACTGGCTGAAGATAAAAATCGACTGAATAAATTCGAAAAAAAAAAAAAATGGCGCGCATTCTGAAGCCATAGCGAAACTTTAATAACACATATTTAGCAAGACAAGTTTTAAAATGGAAGACAGAGAAAGAAAAGTAGTTTACACACTTTGCTTAGGCAAGTAATTAACGACTCGCTCACTGACTCCCTTTGCGCTGTGTGCAATTATCTTCTATTAAACACTTATTTATTGATTCCGTATCTTTTAATTTAAGTGTTAATATACAAATTACTAAAATCGTTCTATTTAACCATTTCGATCGCAATACCATATAATTCTGTGCATAGTTGGTAAAAACGCTTATATTCGCTCGCGCGACATCTCATTGTAGGACTCTAGTAGTGCTGTAATACCGTGTAATACGTGGTGCAATGAACTCCTCGGTCGAAGCCCTCGCCTGGAGTCGCGAACTGTTACATCATGGCAGCAGCTTTATCGTCGAAACATCTATCCGTTATATTTGATGCCATCCACATGCCACAGCCATGTTTCATGCGGATAAAAAAATTGTGTAAAAGTTGAATATAATGATCTGATATAAGATGTTAACTAGATTGTTGACATCAATAGAAAACATAAGTATTCATATACTAGCTAAGGGTTGCGGTTTTGTTAGCGTTTTCTAAACGTACACCCTCTTAGCTCTCTTTCTCTCTTTCATTTCGAACTACAAGTCAGTAAATGAAACGTCACGCTTCTTACTTGAAAAGTGATTCCGTCAGGGCAGTAATTGTGTACGTTAAAGTATAGAAATACTTGCCTCGAATGAATCATGAGAATGTTGTCCTGGATTAGCCTGCTACTGTACGTAGAGCTCAAACTGCGACTGAGCTAGGGTCGCTAGCTAAAGCGAGCAGATGGTATCGGTCAATCTCGGTTCCATCTCGTGCCACCCGCGGAGGTCGGTGACCCTGCCGAGGCTTGTACGGACTTGTCCCCCCCCCTCTTCCTCTAATCCTAGTTCTGATTTAACTAGCTCTACCCCCATGCCATGCCCTGGCTAGACTACTATAACTATAAAGCCTCAATAGATTCAAAGTAGACCCTCAATATCTCATCGGTTCACAGCGCTGTCGTCGCACACACACTAACGAGAGCTAAGAAAATTCACTCCTGGAGATATTGAGCATAAAATTCCGTAGATTTCGTGTATTACACAACACCGTCTTTGCATGATACTAAGGAATATTAATTTTTCTACGGCTGAATAACGTACATAGTTAAGCATTCATTTTTTACATTTACTCGCTTTTCAAAAAATGCTGTAAAATGTTACGATGAAAACAAATTGAATCTCCGTCACGTGAGGTAACAATTCCTCAAACTTTTAGGCACATATTTGACGTAAATGTGGCGGGTGGCTTTTACGCAAAAATCCTATGTTGTTGCACAAACGAATTTTTTACGGGTTCATGTACTTTTGCGCGTATCTTGGAATACCTCGAGAGCGTTTGAATCGTTAGTCATTTCAGTTTTGCTATTTTAATAGTTCCTTTACTCAAAGCCACTTACAGATTAACATCCCTGAAGACTATCTGATAAAAATGAACAAGTAGTTTGACCTAACACATGCGCTCACCAAAACCGGTTATAAAACGAGTTTATACGCGGTACAGGTATACCTGTACAACCTACTAAAAAACCTTGGCTTGTCAAGAACTATCATAAGTTGATTATTAGAAAGGACATCTAAACCCGCACTAGTAGGATCATACCAGATTTGGCTAGGCAGAGGAGGGAACAGTGGCAATGACGGTAAGTGTTAGTGATCACTACAAAGAGCGCGCTCTTAAACCTACATCTGTGTCACAAGTCCTGGGCACTGCTATGCTTCCTTTTTCTACAACGCGATGATCCCGGTACCTGCACGGTGAAACAATGAATTGCTATGAAATTTGTCTCTTTGTGTGAATTCTCACCAGAACCGAATGCTTACTCATGTAGTACTACTTTAATAATTCAAAGAAAGAATTTCTATACAATATTAAAACTTCTTGTATTTTGATTACATTCATCACATATTGACAGATAAAGATTTTGACAGCCTGATTGCCTGCTTTTGAAAGTGACATTGCTAAATCAAATTTTGCTGTGAGTCAGTCAGTTTACATATATTTAATTTTTATTATTAGAAGAATAATCGTGTAATCAAGGAGCAACTATATACTGTTACAAATATATTTTGGAAATCGGCATATTTACTCTACGAGCAAGGATATAAGTATAATAATTCATTTACCATGTTAACTAAAGATTCAAGCAGTAGATACACCTCGCAGGTTTACAGCCTGCCAACGAGTGCGAGCACGTTATCGTGAAATTTTAATACTTTAATCCGAGTAAAAGTTTTATCAGATACATCTTTATTTTTTTAAGAAATCTTTGTATAAAAATATCACTTTTCATACACAAATATTTTTTTCCAAAAGTCGCTTCTGATGTAGAGTCCTCATAGTAAAAAGTAAAGGCGTTTTTAATTTTAGAAAGTTAGTCGTTCACTGATAATGACAGAATATCAAAATGGTATCTGAACATTTTTTATACATACAGACTCGTACATGCTGTTATGTGCCTTTTCATTTATTTCACATAACGTCAGATTCATGTAAAACATGTAAAGTAAATCAAACAAGGATTTGATGCTTCGTCATCATTATCGTCGTCGTGATCAGTCCTCAATCGCTCGTTGCTGAGCATAACCTTCTTTTTTGTTGCTTACTTTGTCACAAACTAGATCTTAATTCAAGTCAATGTTCACTTTGTTATAGATAGATCAGCACCATGTCCGAGCTGGAGCCCAAGAAGAGTAAAGTGTCCATGAGTCAAATGAAAAGTCACTCCGGCCTGAAGTGTGTTCTTGGGAGAACACCGTTCATAACAATTTTTACTCGTGTCAATCAGTACCAGCAGTTAATCAGCAATTTTGATAAAATCAGAATTTGTATTGATTTATGCTGATTAATATTTTATATCTGATACTAATACAGATCGCCTATTTGCTATATAAATCAAACAAAACTGTATTTAATCGTAGGTCATAGTACATTACAATTATTTAATTATATTACGACTAGTACAAGTAATAACGTAAGTTAATTGTTTATTGGGAATATTCCTGGCATAAAAACCGAGGATCTAACTAAATTTTAAATCATGATTTTCATAATCGATTATTCACTAGCTTCTTCCGAAGCTTCAAAGCAGCTTTTTGTGCTGGCCCGCTATAAAATAAAAAATCTACGTTTAAAAAAAAACAACAAGTAAAAACGTGCGATAGGAATGAAAATACTTTCACTGCCTTTTATTTACACCCTCTCTCTCTTTCTTTAATCTTTCTCCAATATATTCCACAAATAGCTTGTTAGATAAAAGGCTGGATGGAGTTGGATCAAAACAATAATGAGTAGCTTTTGACTTACTCCAAGCATTAGTCAAAAATATAAATCGATAAGGAAATTAATATGGTTTCGTTCAAAAATATATTTTTTAAGCGTCTCATCATTCCCATTCATTCGACGTCATTTCCAAGTGTATCCGGTTCTTCATTATTAATTTATACAGTGATATATTTCCTATTATAAAATCTATAAATATTATATTATATCTAATAATCGTATGCAATAATATATTTATCTATGTCCAATAATATCTAACATAAATAATATGGTAAGCGAATCTAAAGATTTGTGTCCGAATTTTAACTAGCGATCTTTAAATATACAGAGACCTACAAACCTTTACAACTGCCAACATATGCGCCCAAACAAATATTTTAATAGGATAAGCTATATGATTGAGCTGAGCGTGTATCCAGTCACTTATTGCATTGAAAAGTATTCTATGTCCTTTCTCAGACTCTAGACTATCTGTGTACCAAATTTCATTTTAATCGGTTCAGTACTTTTAGCGTGAAAGATAGACAGAGAGAGTTACTTTCGCATTTATAGTATTAAGTTATTAACTTTTTTTTTATGTTACAAGGGAGCAAACGAGCAGGCAGCAGGCACTGAAGTGCCTACCGGCGCCCATGACCATCTGCACGACTAGAAGGCCAGCAGATGAGCTGCCAACCCTTAATGACGAGTTTAGGCCACCGAGAAGTCTCACAAACCGAACGAAACGCGACAACAACACCATCACTAGACGTAATTAAAATTGTATGTTTATGGATTGAGAAATACTACTTTTACATCATTTAGAAGTGATATTTTTTGTTGGCAAAAAAGTGCATTTGGATCCTATAATATTGTCATGAATACATATGTGTAATAGTACATTTATCAAAGCTAAATCAATAATATTTTCAAACTCGTCTCGTCAAAAAATCATATTTTTCGCACATCTAAAACTCTTGGCTATAAGAGTAGAGTACATTTTTTATCTTTATCACGTACATATTTTAAAAATCTATACGTTTTACAAAACTATATCAAAACCGCCAAAACAGCAATGCATAGCTAATTGTGGTCGATTCCGACAGGAATTAACGAGTTCTCTTACAAAGGATAGAACCATCTAAAGCCAATAATTTTGTATGCTAAAATGCATCGAAAATTTTAAGTAGTTCCATATAGAGTGCAAAGTTTGTTGTAAAGGCAACTTATTGACGAAATATGAATACATGATCCGACTTAATGCGATAGTTAAGTTTCGCTACCTTAAATTGAACAAAACTTTAATCATGCTCTAAAATACTATACTATTTGTTTCAGTTTATCTAACACACGGCGCTATATTGGAGGAAACAGCTGATCATGATATAAAGCATAAAGATATGCGAAATATTATGGAACCATCTTTAACGAAATGTTAATAGGGCGGAGCCAGATATAGCTTCATTTGAATAATCATTTCAATGATCATGTAGTGTGATGAGGGCTTTCTGTAATTCTACAAATTTTTGTAGTACTTTGTGGACTTCAAGGACAAAAATGTACAAACACTTTGAGCTATTTTAGTCATAGACGGACCGATTACGTTTTAGGTTTAGAGAGAATTAACGATACAAGCAGCTTCGTTTCAACGTCCTCTATCTGCAAATCCAGAATTATTTCTATATCTCTATCCAACACTGAGATACAGCTATTTTTGTGTTTTTAACTAAAATAAGTCTGTAGTTCCTTTAAAAATTCATTAATAGGACGTTTTACAATAGACCCTTACTATATCAAATAATCCATTAGCAATAAAATCGTTGGTGCTTATCTGGCTCAGATGAGATGTTAAGAGCACTTTTATTTTTCAATATTACAAAATGTCAAGTGTCAACACTCAACCATAAAAGCTAGAACAATATATACTTAACCACATTGTCTTCAACAGACCTAGCGACTCTTGAGATTTGCTTCACTAAAAGATAAATGTCAAGCCGTTCTGAAAGTGATAAGTTTTTATTGTAGTTTTTTACCTTACGAATACACTGTGACTCATAAATGTGAAAAAAACCTACTAATATTTTTATAGACGAATTTTCTTTTGGTAGTGTACACAATACTGCCATTGCAATAACCTAATTATATAGCAGGTATAAAACAACGTCTGCAGTGTTCGCTGGTTTATATACACTTTTTTATAATGTAAATAAATGACTATTGGACAACGGGCATTTCAGCATGTCGTTTATAAAAACGACCAATGTAATTCAGAGGCAGATTTCGCAAGTTCGCTTTGTGAGATCGCTTGCGCAACGTGTAACGTTGGATTAACTTAATTAATGTTTATAATTATTGTTGTTCCATATATACCTTTCACTTTGAATAAAATTAATTAGTTTTTGAGTAAAAGAAAAGGAAGATACCTGTTTTGATCGATTAAGAAATAACAGAATTTGGATTAAGTAATTCGGAAAAACAAAAACGTCACGGAAATTCAACTCAAATCTATCCCTAATTCCTTTCTTTACTAAAGTTTTAACAGCAAATGAAATGTCCCTACTGACTCAAAAATAGTCCAAAGTAGCAGCAATCACTGAAAATCAGTAAATGTAGTTATCGTTCGAACATAAAACTGTTGTTCCCAAGAAGATAACTATCTATTGCAATAACACTTGATATAAGAAAAGAGAACATTCGTCCAAACATCAAACATCAGATAATGAGTTAGCGATACGTGTATAGAGTCAAGGGAAACGAGATTTTTGCAAAAAACATTGCTATTTCTGCGGAAACATTTCCGTATCGTTTCCGCGTGTATTGAACCGAATGTCAATTCACTACTTCCCTTTTAAACGATATTCATTTAATTATTATTTTATCCGTTCCTTTTTATAAATTGACAAGTCCGATTTCTGAGTCTTAATACTTAAACCATTTTTTAAATATCAAGGTTAAAACATTTAGTGCCTCCTTTTCACGTACATGTATAACTAATATATCAAATTCTCGTGTATCGGTGTTTGTTGCCAAACTCCTTTGAAACTGCTTGACGGATTCTTATGAAAATTTTAATGCATATTTGGTAGGTCTGCAAGTCGATCGTAAATTATTTTTCAAACTCGTAAGTGATAAAGGGCCCACGAGGACGAAGTCGGGGGTACAGCTAGTACATATACACTCGGGTGCAAGGAGGATCGCACATGAGAACATTCTTTTGTAAAACATTTTTTTTTTTTTTAATTTAAAAATACATGTATTTTAATATGGGATTAAAGGTCATTTCAGTACCTATCCGGTGAACGATCTTTAATCTCATATTTTAAAGAATGTATTTTTTTTTTAAATATAGAAAAAAAAATTACAACAACTGCTCTCATGTGCGATTTCATTGCATCCGAGTGTACATATATAAAAACGATAGATCACCTGTCACGCAATCTCATGCACAAGGATGGAATGTGGCAAGCAGCTAGTTTACTGTTAGTAGATATCCATAGGCTTTTTTGAGAGGACAAGATTAGGAAGTCTAAGAGCTATAGCAAGTTTAATTTTATGCGAAGTCGCGGGAAACAGCTGATGAGAATATATATCCGTTAAAAAAAGAATCTACCTTTAAATGTCTTAAAATAAATAAAATACGATATGGTAGAATAATTACTTTAAGAAACGCATATGTAAAACATATAGTTCCCGTCACGTAATATGGCCGCTGAGCGAAAGTATTATAACTAAGCTGTTATTTTTTTCTTCAATAAGATGCTTATTGTAGTATGATAAAATAATAGATGATGTAAGGATAATTATCAAATATATATACTAAATTACTAAAAAGCACATCACGCAAGTACATAGCGGCCATGTTACGCGACGGGAACTATATGCGAAGTTAATAATACCGATAGCAAAAAATTCGTTTTGATCAACGTAAAAATATGTATTTAATAAGAAACTTGTACTGCGGTTGCTTAATGGACAAATAGAAACGAACTGAAATCGGTTCAGGCGCAGAACTACAGTGGTAGACACGATCGGCTTGCCCACCAATCCAATAGATTTGTGACGTCATACTTTTACTGTCTATTGAGATCAATAGCCCTATAATGTTATACCCATTACCTTCCACCGGGACATAAACTACCCTGGCAAACCTGGAAATCCTTAAACAGACTACGTACTGAGGTCGGCCTAAGTAAAGAGAATATGACTAGGTGGAGAATCGCAGACAGCATCAACTCGGACTGTCACTGCGGTGTAAATCTATCAATACTGTAATCCCCGTCTAAACGGTACGTGTATAAGGCATTAATATTATTCTATTACGTATATAATAATATATGTTACATTATGCGCATTCGGGATCGTACAAACGCGTTGTACGAGAAACATCCTAAAAAGCGTTTTCCTACAATGCGGAATAAATCTACCGTGACATAGGGTGTACAGTATGACGCCTCACATCTTGTTTTCTTGATTTGAGTGCTTGATTTCCTTCAAAATAATATTTTAATATAGTTAAATAATATTATTTGTTGAAGTATTCCACGGGGGCTTGGCTTGCGTAACCCCGATTACCCGTTTCCAGACGTATTTTGAACCCTCGGTGAAATTTATAAATATTGGTTCTATAGTTCCGGAAACTAATAAAGGACTATAATCCATCCAACTTCGACATCAAGCAGATGAAGTGTAAAAATAACCCCGCTTCGAAAAAAAATTAGGAAACGATGTCTTAGCGGCTCTATATGAGGGTTCAAGGTACGTTTTTTGCCAAGCGATATGGGCCCTACTATAGATACGATTCCGAATCGAATGACACTCAAGCACATTTATAAGAGAAGGCAAAAAGAGTTCCACCTAAAAGGGACTTGTGAACTAGACTATTAGCAATAAGACCGCCTTTGTACTGTAATTGTTTACGTAAACCAGTTGTAATTTTGTTGATAAAACTAGTTGTTTTATGTGTGCAATAAAGTATTATTCAATTAATTCGACATACATTCATTCGTTCGATCCATCTGAGCTACCGTTCATAACCACATCTAAGTAATGTTTACGCTAACTAGGAGGGGAAAATTGAATGCTAACATTTTTTATAAGGTATACATTTAGGTTTGTACTAAGCTCAAATTAAAATTTTGTGTTACAAGCGGTCGCGACAATACCACAGCGGGGTTTGAACCAAGTTGAATCAATCCCTTCTACCGTTGAGCTAATGAGACTCAAAAGATAACGGGTTATAAATCTTCTTAAATCAGTGACATGTTTTTGTATTCCTGAACGTTTGTAAATATTTAAATATTCAATCCATATTATGCGCTTGATTGCTATTTAAAAACTTTTAAGATAACCTCGAAATGCGATCTTGGGTCCATAGGGTTAAACATGCTTAAATTTGATAAAGGTTATCAGTACAACAAAGTTCATAATGACGCAAAGAAATAATCTATTTCGTCATCATAGAGTGTTTAATATACTCTGTACAAAGCTCGTAGTTTAATGTAAAAATCCAATTTTTTTCCACATATGTTAATCTAAGTCAAAATCGTTTATTCATATAGACTTTTCTGTAAGCACTAACTAACTTCTAACTTTGTATCACTCTGTTTTTACACGCTTTGCCAGTCAAGATACTTGTGTGTAGAAATAAATGAAGAATGTCACGCGAGAACGGTATCCAACATTCATAATAAACTCGTACGTATACGGCACCGCCCAACTGTAACAAGTTAGATAAAGAGAAAATTCCAATTGCAATGCACGACAAATCGGTTTAGCCTAGGTGAAACTACTTTATCCTAAAATCGGGTTTAGTCTGTAACATATACATAAATATATCTCGTACCCGTTTGCTTTTTTTATTTGAATTTTTGCTGTTGATCAACGTTACAATAATGTTAAAGGAAAAATAAAATTTATTAAAAGTGGGCGGGCATTTCTAATAAGTAGTAAATTTTGTTTTTCAAGTCGAAATTCGTATTAAAATAGCATTTTGATGGATCGACAGCAGCAGTATTTGCTAACTCAAAGCTTCCATTAAGCGATTAAAGATTTAAATGCTCCAGAGGGAGCATGTTGTCTTAAGAATGATTGTTTATTTATTGAAAAATATATTAAACTGTACATACATATTACAAACATGATACCGTCATATTATAAAGTCTGTACATATTTCCATTGATTGGCGTCTTACTCATAAACTGTTATCTTCATTATTATCAGATACCTCGTACATTGGATTGAACGTACCTAGTCTAAAACGTAAATACGAACGATTAAACGAAAACTTATAAATATCAAATAACGATTGCTTTGGATTATTAGTAAAGTATTGTTTCCGACAGACAGTCTGACGGACAAAGAAGTGATCCTTTTTTTCTCTAGAGGTACGGAAGCCTAAAAATTGTTGAATTTGTCACTTCTGGGTTCACATTTCATACTTAATTATTTAATTGATCCTTCAAAAACAAGTGTATCAACAAGTCTGCACCAATTTTTTTTTTGGGTTAGGTTTGCCCACAGAAAAATAAGAACAAGGGTATATCACACGTATAACTTGAGGTATTTAGTATTGTAGAGATTGTGGAGGCCCGGGGATGACGCCAGACGACAGTCGGTCATTTTAACTCACCGTCTACCAGACCCTAGAACTAGGCAGTAGGAGAACTGTCAAGTTGTGGCATTAACTACATCAGCTCTTTAATTAAACAGCTAGCCAATGTGTTGATACAATTTTATAAAAATTGTTTTAGTTAGCTTAGTCTCATACATCGCTTAATGATACATTTTTTGACTAAGGCATCGAATGAAAAGTTTAATTGTCTCATGGTACAACTACAAGGATGTTACTATGATTGTCTCCTGTCCAAAAAGCTTGAGATTCCTTCCTTCTTTGAGATTAAAAAAAGGGAGACAGAGCAGGCCGGCGGCGGCCGTTCGGTGGCGTAAGCGACCAATAGATGGCGGTATATGAATGAATGAATGAAAACTTTATTCAGAAAAGTTACATAACTACAAAAAATTTACCCGAACTTATACTAAACTAAAATAAAACCGTAACAAATAAATATAAAATACATATGTGATTAGAGTAGTCTAATGTAACTATTCCAAAAAGGATGACAACTCAGCTTTTTTTATAAGGTCAAAGATGACCTCAGCTGATATAATTTAATATAAAAATAGGCCAACGTTCGTGCAGGTTAAAATTGTATAATTGCGGCCATCAAGTCCTCCCGCGTGCAGGTATTGGGACACGCAGGACATGATGTGAGGTGAGACATTTTCTGGACTTCACCACATAGACATTGCAGATTGGTTAAACTTTAATAACATTAAATAAAGGTGATCATAGTCTGCGATGCACTTACTCCTTTCCAGTTATGATAAAAAGTAAATCACGGTTATCTCGCATGTTTTACTGAACCCTATTATAATGAGAGGATTCAATTTTTTAAAGGGAAGCCTACTTTTCATGTGGATTGCCTTTTATCTGTAATTCAAAATGTATTCAAGTGACGATTATAACGAGGTTTGTGTCTAAATTACTATTAAAAATCTTTTATGAGTACCTACGGCTTTACAAAAAATTCACAGTCTCCAGTTCAAATAAAAAAAAACGTGAAACATTTTTACAATCGATTCTTTAAGGCATACTTTTGCTTACATAACTTCTATATAATCAACGAATTTCCTTTATTATTTCAGATCTTATCTCGTATATAGCTTATTTTGATCGTCATAACTCACCTCGAATAAGAAGAACCGTGAGTAAAAAGTAAGGAAACAGTGCAGTGAAATAAACGACTTTTCCAGTCCAGCGAACACCCTTCCATATACAAAAGTAGCAAAGCACCCAAACCAGCAAGGGTACAATGCTAAAAGCTTTTTTGTAAACGAAAAAGTGAAAATACCGGATGCAATAGCGGTTTTTCACTTAAAAACACGATAATTTTATCAAAATACGTTAATTTCTTTAGTACTTCATTCACCCGACTACATCGACGATTTTAACAAACGAAATGTAAATGATTAATTGATATTAAATGACTTTCCGGTAGTCTGTCCTTTAATGGATTTTATTTTTGGATGAATCTTATCCGACTCTTGGCTTATTTGTTTTTTTAATTTAATAAAACTACGAATAACCTCAATAAGTCTTATATTGTCACTTCCCCGTCTTTCATAATTAAACATTATAAAATAGTGTGATTATATATCGTCTAGTTCCACTACATGTATCTATTATAGGTGATACAGCAATTCAACTTTCGTTTGATTTTATAAATTCGGTTACAATAAATATTAATCGGAAGTTTTATCAGAGGTCGATGGTCCTAGAGAAAGCTGGTTAGTCGAAGTTGACCTTTAAAAATAGATTTAACATGAGAAACTGTAATGCTTTTATTTAATAAGTGTAATTTGCCTCTTTTGTAGGCACACTATTTGACTTAATTTACTAGACTCTATTAGCACCTGATTTATTACTGATAATATGAATGTGCTGATGAATAAAGATACAATTGCAAGATACAGATGTATCGCACGAAATAATTGAATTTGCTTTGATTTAGACTGTTCGAAATGCCGTTAAATGTTTTCTTTATGTTTATTTCGACACAAAAATTAATATAAATTGTATAAATAAAAAATATTGTTGCTAAGCGCAATTTTCGATATCGGTTCGTCTAATTCGGCTATTTTTTTTTTATTAATTGAATAATAAAGATTGACTTTGGACAGAACGAAGTCTGCCCGGGCCGATTATGAGTGTATTTTTTGTGTATGTTTTAAAAGGGTTGCCAGACTAATAGATTTTCCAATGCTGATATTTAGGATGGTATTTCGCAGCATTGGTTCGATGGTACATGTTCAAGAGCTTCGTACTCCAGGTCGTGCAAGAAGCTTACGACCAGAGCGAAGCTTAAGCCCACTCGCAGAATTGGCTAAAGACTATTAGGTGTTCTTTCTGGAAGCCGTGCCTTCTGGTCTCTGGAAAACTTTTGTATGTTCTCTTTACCACCACTGTGCAACCAATTCAAACGAAGGCTGGTATCCTGTGCACTCTTTTGGCGTCTTATTCAAGTCGTGACGATCAGGGAAATGCATGGTCTACTATCGAACGGTGACGCCCCTATGCGTGACGAGCGCTTCACTCAAATCCAAACACTTTTGGTCGTAGATGCGTTGCCAGCCTTTATTGAGAGGTTTAGGCCACCGGGTACTCTCAAAAATCGAACGAAACGTGACGTGACGTTACTTGACGTGACAGCATTACCGCCACTTCACACCAATCTTATGATAGAGAGGTACTGGTAACCGAACACGCCGGCCCAATTCGGGTACAAGCATGGCCCTATCTCTAAATCGTCTGTGGGTTTTGTTACAGCGAACATGAAGAAGCGAAGTTTGGCCGGTAACTGCGGGATAGTGGTATTCGTCATTGCCCTTGTGACGGTGGCATTGGCTTTCGGTACGCCGAGCTGGCTCGTCAGCGACTATAGAATACGGGGAGCCAAATTGGACAGGTGATTTACAATAATTGCTCAGTTACAATTTTAATATAGAAAAGAATTAGTCTGCAAACTCCGTTTGCGGAGGATAATTTTACTTTATAACTCAGAACAGTTAGGCTGATCATGCCTCTCTATCGCCGTGGGCCTTTACCCAGCCTGGGATTTCATGCTGAGTTGATTAACTGATCTATAAAAAGAAATCTAAGCATTTAGCTATACATTTATATTATATTAATGCTTGAAGCGAAACTTAAGGTATCAATTTTAGAAAAATTGCGCGGACGGCGGAGAAATTTGGCAAAATTGTAGTGCCTATAGAGGAAGGTGTGCGAATGCTAATATATATTAAAAATATGCAATGTTAATATATTAAATTTGTTAAAATAAAGCCACACGCACACCAATGTCAGACGATTTACACACACATGTATTGGATGATGTCGAAGCGTAGTCATGACAGCCGTATGTTATATTAATTGTCAAATTTTATTTTTCTTTAAATAGATCAATATATTTCGTTTTACACAAAAAAAGTTCGTGGGCGAATATCGACCAGCGTTCGATCTCTAGTATATATAAATTAGAAACATAGATATAAAAATTATATTGTAATTTTTTTTTTGTATGAAAAAGGTTTTTTATTTTTTTATTTATTTACTAGCTGTACCCCGCAACTTTCTCCACGTGGGCTACTTTTATCACTTAGGGGATTAAAAAATAGTTTTTTGATTAATATCATGTTTATAAAAACACCTTCACAAATAATGCGTTGTTTTAGAATAAATTTGTTTTAGCATAAAAAGGTTATAGTAAGCTAAAGTAACATAGATATAAATCGTCGCGGACTTTTATTTAGAACTTCTAAAGGGGAACAATTCTGTCATACGTGATTTTTCAAAACTTTAACCGTTTACGCGGCGCACGCAGCGGAAGCTTACAAATTTAATATAATAATTTGGAAATGTATCTTGTGTAAACCAAAAAATTTAAATAAGTAATTGTTATATTAAATGGGAATAACAACCTCCGATTTTGAAACATTCTTCTTTTGTGCTCCGCTCCTATTGTTCTTAGCATAATGATATATATCCTATAGCCTTCCTCGATAAATGACCTATCTAACACTGAAAGAATTCTTCAAATAGGATCTGTATTTTTTGAGATTAGCGCGTTCAAACAAACAAACTCTTCGGCTTTATATAGTAGTATAGATTATTTGTAATTTTAGATTGGGGTTGTGGAGTCACTGCTTTAGATCACTGCCGGATCCATTGGACCAA
>JANCMC010033613.1:26559825-26572092 GCA_024363005.1 Charaxes varanes | reverse complement strand
TAGTATAGATTATTTGTAATTTTAGATTGGGGTTGTGGAGTCACTGCTTTAGATCACTGCCGGATCCATTGGACCAATATCAGAGGCGTTTCTTTGTGGGGTGCCGGTGGGTCTACGATCCGTTTACCACTGGTTACGACAAGATACGCGGATACCTGCTGCCTGGTTTGTATAGTATTTACGAAAATTCAATATACGTAGGATTAAACCTATACAGAGTGTAAAAGACATCGTACCGTAAACTTTGTGATAATGCTACATTTAATGTCCTAAACAAAATCACTAAAATCATTCATCTCGAAAATGAGAGGCTACAGATATTGCCATCCTCATTCCATTCTTGAGCGCGCAATGTATCGTGAACATCGGGAAGCAATCGTCAAGAAAATGTTGACGCGCAAAACAAGTCAACGACCCGCGCCGCGCTACCCCTGTTATGTACTTTGAAGTTTTATTTACATTGCGGTTTGATGTAAAAATATTGAAGAAATTTGTTTCTGATTTAAAATCGCATTGGGACAAATAGTAATAATGTTAATATACAGTATTCAGTTTAAATACTGGTAGAAAAAAATTGTACATTTCAATAAAAGCCCGCACTGGCAGTCTAGACTCATGTACTGAACCCATGGGATGCGTATCCGATACGATATCTTTTACACCTGTAAATATAAAAGCGAAAGGTGACCTAACAAGAAATTACGAAAACAGCGGGAAATCCTAGCTGAAAATCCTATCATCGGCTAGTAGACATGCGATAAGAACGGATGTTTCGATAGGGCCAAATTGAAGAGGTCTACGGGCAGTTTTTATTTATACGCGGACGAAGCCGCGGGAAACGGCTAGTAACGTATAAAAGGCCAGACGACGAATTTTGAAAAATTGAAAAATTTATAATGTTCTTAAGTATCTACTATTGCCAAAAATGATAGTATTTCGGCGGAAATTTACGCTTTTATAGCAAAAAGAAAACATTATAAATTTTACGATTCAAATTCCCTCCAAAATAGGCGAAGTTGTCCTGACGTCACTTTATCTTAACAGTGCGTTCCGCTAAGCGTCAACTCGACGTCTTCGCCGCGACCATAACGATCGCAGTCGTCAAATGTCGAATATCAATGATCACTTAAAAACGTTGCGATCTCTTATTGGAACGCACTTATAATATACGGTGACGTCATACGCTCTGCTGGGTGTTTTAGCTGTTATGGCGGATTGTTGTATTTTGTAGTTTCCCTTTTTTGTTAAACCCTATTAATCTCGCTCGCAATATAAGAATAAATACGTTTGTTAAGCTTTATGCATCTTATTTTATCAGATCAATATATAATTTAAATGAATTCTGATCACCGTCGTCATGTTTAATCTTTATACAATTTTCTTAATTATTCTGTCTTTATTCTTTAACCGGTTACCTCACTCCGCCCAATAGTTAAGTGCAATTCGTAGTTCATTATTGTCTGTTACATACATGATAATTTAATATGTAACAAAGGGTTGTTTGCGTTAATAAATAAATATATAATTTTAATTTTTTTATTGATTAATAACCTTAACGTCCTCGTCATGTCCCCTCTCCCCTACATACTTCATGTAAGGTTAGAGAGCAAATTAAATTTTGTCGAATATATCTATGCTTTTTCATAATAAAATCTTTATTTCTTTAAAAAAACCTACTTCAAATCTTCAGAACTGGACCACACGTACAGAACTGGCTTTCAAATAAAAAAAGAATCATCAAAATCGGTTCACCCAGTCGAAAGTTCTGAAGGAACAAACATAAGAAAAAAAATTTTATAGATAAATTTCATAAAGTGAGCATACAAGTTTAATATAAACATGAAAGCTATTGGATCATCTGTACTTCTAGTTTCCTATTTAATGCGAATTTAATATTTTACGGCAAAACCTTCGTTTAATATTCAGTTATTACATATCTTGATATAAAATGCAGAACAAATAAATATATTCAGGACTATTTAGCACACGGACGTCTGTTACTGTACTGCTCCTAAGGTCTACAACTTAATGCCTGTGTTATAGGTTTTTTTTTATGTTACAAGGGGGCAGACGAGCAGGCAGCAGGCACCGAAGTGCCTACCGGCGCCCATGGACATAACTGATTAGGGCGTTAACAACGATAATTATTATCAATCAAGACGAAATTAAATAATTTTGCATAATTCTTATCAATATTATACTGAATTCAAAAGCTACGCTATTAATGCATAAAAGTGTACCTTGGAATGTCAGCAAATGTTTTGGCGAGAGAAAAGTTACAGAAACTCGTCGTTTTGACATAAAATATGTATAATTCTCTCAGACGAGCCAAAAAAGTTTGACAAATGAGTATATTTTTATTTTATAAAGATCCCTCAGCCGCATTATTTATTAAAATGTCCAGTTACATTAATTGGTATAAATTACAATTGTTTCGAAACAAATCAGCTATCTACCAGTGAATGTCCTATCAGAATCGTTCCAACTGTTTCAGAAAATACCTGGAACAAACAGACAAGAAAATGTTTTAACTTGCATTTTTGCTATAAGTATTATGTATATAATCATTTGCAAATAGTAAAAAAAAAATTCTATGTTACAAACAGATCCTTCAATTTATATGTATACCCTACTGTTTTTCTCTGCTGGATTAAAGACTTTATTAAATCTTTTAAAACTAAAAACAAGAAATTATTATTATAAAATAGCTTTTTTACTCGAAAAACATTAATACTGGTAAAGGATTAAGTATTATCTGTAAATTACCATCTAGTACCTGGTCGCGGCCAGAGTTACTGAACCTACTTCTCCCTTTTTCAATGAATTTCTTTATTTTGTTTGGATGCATTATTCAAATTCAAACGATATTTTATTCAAGTAGACTTTTACAAGCTGTTTTAAATTTATTGCTTTAATTCTTTGGAAAATCGAATTCAATAAAAAGAAAATCGAACAAAAGATTCGATTGGTAATAGCTAGCGTATCAGGCTACGGTTGATACTTTTTATCAGGTGATGATGGTGATGGTGATGGTGATGGTGATGGTGATGGTGATGGTGATGGTGATGGTGATGGTGATGGTGATGGTGGAGCCAAAATACGGGCAAGACAACGTCTGTTAGGTCCGTTAGTATATGATAATAATTTGTAGGACTTTATAAATAGATCACCCTATGATTTAATTATAAAGTCCTATAAATTATAATTAACCTGCCCAGTTAGTTATGCAATATTTGCTACGTCAGAGCGATAAGCATTGCTTTGCAAATTTCTCTGTTGTAATAAGTCAATAGGTAAGTTAGCGTGATTGATATTTTTATATGTCCTTGTTGGATGTCAATACGGCATTATATGATATTATGTCGTCTTAATAACGCGTAATAATTAAAAGACGATAAGTATATGGGACTAGCGGGTTCGGTACATGATTCTAGACTCCCCAGTGGTGAAATTTTTTGTCGGCTTTTTCATGAAATGTATTTTTTTTTTTGGCTAAAACACAAACTGCTGGGTCTAATTTTATTGAGTCTGTTTTCTTTTATTGACACTATTTCAGCGAAGGATTAAAAGAAAAGAAAGGAATAAGATCTCAAAGGAATACTTCTTTATTACTACTACTACTAATTTTTTTTTTCGATTTGATCGCTTTTGGGCTTTGGACAAAACAAAGTCTGCCGGGACCGCTATTATGTATATTTTAGATATGAAAAGTGTTCCATCGAACGACGTCTTATAAAGACCAAAAATTCAATTGAATCAAATTTTGCGTTAAAATATTTCTGTCGATCGCCCTTACGCTGACTTCAGTCGATATATTTCATTGTGTTTTTGTAGAAATAAGCTCAGTTCGTATTTATTATTCTAAGCATCAAGCAGACTCCTGTACTGCTGATTCCTCTTCTGTACAATATTCGCCAACAACTAATAAGTAACTGGTTTTATTGCTAAGGCTACCTATATTGGAATAAAACCCATTTTCGATTCGAGGTATCGGAAATGACTCATATCAAATATCTGTCTTCTAACATTGTTTTTACGAATATTAGTTTTTGAATCAAGTAACTCGAATAGATTATTTTTATTCTTTGGTTTTAATGTCTCAGTCTCACTAAGATTGGCAGAATTCTAATGAATCAAGGTATCTGTCAAATATTGTATGCAATATAAATACTAACCGGCAACCACAACAGACTAGTAAATTTTACACAATATGTTAATATTATGATAAGCATTTAATTAGTTACCTAACGGCATAAACTACGTAAAAGTATTCTTGATGGAACCCTAAAAGGTGACACACATTGAAGGAAAATTATTCAAATAAATGTATTATAATTATATACGTTTTATCATAAAGTTATATAAATACTTTCTTAATTTTTTTTGTACAGCGAAAAAAATATCAGGAAAAATCTCTAAAAATTGACGATTTTCTTTCATTTTGTCATTTACTACGGAAATCGTACATCCAATAAAACCTTGGTCCCTTATCCATTTCAATTTACACTCGCCATTCTCACTCCTTCGGGGCAGAAGTTAGTGTACCTTAAAAAACCAATTACTAGACCTTTAAGTCAAGGGCATCTATATATAATATATAGATTGCTGTAATTAATGTACTGAATTTTTGTTTAAAACATATTTTTTTATTGTTTTATTTCCAATCTTAACTTGGTATATTTTAATGTAATAAAGTTAGTTATCCCAGTGCAATTTTCGAAAACTTTCGGTACAAGTTTTCACTTCACTTATTAATATATAAATAATGCCTGTATATCTACATTGCACTCGTCTGATGTCGGGGCAAGGAGGTAGTATTCTGTACATATAGATTTTCTATATCCTTGATGAGCATAAAACATCTAGTATGGATTAATATATAACACATCATTCCTTCGTGAGTTTCCAAATGCGAGTATAACCATGCACATATCTAATTTGCGCGACGAGTGACGTTCTATTGAATTGCAAATATGGTGCATCACAGCAATGCCTCTAACGCTCGTAATACACAATATAACACTTAGAGCTCCACTGGGGGTGCACTAACGCTCAAATCACATTACTGCTCATTTACAAATGAGCAGAGAACAACTGCGAATGCTGCAATTAGATTCAACGCTTTATTACATGCGTCGCATTCTATTCTAGACATTTAGAACGCTAATCTAACCATACGTTACGGCGAACTTTATCATAATAGATATAATACATTCAATAATAAATTGATGCCTGTAAAATTTGAAATACAGCTTCCTAAAACCCACCATGTTATTTGAAGGTTGTCAAAACTCAACGGGTTTTATTTGGTTAACGTTGGGGGCTATATAGACAGACATCAATAGACCTTTCAATGGAAGAAATAGGGTGTTCAAAGCATTGTAACATGGGTTACTTCTTATCACAGCATTGCCTTTGATGCTCGCAACACACAATATAACGCTTAATACTGTACTGGGGGTGCACTATCACTCAAATCTTATAACTGTTCATTTACAAATGAGTAACGAACAACAGCGAGGGCTGCAATCAGATTCAACTCTTTATTGCACACATTTCATTCTAGATATTAAGAACGGTAGTGAAATTTATATCATTTCTTACTAAAGACTATATCATAGTAATAAACATACAATTGAATTGAAAACCTCCTCCATTTTTTGAAGTCGGTTAAAAATGACGTTTGCTTATCATATATTAACTAATCTAAGTTTTTTTCGTATAAATACGTGTAACCGTGAAGTTACTGATTATGCTGCAACTGAAATTCAGCGCTGCGTTTTACAATTACTTGTGACACGCGGCATTTGCAGACCTGCTTTGCGTGTTCGCTTGTTGTAGTGAATATGTAATTATTTTTATTAGTTTAATGTTATTGCCTGTATTATCTTTTCTTCTCTTTCGTTCTTTTTTCTTTCTTATTTCCAAATTACGGCTGCTAAGTCCAAAATTATGTTTTTTTGAAGGTGAGCCAATATCCAAAATTTATTCGGGAGGGAATATCCGAGTTCCATATGACTTTAATGGAACAGTTTATAATATTACTGGATTATATATTATTATCCAGCTATCGAGGTTTCATAATTATACTTATTGTCGAATAATTTATGGGACATAAAAGCTGGTGACAATATCGAAGTCATTATAGAAACGCATTAAAAAAAAATTTAATGCCTCGCCATTTTTTGTCGTCTAGTATCGTAACATTTCAATTAGCTTATAAAACCTGAACGAGATTCTATTATAGTCTCGGAGACGCGGTTATAAATTGCTCTATTGAAGTTGGCTGTAATACGAGCAGTGAGAAAGGCTTTCTCCTAAGAAATTACCTCACTGTTCTTCTAATAAGGTATATATATAAAATTCTATATCGTTTATGAAAAATTATGTATAGATGATTGAAGTGAAAAATTCTATAGACGCGTTGGGCATTTCTAAAATGGTCAACAACCATTGAATTCGCGTCATCATCACCGAACGCTTGACTTAGACTTGACTTCATCTCACCGTTACTGACACCTCTGACGGTTCGTTTTCACTTTTGTTGGGATTTCCAGAGTGCCAATATTCATTTTCTCTGAAGTGCTTCAATGGTCGATAATAGACTTTAGTGCTAATTCTGGAATATTCATATTATTTGTTGCTGCAGACTTTTGGAATTAGTTGTAAATTATTATTTTTTGGAGTAGCCTATAATCTCCCACTGCTGGGCAAAGGCCTTCCCTCTCCAACCACACCTATCCACAACCAGCATATTCTGGGCTACTTGAATCCATTTTTTACAGTTCATTCATTTTAGTTGTAAATTTAGTAATACTTAATAATAAAAAGGAATGCAGTTGCTAAAATGTTGTAACAAGTTTCAAATTTTGCTATCCCTACTGACAACTATAATTCGATATCCTTATTTACAAATAAATACAATGTTTTTGGCAACATTAATAACAACATTTTCGGCTAAGTAGGTAAACAACTTTTTTGCAGCAATAGAACTGTTCCAACTTCTATACAACATTAAAAAGATTTTCCTGTCCTAAAATCTACCTATTTAGGTTCTAGCCCTTTATTGTGTGCGATACGGTTATTTAAAATATCCAATGGTAAAACAATGTGCCACTGTATAATAGATGTTACAAATAAATATCACAGGATCGATGCTCAGGCTGTCGAATAACGACGCATCTTATCGCGTCCGCCATTACAGTCACCTGCTCGCCTGCATTCCGCATTTACTTTACCATTTTATTCCAACTCTATATTCCTTACACAATAATTCAGTTTATTATTGTCTGTTGCTTTGTACCATTTTATTGAGGTATTTATTATGCTATATTATATTATATAATAAATAACATTTACAAAAAAGATAGATTCACTATAAACGAATAACCAGACAGGCTAACAACATATATTTAAGAGCACCTAGAACAAACACCTACGGTAAAAAAAGCATTTTATATGAAGGAGCCCAACAATATAACAAATTACCTAATAGCATCAAGGATGCTAAATCAAACAATGTTTTTAAGAAGTTACTTAAGCATCACATTTTTAAGGATTTATCTTTATTTTAGTACTAAATAAGATATAGTACAAATAGCCAATATGCCTACTTTTGCTTTTACTATTTCATAATGTATTTTCTCCATAAGCGATTGTAAATCTTTTGAGAAAATAAATTCTTAAACCTTTAACCATATATTCTGTTAGCTATTCTCATAATTTAAATTATAAAAGTGTAGGTATTGACTTATCTTCAGTAAAAAGCGAATTGTAATCTGTGTTAAGTGACTATCAGTGTTGCCACGATGATAATCATGGTGTAAGACGAATGTTTTTGACTGGTCACAATGGAGGCATTATATATTGTTTAAAATTGTTAAACTTTCAAAGTGGGTATATTTATTGTACACTTCTTATAAATCATACCAGATAGAAAGATATGATGTTTAGACGTTAGAACCGATAGGTGGCGCTTTTGTCCAAATCCAAAATATACCATTTTTGTTAGAAAAAAAGACACGATCTGCCTAGAAATGTTCAGCCACTATCGTCTTTATTATGCCCAACACTTTTATAACGAAAAAAATCTTGTTATGTCTTACTTTTCATCTATATACATAAAAGCGCTAACACGAAATTTCGAATACCGCGGGACGTTCAACGATGAAATTTGACAGGGAGGTCGTTTATAGTAGAATTCCGCTAAGAACGGATTTCAATAGGGCCGGATTACGGCCGCGTAAAATTAAATAAATCTCGCGAAACCTTAATCTAGCGCTATCGATAAATACATTCATGTCGGATATCTATTTACTACAAAGTACCCTTTCAAAATTCATCTTTGCACGTTCCGTCCCGCGATTTTCAAGATTTAACGAAAGTTGTCATACATTACACTCACGCCTTTTTAATCGGAGCATGGAAGCCTGTACGTAAAAGCTCGTTCACACAGAAATGAATCACATTTTTGTGGAAAATTGGTGGGGGAAAAAAAGCTTTCGCAAAAATAAAGTAACATAGTAACTATCAATTGGGAATAAATCCTGAATCGGCGCAGATAATAGGAAGTGTGCGCAGGCAATTACACACAAGATCACGTGCGAGTACACGCAGGTCGTATTTATAAGGGGACTTGGAGTTCTAGTTACGCACCTCTCCCCATCAGCAACAAAACATACTTCAGTAAACTAATTAAAGAAGAACTTAGTCTTTTTAATATTTAAATTTATCAATTTAATATAATGCGATAGAATCTTTATTTACTGTAACACATTTTTCATTGAACAATAAGAGCGTTAAGACAAAAAAAAATCATGCATATAGTATTTTACGCAGATAACAAGATCTTCTCGTTGAGATAGCAAGATTTAAGAATAAATGTTTTCTAAATAAAAAGAAAACCGCCTTCAAAAACAAAAAAGGCGACGAACCAAAAAGCAGAAAATAAATAGTACTTTCATACGATTTAGTAGACACTTACTTATGTGTTGAAGTCGGTACCAATCCAAGTAGATTCACCGCTAAATTGATGTAGATGGCACCGGCAACATAAAAAAAAGCATACGGGTCGAATTGGTAACCTCCTTTTTTTGAAGTCTGTTAAAAAGATTCTACACTAGAGCCTAAATTTGCTAATCTGTCCGATGAAACGAATATATGAATTTAGCAATCACCAAGAAATTTAGCAAGAACATGTTAACGAATAAAAGACGTTGACTTATCAAGAATTACTATAATAACTGAATAAGAAGAATATCCAATTCGGCGCTAATAAGATCAAAATTTTATCTAGAGAGATGTTTCTCAAATTTACTCGCTAAAAAGTGCTAAACTCTGCTTGGTTTTCTTTTCCTCAAACACAATTGACCCGGAACCCATATCCATTCTATGGTAAGAAATCCATTTCGTCTCCACACATATTCTCATTAATAATAATACTATCGCAATATAGAAATAGTTTAACCGAATTTATAACATTATTGCCTTAATAAGCGAATTAGAAACGTCCGGGAACTATCACGCCTGCGACGCAAGAAGTGGAGTCGCTTAGTCTCCGAGGCCAGTTAGAGTCGCTATAGCAGTAAGTTAATTCTATGGAAATTTCTATAAAGTTAAAAATGCGATGTGTCTGATTTCTCGTAGACGTATTTTTAATAGTCTAAAATAATCCATTATATTCTATATAAACATAAATGAAATGATGAAACGTATCGAAGACGGCGACAAGGATTCATTTCAAATACTAGGAGTACTTAAAATGTTTATTATGAACAAGGATAAGATTTATAAATACCATTGATAATTTCACCTACGTTACTTTCGCATTAGGCGACCTACTAAAAATAACTATTCTGTCAGAACTAGACCAAATTGAAATGGGACCAGTACCAAGAGCACTAGTTTTCAAATAAAATAAGAATCATCAATATTGGTTCAACCAGTTGAAAATTTTCAGATAACTAACATAAAAAAAATAGTTAAGAGAACATCTTTGAATTCATTTTAAAAAAAATAATCCTAGGTATGTTTATCTTTTGCCACTGCTCAGAAAGCAGACAATAATTTTGAAATAATGTTTTGTCTACAATCGTTTGTATTTAGAAAAATTGACAATATTTTAAAATGATTCAATTCTTCATTATATTAAAATGAAATGTTGTTTTTATATATACTTTAACCACGAGGAGAATCAGCAAGAAACTCGTTAGCCATTCTTTTAAAAATAGTTGTTACCAAAATGAGTTAAATGCGTTTCTGCCTGTTAAAGGCTGCATTATTTAGGCTTAATATATTGAAACTAAATGAAAAATTTATACTGTTATTGTGGAGAAAAATAGTCACAATAATTTTAGGAATTGGATCATTGAAAAAAAATTGTTTTATCTTCTTCAAAATTTACAAACGTTTACACACTACAAGGTCGTGTGGGCGTTATTTTTGGTATTTGTGTTTGAGAAGATTTTATAAATGTTTATTTTTTTACATTATATATAAAGTTTTACTATTTTATATTCAAAATATTATAATTTTAATTTATTCCAATCGGAAACATGTCGACTTAAATTTGTAAATACTCAAAAACGGCGGGTGCGGGTGTAAAGGCTCTTTGATTAAGCGTTATTTTGTTTTGCATTTTTCTATTTGAAGTTTCTTCGTTTTTCCAGCTTTCCTCCTTTTAATAACGCAGTCTTGGATGGACGATGAGACAGAGCGAGATGAATAATAATATAAGACTATCGAACCATATTGATGTTAATAGCGTTGTCGATTTTAGAATTCCGTACAAAATAAGCCTAGTTCCCAGTTGCCAGCTTTAGTGTTTCCAATAAAAAATGAAACAGACTTCAAATAGCAATAATTAATAGGTAATTTTCATACGACGTGCTTGGCACCTATTGTTGAGTTGTGTCGTTGACAAGCCATTAAGCCAGACAGACGTTACCCTTTAAATTCCGTGTTATCGATATCATTATATGTTTAATACAGTAGATCTTTATGTGGCACAGCTTTTTAGTAGGTCACATAAACATTTGAATTCTCTTCCACTTTTTCGGCATTTATAATAGTCATAAAACCGTTTTTCATTAATTGATTTGTTAATTATTTGTATTTACCGTATGGTCTTTAGAAATATTTGTCACTCACGGACATTATCAATTTTATAGAGCATAGCTGACCACTTAGAAAATTACCTTAAAGGAATTGTTTCACAATAGGATCTTTGCAATTAAAACGAAATGGCAATTTATTACTATATATGATAGAGACAAAAAAGGTAGTTCACCTCTTTTGTCACTATCATACTAGCGTATTATACTTATCATATTAGTGTATACACGAGGAGGCCGTGGCCTAATCAGTGGTCGGCATTTGAGTTGATCGCTAGGTTAAGTACCTCTTGCTGCACCCGGGTGATGGCTGACCCACTCTAACACTGGTTTATATTTGAATCCGACGTCCTCTTTGTTTTGGAGAGCACGTAAAACAGAGATACGCCATTAATGTCATGGAGTGATATTAGTCGTAAGGTTGTAGAGACATACGGCTACCGGTCATGTTAACTCGCTCCACAGCCACATCCTCTACAATCTAAGCGGACCCTGGTACTAGACCTGGATAATGCTAGGAAGAAGAAGATAATATTAGTGTATACTTTTTACGGCTTTACAGTATAGTTAAAACACAACGAAAACTTTGAAAATTATTAACTAGTTGTTATCTCTGTCCGTGGAGAAGGAGAAAAATTTTAGTGTGATGATTTTTTAGCCTATAGCCTTCCCCGGTAAATGGGCTATCGAAAACTGAAAGAATTTTTCAAATCGAACCAGTAGTTCCTGAGATTAGCGCGGTCATGCAAACAAACTAACTCTTCAGCTTTGTATATTAGTTTATGTTGCTTTGGAATACAGTCCCCATTGCGGTCTCAGTACATTACACAATAGAAAAGGTAAAGGATTAGTACTTTAGATTATTAACCCTCCTTAAGCGAATTGACTTTCCGGGTTAGGGAGATTAAATTTGATTATCCCTCCTTTCTGGAAACATAACAAATACCTACAGTTTGTGAAGGGAACAAATAATGTACTATAAAATAATAAATAAGTGGAGGGATTCTTTAAGTTTGAAATTTAAATTTACGAAACTTTTACTTTAAATAAATTGCACCTGCATTATTAAATGCTGATTAAATGCGGGTGACAGGTAAATAATTATAATTGGGGCTTGTAAAAAACTAGACATAAGCGTATGACAATGGTTGGACAA
>JANCMC010033613.1:26519471-26551517 GCA_024363005.1 Charaxes varanes | reverse complement strand
TACTAGCAAAGCACGTAATGTATCTAATCTCTGATTGCATAGATGAATCCGATATTATACTGAAATATTGTTAATCTCGCTTTAATTTTGGTTTGCACGTATTCATAAATCCTGGCTTACCTGAATCCTGTTTCGAATAATAATATTTTTTTGGATAAAATAAATTCTAATTAACTAAAATGGTATCAAAATCGGTTAAGTACCAAAAAGCAATAAAAATAGCCCAAAGCGTGTCAAGACACGCTTATATAGAAGGCTTCCGTATCTGTTACGCTGTAAACGTTAAATAGCTTCAAAAATTGTTGTCCTATTTCGTTCAGAATAATTTTTCTAATGAGTTTTTAGCATGTTCTATCAAAATGGAAAATTTTAAGTCTCTATGTCTAATAGTTTGGAAATTCTACCTTACGAGCAGAGAAACGAACGGACGGAGGGACAGAGCGAAATTATAAGTATTCTTAGTTGTACTACGGAATCCTTAAAAGGTTGTAATATGATTTACCTACATTACTTATGTTCTCACGAATAACTTTCAGGTGTTTCTGCTTCCGCTGTTTTGAAATATAGCGAATATTTTTTTTAATTTTAGAATACCGTACCTCCAAAGAAAATAAAGAAATCCGTATAGGATTACTTCGTTGTCCCTCTGTCCGTTAAGACCGATTTTTTTTGGAACGCGTACAGATATAAAGTTTAAATTAATACTTAATACAGATATCGGTGATACCTTCATGCTGTGTAAAAATCAACTCTCTAAGTATACGCAATCAAAAGTTACAGGCATTTATGACGCATTTCCCATACTAATACGTTTGAAAACGGACTTCATACCTATAAGGGAACTTCTCGATAATCTAGAATCATGCCATTTGACAAGAAGCTATATCTTGAAGTACAAGCAAGGAAGAGTTCCACTAACGGAAAATTTGTATTTATATCAAAGAAATCAATTGCGGTGGCTGTCAAATTAAAACAAATCTTATGAAGAGTATTTATACTCTCAAATCTCAAATTAACCTAGTAAAGTATTCGTGATGGTACGGAACCCTTCAAGGCTAGTCTGACTCGCACTTGCCAGGTATATTGTCTTCAAAGTATTGTCGACCAAGAAATTGGTTTGCCACGCAAACCTCGAACCTCGTTTGCACGTAAATTAGTTAAAAGGCTCATTTTTGCTTGTTATGCTTTACGTTAATTTCTAACAGTAACCCTTAGCAAAATTTTCTTTAACTAGAAACTGTAATCCAGAATGATAAAACACTTTCGTGATCGACTATACATTCACCGTCCAGATGAGGGTATGTCAAAAAAAGGTATGTCAAAATGAAACAAGCGTTTTTTTTTCTCATATTTTATTCATTCTTTTATGTAATCGTCACAGTTGTACAACTAAATAATCACAGTTGAAACAAAACGTAACTATGCAGGTAGGTATTAGTTATAATGTCTAAAAGAAAAAAAAGATACGTGCACCTCTGTCAGGCGCGGTACGAATTCACACATTTGTACTGGGAATCTGTGCTCTGCTGTCCTAGATTGTACAGGGTTAAATAATAGTGCGAATAGCGTGAGGGACCCACTGGTGGGCGTGATTAGTAAGCGTGGGTTCTTCCCCTGAAATCGGTGAACAACTTTTGCAGTTTTCTAACCAATACCTTTATCGCATATCGGATACGGAATCCTTCTATATAAGAACGTTATATTTAACGTTACTTTGTGACTGGTTATTTATTTTTTTAATTGAAATAGGATCGAATCTGCAAGAATATGATATAAAGCTGAAGAACTATTTTGTTTGCTTGAACGCGCTAATCTTAGGAACTACTGGTACATTTTGAAAAATTCTTTCAGTGTTATATAGCCCATTTATCGAGAAAGGCTGTAGGATATACTTATATCATCACTCTAAAATTTTTCAAATTGTAAATTAAAAATGATATGTACAAAACATAGGTATAACTTACAGCTACCGTACTGAGTGAAATAATATCAACAATTATATATGTGTACCTACTACACTTCCGATTTGAAAAGGTGTTTCCTTTTGAGTTTTAAAATCAACAAAACATGGCTGCTTTGAAATTCATAATAATGTGTTGTGACTTTTTCTGGTGCCTTCGAATATTTAAAATGTGTCTAACAAATATGTTTTCTTTCACCAAAACTTTATAATACAAAACATTTGAATAATTTTCTTAGGTGCAATTACTTTACATAAACTATCAAGTATTTTTTCAAATATCGAAAATATAATGACTTTAACTTCCTACGTTCCTACCTAAGCATGTACTTTTCTTATTTGTCAGGAGTAAGCAATCTAATATACTAATTAATATTTAAATTGCCTTCTATATAAAAGCGTACTGTCAGCTATAACGAAATGTCGAAAACCGCGAGACGTACAATGACGAAATTTAGCATGGACGTTTATAGTTAGTAGACATTTGCTAAGAAAGGATTTTTCAATAAGACACGATTAAGGAGGGTTAAAGGATGTTGGATTTTACGCGGGCCAAGTCTCGGGAAACAGCTAGTCCTATTTATCTAATTATAAATAAATTACAATTAAAATAATATTTAAATAAAATGTATCAATACTCTGAGTATTTTCCATTTATTCGACCATACACTAGTAAAGAAGCTGGAAGGTCAAATAAAAAGCTTCTCGCTGACATTCCACAGCTCATTCTTTCTAGTTGTTCTATATAATTATTAAGAATATAGTCTCGTGTTTTAGTATAGGTTATTATTATATTATATATTTGTAATGTTGTTTACTATTTCACAATAGTTGAATAAACATTGTTTTTTTCTTTATTTCTTCTTCGAACAATAATCGATGTACATTGTTTTGTAGGAGCAATGTTCAAAGTACGACTCGCTGACGAGCTGCGTTGTCCAAGCCTTAGAAACACCAATATATAAACACAGATACGTATATACAAACTCACACCTTATTTTTTTTTTAATGCCAAAGAAAGAATAGATGAGGTTACAATACGATAATAAGTAAAAATTATTAAAATTTTCCGTAATACAATAAAAAATAGGTGAAATTTTCGAGCTAAAAACTTCTGTGATACACATATCACATGCATTAAAGTTAATTAGCTTGCGGTCAGCCAGACCGCTCCTAATATTAAAGTACAGTACTAAACTGATTATTAGCTACCATTCCTTCTAGCTTACTTATGTGCATTTAACAATCAAATTTCTATCCCCATAATATTTGAATACGGAAAACGGTATTGGCTCTGTAATCTGTCCCTTAATCCTGTGAGCTTCGATTAGCTTTAGTTAAAAGCGGGCTTTAACAACTATCAAGGTATAATTATTTCATTGTGGATTATGGGTGTCACGCGATCGACACGATTCCGACGATAAGAGCCAGCCCCCTGCATTTTTCTTCCTTTACGTGATCCGATCATATTTTTAAGCAAATCCCTATATGCAACCTACTAAAAGACCTTGGCTTGTCAAGAACTATCACAAGTTCATTACTAGAAAGAACATCTAAAGCCGCACTAGTAGCATCATACCAGATTTGGCTAGGCAGGGAAGGGAACACTGGCATTGAAGGTGAGTGTTAGTGATCACTATAAAGAGCGCGCTCCTAAACCTACACCTGGGTCACAATTTATTAAGTTGTTTTAATATAAATAATAAATAACATCTGGAGATTGATACATTTCTAATATAATAAGATTATTTCATATTATTTAAACGGTTAGTAACCTACAATAAGCAGAAATAGAACATAATAGCAGGTATAGTTTAGTCTGGTTTTATATATTAAAATCTATATGCATAATCAGCATTTTTGTTGAAAATAAAAATGTATAAAGAAATTATTCAATTATATAATGATCTTTTTTAAGTTACAGGCTTGTTAGATTTTCTTTCTACTGAAAATAAGACAACTTTACAATAGTCCCGCAATTCAGATAGAGTGTAACTAGTTGTTCCGCTCAAATCCCAAGTGTATTCACTCCTGTGAATCAACGCTAATCATAGTTTAAACATTTACTACCATCATATGGACCATCTAAAGCCTCGTGCTTTGATGGCTTAACGCTATAAGGCCGGACTGAAATCTCTGATGTTCTCGGTTCAAACCGAGGAGCTTCCTGGCAACTCCTAGCACAAGGTATTAAGAAAAGTCTAACTGGACTGGAATATGAAGCATGTCTCAAATTATTCCTAACATTTATTTCTTTGCATGAGAAACTAAACTACTTTGCTTTAATCCGCGAATGAATACGAGGGAAAATCGGTGTAATGCTGGAGACCAATACTAGGTGTTTGTGGTCACTGGGCAGCGCACAGAATGGTGAAAAAAAAATTAAACTGGTACATCTCGAAAACACTTAATATAAAATTACTAATTTTTAAAAATATGAGTTTTTGAAGTCTTACTACATATATATACATAACTTTTAATCCATCAGAACACCGTCAAAGGGTTGCAAAAGAGAGGTAGAAAGTATTTATAAACTATTTATTTTCTACATATAATTGTAGCCGAATTGAGCCGGCGCGACCGGGTACCAGTACCTCTTTCTTACCTAAGCCCTTTCTATATATATATAAGCAACCCTATATATATAAGCAAACCCGCTTATCCGGGCATCTAGTGAACTACGCAGTCATTAAACACTAAATTCTTTCCAAAATAGGATCAGCAAGATATTTTAGTCGTATAACATTCGTCATACAAAAAATGAATGCTTAAATAGTACTCACGTTAGCCGGTTAGTACCATAACCAATCGCTGTACCAAAATCAATACCGACATGAAAAAATACATTATCAATATTGAGTTTTTATAAGGGAAATTATGAAATACCTTGATAAATTGTGTATTTTTGGTACATGTTCTACAAATTCAAATTCAGATTCAAATGATATTTTATTCAAGTAGACTTTTACAAGAATATCACAAAGTGACATTAATCGGGTCCCACTGTTTTACGTGCCTTCCGAAACACGGAGGAGGTCAAATATCAAATGTAAACCAGTGCCAGAATGGGTCACCCATCTATCACCTGGTCGCAGCTAGAGTAACTTAACTTAGCGATCGACTCAAATGTCGACCACTGATTAGGCCACGATCTCCTCTGCATTTAATTTACTATTATTTTAATATCTATTCTACGTTATGCTTAAAGGCTTTTTTGCTGCGCTATTAAACAGTAAATAGAACAGGCACTTACGTAATTAGAGAGTTAAATTTGATAATAGAATAGTCACTACCCTACTAAAAATCGTGAGTCCATGTCCCTTGTGATTTTGAGTAATTTGGACAATTGCTGTACCCATAACTTCCACATTAGCTTGCTTGATAACATTTTTACTGCCGTTGACCGTCATATAACTTACGAGTAACATAACATACTAACATAATAGCGTTGTAGTTACTTCTTAAATAGATAGATAGATAGATAGAGAAATTTATTTGACCAAAACACAAACTTAAATTTTTACAATACAATTTTTAAAATCTAAAATAGTATTCTAGTGTTTCGGTCAAAAAGGTGTACAAAATACGCACCAATAAGTACTCCTGGTGCTCTGAATAAAAAACTGAATGCCAATTATTCCTCCTATATTCTATTTAATGCTTCCGAGCATAACAAAAATCTCTTATTATGAGTTGGATGGGTATGAACGGGATGTTTTTTAAAAAAAAAACCTTATAATTAATTAAGCTCTCTCTTAATTCCTTAAAAAGAGGAAAACTTGTAACAAGGAAGTAAAAACATTGATTTTAATCAGGTTAATATTAAATTAGGAACTCTGATTAAGTCCCGTAATTACACAGAAAATTGGCGTTTTACTGTAATCTGTAAACCCGAAACTCGGCATCAAATGGACGGACGAAATTACATATTAATTTGGTATATTTTATAGAAAATCAAAAATGGCCAAGAGCGTGTCAAGACACGCTTATATAGAGAGTTCCGTATCTGTTACGCTATAAACGTATTTGTTAGATAACATCAAAAGTTGTTGTTCAATTTCGTTCAAAATAATTCCTAATGAGATTTTAGCATGTTCTATCAACATGGAAAATTTCTAAAGAAAAGTCTCTAAGTCTAATAGGTTGGAAATGCTAGGGGGGACCACCTTACGGACAGACAGACGGACGGACAGACAGAGCGAAATTATGAGGGTTACTTCTAGTACTACGGAGCCCTAAAAGGGATGGATCAAAACAAAGACATTTCTTTATTAGTCTACAAAAAGCATTAATAAAAATTATCTTCCAATTATTAAAAAAAAAAAACAAATATCCGAAAAGCAATAAATGTTTTGCAAGTTAAATTATTATTTTTAAATGGCAACATTTATATATAAAAAAAACTCCGAATAATTCGGAACGCCGGCACAAATTAGCAAAAACGTTTTAATAACAGTGGTCCATTTAAAAATTGAACAGTTATTTTCTAATGTGTTTTATTTCTTTAATAGATTGAATAAATTAATAATTTAATGAAGTCAAAGCTAATAGATTCCTGAATGTAAATTAATGTGCTTAACCCACTTGCGACTCATTTCTTTTTGTATATATTATTATGTTAATGTGTTCGACAATATCGTTGTGTATCGTTGTGTATGTCAATTGACACAGGACATTGACATATGACAATACACAACGATATTGTTTAAGGATCCATTATGTTGTTATGAAAACAATGATTTTCTTCGAAATTCATGTAAACTATATTAAAAACGGATATACGATGCCACAGAAAGACACACCTACACACAGAGATGCCGGCGCAGATGTAGCCTCCAAAAAAGGTGGTGGGTACAGCTATTTAATTTTTGGCTCAATACGAGTCGGCGTATAAATTTGCTTATCTATATCTATACTTTAACTAGCGGACCCGGCAGACGTTGTCCTGTTTGAACTTTGGGCTCTTTACTATTTACGATATCCTGTAAATCCTTCCCGTTCCCGTTACTGTTCCCGGTCCCGTTTTCGTTTCCCTTCCCGTTCCGTATATTAGTAAAGATAAGTAACCTAGATACCGTTTGCAGCGCCATTTGCCGAGCTGAGTCGTGAATCTAAACCTTCCAGGGCGCCACCCAAACGCATACAAAAAATCGATCCAAAAGTTTAGGAGTTCAGTGAAATACACACGTACAGTAGAATTATATATAAAGCTGCAGAGTTTGTTTGTTTGCTTGAAAGCGCTAATCTCAGGAACTACTGGTCCGATTTGAAAAATTATTTCACCGTTAGATCGCTCATTTATCGAGGAAGGCTACACATGATCAAGCTAAGGCCAATAGGGGCGAAGCACCAATGAAGAATATTTGAAAACTTTTTTGAAAATAATTCAATGATTTTGGGTTGGGTATATTTTCTCTTTTACTTCCGCTGCCTGCGCTGCGTAAACGGTTAAAGTTTCGCAAAAATTTTGAAATTTTAATAATTATGAAATGTTAAACATACCCCCTCAACAGGAATTTGTCGAACTCCAAAATTAATTATTTATTAAAATGAAAGAAAATTACAAACGTACGTAGAGTATGGCTCTACGTAGAGTATCAAACGTAAAGAACCTATGGCTAATTTTACCATAATAATATTTGTGGTACGCTAATAGATAGGATAGGAAATATAAAAAAGGGTAAGGGTTCCTTTACCCTTACCTTACCGTTATCACAGACAGGTGAAGATCGAATCAAAAAAAGATGGCATTCGCCCCAGAGAGAAAACTACTAAATTTTATATGGAAACTAATTGCACTGCGCGACTTTATCCACGTGAATCGAAGTCGTTCGAGTCGAAAAAACAGCTAGCTTGCTACAAAATAGCATCTAAGCCCGTCACTTGATACTAACACTTAAATAAACATAAACAAATTGAATGCAAAAAATGTTGTAAATATTTCTTTATATGTATAAATATCTCTATATATGTAAGTTATAAATATCTTTATATCTATGATCACATAGAAAATATAATAATGGGTTAGGAAAAGGGAACCAAGAATCGATTTCGTTATCACTGACAGTAGAAGATCGAATGTAAGAAAGATGGCACCCTCCCCAGAGAGCGGCGTCAGCTGAAAAATACGACATTTGTGTTTGTCGTACCATGTGTTGGGTCGAGAATTGGTGCATGAACGAGGGGTTATTCACAATTGTCAATAATATTTATTGCTTCTATTGCTTTAAAGCGAAAATCCTTTTCGAATACTAAAATATACGATCATTTATCTAAATAAGCTTCCATTACTTCTCGCTAAAGGAGTCAATAGTAAATTTATATTCTAGCCCCCAAACGGGTATAATAAAACAACTTGATGATTGAATACGTCCGCGTGTGCCACTCTTATTACTTACAGGATTAAAAATAGTTTTTGGAGGAGGATTAATATTATGTTTATAAAAAGACCTTCACAAATAATGCATTATTTTAGAACAAATTTGATTAGCATAAAAAGGTCTATATATAGTGAGTGTAAGTAGAAACTTCGCTTGCGTGAGTTAGTTCTTGTACTGCGGTCGTCGTCATCCGTATAGCGCCATCTACTGTTTGTTTTGGTGTAACCTTTTCCACTTGACATCATTGCCATGTTGCTACGTATGTAGCAGCCGCTACAAACTGATTAAATCTTAGCGTGTTATAGCCCATAGCCTTCCTCGATAAATGGGCTATCTAACACTGAAAGAATTTTTCAAAACGGACGAGTAGTTCCTGAGATTAGCGCGTTTAAGTAAATAAACAAACAAACTCTTCAGCTTTATATATTAAGTATATACGAAGATTCCGTATCAAGCCATATATGGTGTAAACTCTTTATAACGTCGTTCGTTATAACAAAAAACCTCCCTATTACGTAGAAATTTGGTAGGCCCAGTACATTAGTATACTCTTTAAAGCGCAAAATCCATTATCTATAACGAAGAAATACGTCTCTATTTTCATGCCAGCAAAAATTTACAAAAGTGTTTTATAGCATACTTTTAATAATAATAATAATAATAATAAGAACTTTATTCAAGGACACACGATAAATTTGCATGCCAATGAAAAGGTCATGGACTCAGCTTATAGCTGCTTTTCAGTCCATGCCCTTTACAAATGCTGAACACTTAGTGTCTAATAATAAGACAAATAAAACTTTATATTTACATTTGAGACATTTTCTGTTTTTTCTGTACATTTTAGGAATAGAGATTGTTCTAGACTTTATATTTTGCGTGTTTGAAATAATGTCCAAATCTGGCGTCGTGACTATGGGCCGTCTTACCAGCCAGAACGTAAATATTGTTATTCAAATAATATTTACGTTCGATTTTTTTGGCGCTAACAACACTAAGATGTTTCAAATTAAAAAAAAATCGGCAAAGGTAATTGCGGCGCACTTAAAGACGAACCAAGTCATCCTTTTCGAACAGGTGGGCTGAAAAAATCGCTTGTTATCTTAAAGGTCAGTGAGTACTGATATTGCGCATGCTTTAGTGCAATTATATTTTATATACTAGCTCATACCAGCGACTTCGTCCGTGTGGAACGGAACAAAAAATTATTTCATTTCGATGATTTTGAGTTGTTTGCGCGGTACTCTAATTTTTCTGATAAAATTAAATTGAGATAATTAATTTATATATCCGTTAATCTATTCTTTGATATAAAACTTTTCGAGCATAACTTACTTCAATTCCCTTTCAACTGTAAATTACTTTAAGTGGAAACTTTGTTGACGCATGTAAGAATTTTAATTTAATGATTACTTTACGAATACTATATATAGACCTTCCGACGAACAACTGTCGGCGAAGCACGGCCGCCCCGGGCAACTCCAACTAGCCTGGACCCGAATATCTTCCTTTGCGGTGGTTGAGCATATTGAACTTTGCTTCCACCTTTCATTCCTCGCCGAAAACCTTCCGCCTTGGTGTGCCTCTCCACATAGTTTTATATTTCACGATTATTACCAATTAGCTCTACTGGCTTTAACCGCGTTAAATTAAACATCCAAAATTCCTTAGACCTCCTTAATCTGGCCCTATCGAAAAATCCGTTGTTAGCGGGAGTCTAATAACTGTAAGCTACCACACGCGCTTATCTCAGGAACCACTGGTACTATTCGAAAAATTCTTTTAGTGTTAGATAGCGCATTTATCGAAGCTATAGGCTATAATAACAAAACACTAAAATTTAATCTATTTTTTTATCTACTCGCGGACCCAGCGTGATAATATTTATAGATTATAGATAGTATATGGGCGACAGTAGTCACTTATATATTTTATTTTTGGTAATCAACAGCGTTACAATATATTAACATATAAAAAATAACAAATAAATAAGGCCAAAAATGATTACAGTCATGGATATATGATATACATTAAAAGAGTTTGCAAATAATACACAATAGGCTATAAGATTGTGTCAAAGCGTAGTTGACGACAGTAAAAATATGTATTGTCAAATATTACAATCGTTGTATAATCGACCAACAAATTGATTTATCGACCGTCGTTTAAGCTTAATGAAAAAACTATGTTCAGACTTGATTTCAGAATTTTTTAAAAGCTGTATTCAGCACTATGTATAGTTGACCAAGAAATTGCTTTGCCACGTCGAATGTCGTTTGCACGTCAATTAGTTACAAGACTCATTTTTGCTTTTTACGCATTACGTAAATTTCTAACAAAAACCCTAAGCAAAATTTTCTTTAAGTAAAAGCTGTCATCCAAAATCATTTGTCTGAAAAATGAAAAAACTATGTTTTATAACCTACATATTTATTAATATATAAAGCTGGACAATTTGTTTGTTTCTTTACTTGAACGTGATAATATCAGTAACTACTGGTCCGATTTGAAAAATTTTTTCAATGTTTGATGGCCCAGGTGGTCTCCCTCCCAAGCATTTCCAAACTATTAGACGTAGGGATTTGAAATTTTCCGTGTTAATAGAACATGCTAAAAACTCTTTAGGAAAATTATTCTGAACGAAATCGGACAGTAACTTTTGAAGTTATTTAACAAATACGTTTACAGCATATCATATATGGAATCCTTTCGATTATCAGACGTAAGCATATATTGTCATTTCTTATGTTGATAAGGGATGAATGACAAACTCATATTAAACAAGAGGATAATATTATGTTGCATATTATCAACAACTGCAAGTCATTTCTTTAATAATAAAACATTTATATCAGTTTCACAATAATTAAGTGAATTGTGTATTATTTTGTTTAATAATATTACAAGTACATTTTATCATATTTGTTTATTTATACCTTCTTGTATGCTCTGTGACTTTTTAAATTTTATTAATTAATTTTATCAGAAATAGCTGTACGTTTTATTTCATAATTCTTCTATAGTCCATATTATTACTTTGCTTTAATCCGCGAATGAATACGAGGGAAAATCGGTGTAATGCTGCAACCCGAAAGCTACACCACCGAATCTTTATATTAAATATTATCTTTTATCAAAGTAAACAAACGTGTACAAAGTATATACATGTATGTATCCACATAGTTTTGTCTATGGATATGGGAATAGTAAAGTATTTTTTTTTAATAATTGTACAACACTATGTATGAATCAATCAATATACTTTATTGTACCACAACACAATACACAAAGTATTCATAAACAAAACGCATGTGTCGTCATAGTCGTAGGAAAGTGATGGATCTGACAAATTTTAACTTTTACAGGGTTGAATTATTTTATTTTTAAATCTATAATTTTGAAAGATAGCATACTAGAGTATATGTAGAATTTTTATTTTCAGTAATATAAAAAGATTATCTAATAATAATTATAGTTTTCTATAAAATCCTTTTACTACAAACATTTGTCAAGACTGTCATGGTTCTACGACTCTGAAGAGATATTGTAGGTACAATCGACTTTCTTATCGCTTCAGAGTATTTTCTATCAAACAACCAATTTTACAGATAAAAATAATTCATGTAAAATTACTAAAACCTACTTGTAAAAACAGTTTAATTGTGAAAAATATTATCTTTGTTTGAGAAAGACAGTTTTTTTTTAATACTTTGACATATTTATATATATTTTTTTATTACTTGCCTACTAGCTAAGATTTAAACCATACTTCCAAATTTATGCTGCATAAACTTTGAAATGGTGAGATATATATTTGCTTTAGACATGTAAATAATTCTTTGTTGAATGTGTTAGTTACAACATAAAGCAATAATTAATTGCATTAATCAATGCAAACCTGTTTTAAATATGATAAAGTTAGGTTTACACTATGTTATGAAGTGACATTTCTCTACTTAAATTGTTCGATAATTTAAGTACATGTGAAATTTGCTTTATTTTAAAATATTATTTGTTTTAAGCATTAAATGACAAATGAAATATAGGCCCAGAAGTTCTTGCTTCGACTAAATAAAGCATTCAACCTTGGCCACTTTAATAAAATGTGTTTAAATAAATATTACTTATAAATAACAGTGTAAACCTGGCTTTTGGTTGCAATGTTGTAATAAAACTAGCGGAAGCGAATGTAACATGGATGAACAATTTTGGCAAACTTTCATATTTCTATATTAATTGAGTAATACATACAATGCCTGAGGTGATTCGCAACTCCAATCTTGTGATGTAGACCCTTCTGAGGCGGGATTTTCAGGTCTCTTGCTAAAGAAGTAGTACAAAGCGGCCCCAACTCCAACGCCTATCGCCGCGGCCGCCAATCCGAGACCGCGACTTGGGCAGCTATTCTTTTGTCTGTCTTCCTCGCGGAAACTCATAGTTTTAAAATTATTTTTACTGCGTAATATAACAAAAATTATTTACGTAAAATCGGTTAAGTTTTCTATTTTTGCCTTGACAGGTACGTATAGTTACCAGATTCTAGAGTTGGTTCCTTTTAATCTCTACATAAGGCTGCGACTGCACTAGACACTTATTTATTCATGCTGATGAAATTATTATTATATTGCATTATCTTAAATTCAAACTCCCTAGTTAGGAAATGCTATGAATCTTTTATACAGGAAGTAATGTTATATAATTTCATTTTTCCTTAGATTCCTTTAATTCAAAGGGAAGAATCTATTAAGAATATGTTGATAGTTTACTTATAACCTGATATTGCCATATACCAATAAGTATCTATGATTCATTTCCATAAATAAAGTACAATTTGTATTGTCTGTAAGTATTTTCGCATAATTTGCAGTTTCTGACAGGGGAATTACGCATTCTTTTGTGTAGGACTCCCTATCATTATGAAGAAATAAAAATATATTCATCTACATTTATGTTGCTGCAAGTCGTGAACGTAACGATAATTATTTACGACTCACGTATTCAAAGTATATATTTATTCTTGTGTTGTTAAACCGAAAAAAAAACAAACGCGCGCAGTGTGAATCTACGTAAAAGATTTTTTTAAATTCATTTAAACAAAACTATCGTTGTCCTTGTACTATTACGTATATCGGTAATACTAGTAAGTTGCGTGCAATCAATCAAAGGTATGTTTAGAAATATTGAGTGTAAAAATAGTGAACAACAAATAGACATTATATTATGTTTTCACAAAATTCTTATTTCTTTAATTTTGTCTTGTTTTAACTTCCTAATATCCATCCTCATCATCATCATGTAAACAACTTATGGTTTTTACAGAATAACATCAAATTATTATAAGTTTCGAAATATTAACAAAAATTTAAATATATCAAAAAAATAATGTTTAGATTTGTTAACATCTCGTTCATATAACCTCGCCTGCCCGCCGTCGAGCTTCTGCCTATCATATAATCCACGCTAAGAAGTTAAGAGCGCCATGCATGTTGTGAATACACGCCATTTTGTTTAAAAAAATCTACGTGTCTCTTTGAAATGTTTTTTTTTTGTTACCAATATTGATTTGTGAGGCTTAATACCTACTTTGTTTCCATGTCACCATGGATACTATTGTATCCATAAACAATCGGCTTTTCACTTCCGTGGTTACTTATATGTCGGAGCCTGACATAGTTTCATTTGAATGATCAGGTAGTGTGGCCAGGGACTTTGTGTAACTGTACAAAGTTTTATAATATTTTGTGAATTTCAAGGACAAAAATGTACAAAAACTTTAACCTATGTCTGGCTCCGGCATAAGGCTTGTCTGTAGTTTGAATAGTGCCATCTAGCGATCACTTGTGAACTAAGTCTTTATATCGAGGTGCTCCGAATCGCTTCGGTTCATTAAATGACGTATTCAAGGTTTAAATGTATTTTTATGATAGTATAAAAATAAATATTAGAGAAAAATTAAGGCCTTCTAATGAAACGCTAATCCAAGATGCGAACAAACTAGTGTATAAACATTTTAAAAAATGCATTTTCTTTATCTTTTTATAAAACATATCGCAGCGTCTTCAATAAGGACGACGCATCAATGTAACCGTTTTCTCATTCGAGGATAATTTTTTTTGAAAACTTAAAATACATAGAGCTGTGGTAGCTCCATGTTTGCAGCTATTCTATTAATTTATTTATACACATATATAAATATTATACTAATTTTATTTTATAATTTAAAAATATTTTTAAACCTCTACGTCTAATAGTTTGGAAATGCTAGGGTGGGACCACCTTACGGGCAGCCAGACGGACGGACAGAATGAAATTATAAGGATTCTTTGTTCCTATGGAACCCTAAAATGGATTCAATTTTAGCGTGATGATATATAGCCTATAATAGCCTTCCTTGATAAATGGGCTATCTAACACTGAAAGAATTTTTCAAACCTCCAGACCCGTAGTTCCTGAAATTAGCACGTTCAGCAGCTTTATTTATTAGTATAAGATAAAAGTATAGATATAGATTGCTAACAGTAACTTTAGTAGAAGGAGAGGAGAAGAACTTCTTGTTATAAACCTTAATTCAAGGGGTTTTGAAACCACCAGTTACTTCATATACATATTTCAAAGCCTCGTAGCTTGTTTACCTAATGTTGATGAATCAGTCAATTTATATTCAGAAGAACTAGTTTTTATTTTACTAAATGTATTTAATGTGAAAAATCGGATCTTAGCAAATGAATGTTTTCTAATTTTTATAGGCACACTCATATTAGCGCCTTCTTATCATCATGTTGACCTTATGATGATGAGAAATCCAATTCTTCAATGATAAGGAGTAAGGGGATAATTCTTTTTAAAAATCGACCTCAAATTTTATAGGCACATACTTATTTGTTTTCGTCACGTAATTCAATACCACATTTCACTTTAGACCTGTTTTAGTTCATATTGTAACGAAATATGATTATTTTATCGACGAAAACGATAAACTAGCTTTGTCCGCGACATCGTCTGCGTAAAATTGGGTAAAAAGATAATAATTTCAATTTTAGCGTGTTGATATATAGCTTTTCTCGATAAATGGGTTATGTAACAATGAAAGAATTATTCAAATTGGACGGTAGTTCCTGATATTAGCGTGTTCGACCAAACAAACAAACAAACTCTTCGGCTTTATATGTTAGTATAGATTACAAATTTCAAATTGATGTTTACGAGTGAGACTTCCCAGTGGCCTAGACTCTTCAGTAAAGGCCGGTATGGCATCTGCTAGACTCCTGGTCATACAAGTGTCCATAGGCGTCGGTAGTCACTTAGAACCGCTGCTTGTTTGCCCCTTATAACTTGTATTTTTTTTTAGTAACATTTGAGGATTTATTTTTACAAAGTTGCACTAATTGAGGATATAACAGCGCTATTATTGAAATCAGTTGAAGCTAAAAATCATTTTTCTAATGGTGTAGCTCTGTTCGAGTGACTAGAAACTCGATAGTGAAAATGCAAAAATTTTGTAAAGATAGCTATTATGGCCTTAAGATAATAAGTTTTCCACGGCATCACGTGTGAACGGCTGGAACGATTTCTCTAATCCTTTTTTTGTTGTGTGTTGTTATTGTCAGGAGAAGGTTTTTATGAAAGAAAAAAAATTAAGAACATTACGCGGAAATATATACAATTTAAGAATACTAACTACAATATTAAATTATTTCTAATATAGTGTACCTTAGTGCCTCTGACAATTTAAACTTTTTTAATGTAACCTTTACATAGCATTGACAGAATGCGTACGTGCTGCAAATGTCGTCAAAGTATGTGTGAACGTTTTAGAAAATATTGGAAAACGGAAAGGGAACGGGTACGGGAACGGATGTATTCTAAATTTTCATTAATTTTCCTTGTATCGTTTCATATTGTAATTTCACGCGTCTGTGTGGCAGCACTGGCAATCAGGCGGAAACTGAAAAGCAGCTCCTAGTGCTGAGTCTTGCTACCTTTTCTGTAGCATGTATAATTTTCTAGTTTATATGTCATACTAAAGATATTTGTTTTTGTATCATTGCACGCTACCGTATAAAACATTTTTTTTTTTAAATAATTAAGCGCTATCTTAGAATAAAGTGACATTCTAGTCAAGTTCTGTACTATTTATTAGGAAAAAATAACGCATCGCACGTTCATGATACGCTAATAGAAGTCGGTTTTTTTAAGTACAGGAAAAAACTTCACTTGCCGTAAGCCAAAATGATTTCTTAAAATAACCTTAGCTTTACGTATACGTGATCAATGTCACTAAAGTAAAATCGCAGGAGGAATTTATCAATATTTATTTCTGTGGTAGGTACTTTCCGTGTTTGCTAAAATTGTTTCTTTATTTTATATTTAAAAAAAAACTCAACTTCATCAATTCAATTAAAATTAAATTGAAGTGTCTATTTGTCCTCGAAATTAAATTATTTTACAAAATGTATACGTACGTATGTACGATACGTTCATGGTTAAAATCTCAAAACGGCGGATAGAAAAAGTTATTTTGTCTATAAGTACATATATAAAAATGAATCACCATTTTCAGAACGGTTGATCCAAGTGATATTTTTAAATCTTTCTTTTGTTTAAAATCCTAGGAACTTTTTTATGAATAGGAAGATAACATCACAAATAACTGAATAACAGTCATAGTTAAATTCAACGAGAAGGAAGTTTTGGCTAGTGTTCAATATCGAGGACTAGCTGTGCTCGCGACTTTGTACGCGTAAAATGAGATAAAATAAATAGATTCAATTTTAGCCTGATGATATAAAGCCTGTAGACATCCTCGATCTAGGCTATCTATCATTGAGTGGATTACAATGATATAAAACAATTATTTGTGTTTACTTATCCATCTCATATAATTGACATTAAAGAATATTTATAAATATAGTCGTGAACTAAATTACAGTAGATGTACGTGACGTTCTAGTAATTCGTTTTCTTAAATTTCCAGCATTATTTTAAACGTTAGGAATTTGTTAACTTGCAGAATGAACTTGGTTCTTAATAAAACTTAATAAAATACTTTTTCACGTTTTAAATATATGTGGAAAGTTCAAGAGAAGGAATCGCTGTATTACGACTTTCATGTTTGCTAACAATTACCAAGTTTCCTATTGTGCGAGCTTCGATCGGCCCAAACCTATTAAAATAAGGAATTATTTGCAAGAATAAGCAATTTTTTACAAGGAATATTTAGCAAATACTTAATAATTGTTTCCGTTGCTTTCCCTAGTAAGATGAAGCTTGTATCGGAAGTGGGTAGAGATATAAACAAAGTGTATCACGCGAGATGACATTTGGTTCATAATAGATGTTGTTTGAGAAAACCATCCTAAATCACGTGGTTGTTCAAATTTATCACTCGCAAGATTTTTTTTTTTTTTTTTTTTATAATAAGGGGCAAACGAGCAACCGGTTTTCACCCAAGTGACTACCGACGCCCATGGACAACTCAGTTGTCCATGGGCGTCGGTAGTCACTTAGGTGAACCGCCTGCTCGTTTGCCCCTTGTTATATAAAAAAAAAAAAAAAAAATTTTAGATCAACCATGTGGTAGCTACATAAATCTGCAACTGTGTGATAGATAAAGTAGGGAGGTAAATCTTTAAGTTGCTAACTTGCCAAAGTATGTTTCTTTAAGAAAGCCACTTAGCTAATAGGGTACTTTAGTGGCCTTATTTAACTTTTTATGGCACGGAACGTTTTCTTCATCGTTACAAATTTATTTATTTAAATTTTTTATTTAGAGACAATTTTCTTAAAAAATATAGTCAGTGCATCATAAAACCACAGTCGGTTTTTCTGTGCACTGTTAATTCCTAAACGGATGATATTAAATAATATGTAATATTTAAGAAATTTGCTATTTTAAGTGTGAACAAAAAAACAAAGAAGTAATTTCGCTAAAAATTGGCATATGAACATTGAACTGAAATGGGAAATTGATTATAAGTTAGGTACATATATGGATAATTAACACTGGTGATATCAATCACAGGTATCTTAATACCTGAAACAGGCCTCACACGCATAAAATGTAAAATTGATTAAGTTGAAAGAAATAATAGTAGATTGTTACACCGAGTGCAAAGTGAGTTATTAATAGACGAGTCCGATGTTGACAATAAATTAACTTAAGTGCATTAATTCACTTGCACTTTACGAGCACTTCAGCGAGGTGCGTAATCTACTTCTCTTTCAACTACAAAATCTACTTTTCTTTCAACTACAAAAAGTGGAACTAGACTAGTCTATTTCCACTTTTTAAACTTCTCTTGCTAAATATGAAGATTCAAAGTTTTACAATAGTATAGAATGCACGCCCTTTCTTTTTGTTCAGTTGTCAATTAGTCAATTTTTCTTTTCAGCCAGTATCTTTTTGATCCAATGCATACATTGTATAAGAAACTTAATAGGATACATTAAGCCTCAGTGAAACAGTGAAATTTCATACAATATTTCTACACTGGTTTGGGTTTAAGTAGAAAATACGTCCTTTTTGATCGGTTTTGTACTGATTAATGATAGGAGTAATGCGTAGGTAAAAGAAAAGTATTTTTATTTGTATTTCGTTTCGATCACTACAACTGCTTGTACCAGTGATATACAAAAAAATTATATTTAGTACTATTTATCCTACACTCCAGGAAAGCTGGAAGAGATCTCTTTTAGAGATAAGTTTTTCCTATGTATACTTCCTCTTTATACTGTGTATTTTTCTGTATTTTAGTTTTAGGTACATTGATAAATAAAAAAAAAAAAAAACAATAAGCAGTAAAAAGCACTTACACCCAAACAATTGGTAAATTGCAGTACGTAGCTTTTAGTGCCGGAATAAATGGGCAGTGCTGGACCTTGGGCCAAAGCGGCGATTGAAGAAATGTTTATTACCACGCCTCCTTTACCACCTTCATCTTGGCGCATCAATTCAAGACCTTTCAATGTACTTGTAGTTAAGGCGATCTGAAAATACAAATGACAAAACTTTCAATAATCAGTCTCCAATCAGAACGACTGTTTTTCTTTTCTCTTCTTTTTTAATATCGGTTGATCAAAATAGACACTGATATTCTACAGCCACTAAAATAATTACTGTTATATTCTTAAAAGTATCTATTGCGTCAACAGATTATTAACAATAGATATTGAAATATGTAATCAAAAGATTATATAATTGCGTCCTCTACAATTATTATAATATGCATTAGATTCCAATTGCCACCTTTGATCATTCATTAATTAATTATTTTCTTAATCTAATAATTGATAATATTACTTACAACATTTGTTTCGATTTCCTTCTTATATTTATCTTTTCTATCATTCATTATAGCGGCGTTATTTATGACCACGTCAATGTATCCTTGTTCTTTAATGACTTCGTCATATACTGCGGATAATTCTGTTTCATTTGTTATATCACATTTGAAAAATTTTACTTTATCTGCACCATATTGATCGTTCAATTCTGTTTGCAGAGCGAGGCCTGTATCTTCTGCTATATCAAGGTTTGCTACATACTGTAATCATAAAACATAAAATTTTACAAAAAAACGACTTCCAATTGTCAGATCTGGATCAAATTGAAATTACATAGTAATGCAGTTAAACATTTGTACAACTGCAACTGCAGCATTAATCAGGACTCCTGTGAGTCCTGATTAATGTCACGTTTTACGTTCAGAAACACGGAGGAGGTCGGATATTTGAAAACCAGTGTTAGGATTGGTCACCCATCTGTCAACCGGCCGCGGTAAGAACTGCTTAACCTGTTGATCGACTCATATGCCGACCACTGATTAAGCTACGACCTCCCGAAACCTATAGCTTTGCTTAATGCAAAAAGCACTTTTTATTCACAAAAATATCTCTTACCTTAACATCCTCTTTCAACAAAAACTCAACAACTTTAGCGCCTATTCCGATAGCACCACCAGTTACAAGGATAACTTTGTCTTTCAAATCGAAAGCCATCGCTTATTATTTCTTAAATTGACCGAAGCAGTCCGTTCAGTGTTAGTTGTTATATTAAATACGCTATAATCTCTGCATAAAACCTACCTACCTTTTCATTATTATTTTTTTAATCTATTACATGTCTTCAGATAATTTTTATTGACGAATTAGCTAATTCCAGCGACTTTGCTCGAGTGCTTTTGTTATATTTTAAGAGTTTTAATTTTTTTGTGCGGAGCCCTAATTATTTTTCAACAAGTAAAGTAGCCATTCCATGTAATCTCCATAACGGCTGGACAGCTGTTAACGGTATTTTTAACCTCAGCTATCTTCTAGTGAAAGTCCTGTTAACATTGGTGCAGCCGATTTGGAGATTACCCGGATCAAACAGACAGACTGACAGACAGACAGACAAAAGTATTTTAAGTTGATTTTGTTATAGATACCGTATATACACATATAGAATTTTTTATTATTATTATTATTTAGAAACACTTTTTCCCACTGCAGAGCAAAGGCCTCCATACCCTCTTTCCATGTGGTTCAGTCTAAGGCTATGCGTTGCCAGTCTATATTATAACGGACCAAGTCATTCGTCCGTCTCAGTCTTGATTTGTCACGAGGTCGTTTTCAATCTGGGGTCCATAAAGTGCAGATTTTGGTCCAAAGATATCCGACACGCGGCAGACATATCCAGCCTGAAACGGTTAAATAAAACATTTAATACTCTATAAAATTGTGTACTGTATCAAACATGTCTGCTTTTTTATCAGTTTAATATGTAGATTGGAACAGGAAAAATAAATTTTCCATGTGACGTAAAGATAAAATCTATTAGAACATGGAATGTCACTGAGTTGTAAGCTACTGACATTTACAATTGTCTGTTGTTTTATATAACTCAGAATATTATTTTAATATAGTTTTTATAGTAGTCACATGGAAATACTCATATTTTAATAATATAAATGTTAGCCTGTAACAATAATACCTGTATTTAATTAATGTAAAAAATAAAATAAAGTTTATCTAACATTAGGTAGGTTGTGTTAATTTGTACCTGAAGTATCTGATAGAAATTGAGATCAAACCGTCAGAATTAAACCAACCGTTTCAGAGATTACTCGTAAAAAACAGACAGATAAAAAAATATTTCATTTTGTATTGTACATTACATGTACATGACACTATATATCATGTACACGTAGTAAAATCGTTTACCATATCGTATTTACATTTACATCAACAAACATTATTTGTATTTCTATATTAAAAAAAAGTTATACACATTCTGTAACTTCTTTATTCCGTGGTTATATAACACGAGCAAATATGCTGTATTGAGTGCACCTAAAATCTGTTCCCGCTAATAGTTAAAAAAAAACCATGACTTAAAAGTTGAGTACTCCAAAAACTTAATAGAAGCGTTCAACGTTTAAAGGCTGTTAAATACTCACCTCGTCTCGTAGCTTAATCAGTAGGCGGCATTTGAGTCGATCGCTATGTTAAGTAGCTCATACTGCGACCGGATGTTAGGTGAGTGGCCCATTCTAACACAGATTTTCAAATATCCGACCACCTCCGTGCACGTAAAACAGTGGATCTCGATTAATGTGGCTGATAGATATTAGTCTAAACATTGCACTGTGGGAGTTTCGTAGATGACGGCAAACTACATATAATTTTTCACAAATGTAAAAAAAATGCTTAACTTAGAGAAAAACTAAAGACGTAACGAATGCGAAACCCCGGATCATAACTAGTATTAAAAAATTAAATGAGTTTGGAAATCCAAATGTAAAATATTTCATATATTATCAAACATTGGGCGTCCTTTAATAAGTAGGAATATTGATACAGGTGTCGATTTTCACGCTTAAGATTCAGATTTAACCGAAGCCGTATGCAAAACGGTAGGCTAGACCGATAGCATTGACAAACACACTATCCAAAATATTCTTCTCTGTCCTGCAAACAAAAATGACGCAATTTATGAGATTATAGTGAAGTATCTATTAGTGCCAAATAAGATTGCTGTAAAGTGATAAAATGTGAAATAAATATAATTATACGTATGAAATCTTTTCTTTGGAAATCGCCGTTTTAATATATAAAAATGAAAGGTCATCTAACACGAAATCTCGAAACCCGCGGGACATACATATATGAAAATCGACAAGAAGGTTGTTTATAACAAACATTCACTAAGATAGAATTTTTCGATAGGACCACATTAAAGAGGGTTTTATATTAATATTAACCATTTAACTGCGTTTCCTGTGAATTATGTAACATTTTGGGTGTTAATTATTCCATTTTGTTTAAGATATAACAATTTTACGTGGCATGTTTGTCAAATGATCTAGTACGAACGTTATCTATTTGAAGTATTTTGAAGTAGCGAGCAAATAGTACTTTTAAATAAACTTTCGACTTTACCTTAATTAATTACTGTTAAACCTTTACGGATATAAGGGAAATAAAACAAAACAAAGAAAATTCAAAATGGTTCAAGCATTTTGAGTTTTAGCGAGAACAACGATAAGTGAACTATCTAACTATCTATGTGTCGTACATGCGATTGCCTCAGAAATAATAGATTACTGTGCAAAAACTGCACAACGATTGGTACAGAACAAGAAACATACCAACTTGTAGCATAAGCTACACTATAGTTGATACGGGAATATTGGGTATTATGTCAAATAGTCATTTTTTTTTTAATAAAATATTTTCTTTCTGGAGTTTTAACACACAGGCTCAAAGCAAACAAGGCATTTGAAAAAGGGATATATAATCCTTTTTTCAAAACAATAAATATTTTTTCATTATTGCTAATACAAAAATTGAAGCTATGACATTTTTATTATTATATTTTTGTTTAGTACTGTATTGCCTAATCATCTTGTAAAACTGAAATATATTGTACATGTTACCTTCTTTCCCGATTTTCTATCATTTGCTACACACTTAGGTGTCTGCTGTTTGCTCGTTTGTCCCTTGTAACGTAAAAAAAATTTGATACGAAAATCAATAATAAGATTATTAGGAAGGAATAATGGGTATTTGGATAGTAATGTAATGAAGTTTGTTAAGGTATTTAGTGCTTCTTCGACCCTGCGATGAATAGTGGTGTAAACCTTAATGATCTAATATAGGCGACTTCAGAATTGTGCGTATACAAATAAAATCGATATGACCTTAATTATTGTTAAAGTATGAAATCATTTATTAATTTGGAAACGATATAAAGCGAATACAATTATTAAATATAAAGACTGAAAAACTACAATGGGAACGGCGCGGAACGGGAAAGGGAACGGGAATAATATTATAAGATAATAGAATATAGTAAATAATAAGTAACCCAACGTTCGGGCAAGACAGCGTCTTCCAGATCCATTAGTATGCATATAGATTCAGGAAATCCAAATTAATGAGAAACAGTCACACAGAGCAAAGGAACATAAACGTGCTTGTAAAGGTCTACTTGAATAAAACATCTCAACTCGTGCGTTGAGCAGTTCATTAAATTGTCTATACTTTCCGAACAATTTCATGTTTAAGTTAAAACATATAATGTCGTTAAATTTTCAAGTATACTTACATTTCCAATTAAGGTGATATAATAATAAAGCCTTATAGCCTTCCTTCTTCGATAAATGGAGTATCTAACATTGAAAAAAAAAATCAAATGGGCCTAGTGGTTCCTGAGATTAGCGCGTTGAAACAAACAAACACTTCAAGCTTTATATATAAGTGAGTAATCTTCTATATATATATAAATGAATCGCAAAATGTATTGGTAACCGCATAACTCAACAACGCCTGGACCAATTTAACCAATTCTTTTTTTTAATGGTCGTTGAAGTCCGGGGATGGTTCTTACGGCGAGAAAAAATTGAATAATTGCCGGGAAAACCCTAAAAACAGCACTTTCTGACATTATTAGGTAAATTATTCACGATAGCACATCTCCTACAGTGCCAACTGCTACAACACAAGCAACTCAGGCATCGCAGGCCACGCCAACTGCTCAAGGAACTCAAGTGACACCCAATGCAAGGACACCGCCAAACTTAGGTGGTCGCAGAGATTCCACAACTCAATGTGGTCGTGCAAGACGAGACTCCCGTTCTGCCGCTAGTCCTGAACGTAGATTGGGTAGATTACAGAGACAAGCAACAGCATTTGATGATCCGACTGGTCCCCCAGGTACAAGACGAAGAGATTCAGGACCAACGTTAGAACCAGATGACGCCGGACGTGCTAGACGAGACTCCTTAAGTCCTGATTCAGCTGCACGCCCTCGAAGAGAAAGAAATCAGCTCAGCCCCGATAGAGCAGGTGGTGGCGAGCTCAGTCCTTCAGCAGCTCGACGACGTAGCCGTCTACGGAGGCAAGCGTCTTGCGCTCGTGTCGGTCGGGCCCGGAGTCCCGAGTCTAGTTCTTGCTCCAGCCGAGATCCTAGCCCGTGTGCAAGACCGCCCGAACGAACGATGTTTAGAAGACAGTCTACTACAGAAGAGATACTGATCGCACGGGGCTTTCGGCGGCAGTCTACTACGGAGGAAATGATACGCTGTCGTAACTTCAGACGTCAGAGCTCACAGAGTGATGATGCGTGTATGCGTGCGCGCGGTCGTAGGGATTCTTCCACACAGATCCTGGACGGCACCATCGGCACAATGACCGTCGAGACTACCAGCACTTTCTTCGACTCCAGTACTCAGACTGGTAAGTTGTTATATTATTCCTTAACACTCTAGCAACTTTTTATATGTATGTAATCCCTTAATATTAAACATTTTGGAGACGGATTTGGGATGAACTCATAGTATTATCAAACGTCTATAGACAGTAATTGTTTACCATCAGGCAGATCGTATGCTAGCTGCTTTTCTTAGAGAAATATGGCTTCCATAATATTATTGAAGATATATTTTTTAAGAAAGAATACACTATAGTACATGTCATATACAGTAACCATACACTACAGTATGAGCAAATACATAAACATAACAATAGAAATAAAAAAGTATATAAACTATAACTTGACGAAACTTATTCATAAGAGACGTGATATTTTCTATCATTTATACTGACGCGAATGAAATATATTTTATTGACCTTTAAATAGCTTCTATAAAATATTAGCAAATATAGTAATAACTTATACTATCTCACAAAGACAAAAATGAAACTCTAAGTTATTAAAATCGAATAGAAGACATTTAAAAAGTTTTGATGCTGAAGTGTGTATAGGAGCTAATTTTGTATGTACACAGATGTACTAGTTGAAAAAAAATGTAATAAACTGTGAATGTAGACGCTTCCAAAAGTTTTTTGTGTTGTATTGACTTTACATGTTTGATATAGTATATATATAGTTGATTATATACATTAATATTAAGAATAATTTCCTAAATGACAAATTATCCGGCGTTCGGGTGTAAGTAATAATTTATACCAAGATAGAATTCGCGGAACAACAACTCGCTCTCTACTATACTACAACGATTCACGGTTACAAATGGCCACGTGCTCTATCCCCGCCCTATATTTCTCTCAACCAATCGATTGCCGCGGACTTCTGACATCTCTCTCTAGCTGTGGCACGCGAGGACTATTTTATCGACTGCGAGTAGGGCTGAGAGGAGGCTCTGAAGCGGAGCCGTGGCGCCCTCGGTGTAAGCTTGGCGAGTCGCGGCACTCGGATTTAGAAGCGCGGTGGCGCGGTCCTTGCTGAGATGACATGAACCCGGCGCAGGCTCGCACGCCCGCGCCCTGTCATCTGTTGCCTCTCACCCTGCCATGTTTACCAAAGGAAAGTGACGTGCCGTACGGCGACTAACCTCCAATACTACGCCGACCGAAGCCGCGAGTAAACACTCGCGAACGTCACACGATTTTTTGGCAACAACGAAACCGTATAATCATCATCGAATAGATTGTAATATATTTTCGGGTGTCTTATCGATAGAGGATATTTTGTACGGGTGGTGTAGTGTCAGGCGTGACGCGAGGAAAACAATATTCGCGAAAGTAAAATCATTCTAATCAATCAAAACACAGATCGCGTTGAAGTTTTTACTGTTAAAAAAAATATTCCGTGCACCTTATCCCGTTGAAAGTACACGTTGTCAAGGTGGAAAAGCATGGTGAGTCCAGACTATTTATATTTTCATTTCTAATTTACATTTTAGTGCCCTTTTTTACAATAGCTGACAACGAAATTAAAAAAATATTTAACATACGACACAAAAAAAAATGTGTTTTAATCTTCCAAAAAGCTGAAATGATTTTTCTAAACTTTCTTTGTGGATCTTTATGTTATTTTAAAACTTGAATTAAAAAAAAATGTAACAATGTTTTTTTATAAAATTCTTTTTTCCCTTTTTTTTAGCAAAACTTTATTAAATATATTAATGTAAATTATTAGCATTTTGTTACATATAACTTTTATTCATTAAATAAAAAATGCTTTCTTTATTGTAATTTATAGTAATAAAGATGAAAGGTTTTCTTTTTGTTAGAGGTAAAACTAACAAATTTTATTCATTTGCTTAATCATGTATAAGAAGACTAGGTATATTAGGTTATGAATATTTTGTTTTTTGAATGGGTATATAATTTTAATTATACCGAGAAAACGATTAAAAAAAATTACGCGAGATCTGAAACCGTAGCCTTTGAATTGCGCGCCCAGACTGTCTCTTTGTCCTCACTCATGTCAGGCGCCTGTGACATCATACAAATCTTTCAGTATCTAGATAATTTATATTTGGGCTATTGTTTTGAATCATACCCATTCTTGGAATTTTTATTATTTTGTCGAGTTTATTATTAACACACAAACAGAAGTGTTGACAGGCAAACAAAAAACCACACAACCTAATTAAGTATCAGCCATTTTCTCACGAAAGCGGTCCACTCCGTCTTCCCATTGGTATTTACATTATCGAAGTGTTCGTATCAATACTTGATTTTTGTAAATATTCTATCGCCTGTGTTCGTTGAGGAGGTCGTGGCCTAATCAGTGGTCGACATTTGAGTCGATCGCTAAGTTAACTTGCTCTGGCTGCGACCGGGTGATAGATGGGTGACCCATTCTAGGACTCGTTTATATTTGATATCCAACCACGAGAAGAAATGATTGTTGTTATTTGAATCTGTTTATGTCTTTTTAGTATTTTAAGTGTGATGAAGTTAAAATTAGGAAAGCAGTGGTCTGCCGATAAACTATTTCAATAGTTTGGCGGAATTTTTATTTGTAAAAAACTGTATTTTTTTGGTTAAATAAATAAATTAAAAAAAAAAGTTTGAACCAGGTACCTTGCGGTTTTCAGGCCATCCCTTCTACCGTTGAGCAATCGAGGCTTTAAGCTACAGCGACAGCTACACAACCAGAAGACTCGTATATGAGTTGACGGCATTTGACTACTACAAAAAAAACAATTGTATGCTTTGTCGTTTTCAGAAAACGTGACACTGACCGAATGTTTTATAAAATAATAATATTATATGGCACTCCAGTCCAAAATCTAGTACAAATGTCATGTATTTGAAGTATTCTGAACTAGGGACCAAATGTGCGTTTTTTTTTAAAGTTATTATTTCATCACAAAACTATTATTTACGAAATAATCTGTTTAAAATAACAATCGTTGTTCGTTAGTCTAGCAGAAACTCAAAACAACTGGACTGATTTGAATTCGGTTTCTTTTGTTTCATTCGCTTTATTTCAGGTAAGGTTTAAAAAAGAAAGAAAAACTAAATTAGCAATACGATAAACGGAAAATCAGAAAATTTAATGTCGCTCCTGGTTCTGAAAATGAAAATTATTTTTCTCATTCGATAATAATGGGTGATCGGCGTTTACGCCTCGAAATGTTTAAAAATATTTTCAATATTCCAGGTTGTGAAATGCGGTAATTATGAAACTGTGACACCGCTATATTTTTTTTAAATTCTTTTTAACATCCAAGATAGGTAAATATGTGTATTAACAATATCTATGTATAAATAAATATATACAGGATAAATATATACAGGACTATATGACACACGGACGTCTGTTCCTGAGGTAGATAACTTAATGCCTGTGTTATAGATATTGCGTTATCTGTGATGTGGAGAAATGTTTTCAGTTATTTAAAAGCAGGAGATAAAATGAAAACATCATAGGTAGTTAGGTCATATTGAATTAGTTTGTATAAATATATTTTAATCTTCTCACTCGCAGTATATATTATAACTTCTTAATAGAGCTGAAGAACGCAAGCGGAGATGCGCGCAAAAGCTAGTATATATCATATTATTTTATTATATATTAATAGTACTCGGCAATAAAGTGATTTGTCAAACTTTGATCGGTCTTACCCCTAGCGTCCCAATTTCAAACACACAGTTTTGAACTACATCGGCTTACTTTAGAGTAAAGGAGAAGAAGGATGCGTATACTAATGTCACGGACGATATAGGGGTATATGACAACAGCAGCTAGGGCAGTCCGGGGTTACGTATCCGTAGTGGATCTAATCAGTTAACAGACAGATAAAGAGAAAGATCCACCACCTGGAGTTAAGTGTTAAGTGTAGACATTAAAAGCGTTTGTATTTCATTTTGAATTTAATGTTATTTATATTTTATATAGAAAGTTATATTACTGAAAACTGAATAAGAAAATGACTTCTAAATAGATAAGATGCCTTATTTTTTTTTAATGTATTCGAATAATATCTATCGTTTATTATTTATACCTTTTATATAACAACATCATTTGGATCTTAAAGTATGAGGTATAAAATTTTAATATTTGAGATTTTATAACACAAAAAAATTCATGGCCTAGAATTTTTTTTTAGTTTTAAAGTTTTTATTTTTTGTAAAAGAATAAGTACATACAAACTTTAAATTGATATTTAAAATTTTATTAGTACATAATATGCATAAATAAGTCAAATACGTAATAAAAAAATACTTTATTCCATTTTTTCACTAAATATAACATTGGGCAAATGGTCCAATAAATTCAATTACTAATTTGGTAATGACCTTAAGACCTAATTTTTGGAATGAGGTCAACACCGTTCACATTTTTGAACAAAATGTGGTTTTTGATGTGAACAAGAGAGAACAAAATAAATTAATTACTCAAAAATTACTAAATTCAATTTTTAACATGTTTTTTTTATCAATTTGATAGTTACTAGTTCTTTTGAATGTTCAAATGTAAATACTAGGTCCTTTATTCAATTCGGCTTTTTTAGCACTTATGAAATTCGTTAAGAATATATATATATATATATATATATATATTTAATTTGTTTTGTGATAGTTTAATGATAAAATAACTTACATAAAAGGTATGCGATGGTTCTTGATTGATCTTTAATTAGAGGTAGCGAAAAACTCATTACGAAAATTTTCAGCTGAATCGAACTCAAAGTTATTTAACAAATTTAATTGACTGAGAATAAAAATCACCTTTATCGCATATCAGATACAGAACCCTTCTATATAAGCGTGTCGTTCTTGACTTGGCCATTTTATTTCATATTAATTTTCATAATATAAGCGTGAGTCGAATAAAATTATGTAGCTTTGGTTCCAAGAATAAAAATACATTAAAATAAATTAATTTATTCTAGAAAAAATATAAATTTAAGACTTTTCAGCTTTATCCTTCATTTTCTGTTTGAATAGAAGCCATCTGTAAAAGAAATATCAGGCAGATGTCCATGGACGCCGGTAGGCACTTCGGTGCCTGCTGCCTGCTCGTTTGCCCCCTTGTAACATAAAAAAAAATCTTTCGTGAATTAGAGTGACCTCAAAATATGAGTAATAGAAAAGGTCTGCATTTAAGTATTTCATTACCATAATTTCATGCAAAAATTTCTATAAAAAAATTGTGGCATTGACTTTCAAACTTTTCAGTGTTAATAGTTGAGGCAAACTGAATAACTTTAACCGCTTTAATGTCTATCATACAATAGATGTGCAATAGAGACCAGTCCTTTCTGTACGTGACTAAAAACACTTGTGCATTCAGGACAAATTAAAGGCCGGCAGTAAAATTAATTTTCTGAGAAAACAGCTGCCTAAGAGGAGCCGTGCAATTAAAAATCGCGCAATAGATTTTGGAGATTCTGTTCAACATTTATTAGCTGTTTAAACAATTAAGACAGATAGATATTAACTTTATTTCACAAGAAATCATATCTTATGCCGGAGCCAGACATAGCTTTATTTGAATGATCATTTCAATAGTGTGGCCGGGCACGGTGTAGCTGCGCAAAGATTCGTAATACTTTATAATCTTCGAGTACATAAATGTACAATCTTTTTGAACTATGTGTGGCTCCGGTTTACTAACAGAGACTCGAGGTGGGAATCGAACCCACGACTCCCGGAGCAGAAGGCAGGGTCACTGCCCACTGCGCCAACGGGCCAGCCTGCGTGCGTGAGGTTTTATTTTAATACAATAAGTTATTAAAATAAAACCACACGCACACCAATGCCGATCGTTTTATACACACTGTATTTATTACTATTTTACTGTAAGACTGTGTTAAAGCGTAGTTATGATGACAGCATGTATATTAATTGACAAATTTAACTATATCGTTGTACAAAGAATTAAAATCATAAGAATTTCGACCAGTCGGCATTCTCTACTAAATTTAATTGTATGCATACATACTCGTAATATATGTACGTTTGTTTGTGCAAGTGAACCGAATGTGTAAACAACACGCTACCCACATATGCAGCGAACCATGAATATACTGAAAATCGGTATATAGGCCATATTTGACTAATAAACTTCACATTCCATATTTAAAACATACATATTTTAAAAAGCATACAAACTTCTAAGGGACCGGCAACGTATCTGCGAGTTCTCTCTTTCTGCGCAATTTATAAGATGTTCGGTAAAAACTACAACCTCACAGGACACGTAAAGCTTTAAAAAACCTTAACTGGAGTGATATCGTTCTTAATAGGCTTAAATCAAAGTATTATATGTAGATGTAAAATAAACATTGCCTTTTTTTCAACTTCCAGAAGTTAAATGAAATATGTGTAGAAGACAAAGAATACTTACACTAAAAAGAAAAACCCGTCTCGAAATTCTATTATCCGTGCGAAGAGACAGGAAGAGAAATTTAGTGTTCGGATACACGCTAAACATGTAAGTCGAATTCGAAGTTATTATCGTACAAGAATCGTACGGATATCCGAACGTGGATGGAACACATTCGATATTTAAAAGATTTGGGCGCGGCGCGGTAAATCCGACGCGGTCTCCAATATCGTATCGAACGAGTTACCAGATAGAATCACACTAAAATAGAATAGAATATTCTTATTTGAATAATATACGTAATAAAGTTGATAGAGATTAATAGAATTGTACAATACCAATACATGGCGTCCAAATTTCAATAAATATATATACATATACATAATTACAATTTGAGTCAATATGGAAACGGAATAGTGTCTAACTTTTTGCTGTAATAAAATAGTAGGAAGATTCGCTTACGCAATGAAGATATTGAAAAAAGTAGTTAGTATTTCTATACTTTTGAGGAGGTTGTAGCTTTATTAGAGACTGGCATTTGAGTCGAACGCTGGGTTAAGCAGTTCTTACCGCGGCCGGGTGAAGGATGCATGGCCAATCCCAACACTAGATTTCAAATATCCGACCTCCTTCGTCTT